>JAPFQT010000156.1:0-482500 GCA_027627225.1 Congeria kusceri
AAAGTTATAATATTCGTGTGAATAATAATAGTCTTGCAAAACTTAATTGTTCATTTCTATAATATCCGTGTGTGTCATGATATATATTAAATGTTTTACTTTCGGTAAGATTGAACGCAATGCGTACCGTAACTATGCTTACAACGGACAAATGCAACTGTGACAATAGAAAAATTGGTGTATAGTTAATATTTTTAGAGCTTTATAAAGTACGCGGAATAGGTTACTTTTTATTAATTACGCGTAATGCCTTTGTATGTTTGCATTGATGACCATAATTAATGCATGAACCACATTACATATAAAGGAGAAGGTAACTGCATTGCAATCGAGGTAACTTAATCATTAAAAAACTGAATACAGCTATTGAAACATGGAAACAAACAAATCAATACAAAATTAATATGAACTATTAGAAACCAAAAATATAATTTTACCTGTATTGTAGAAGCCAATGTACGGTGGCATAGCTGTGACATGTGCATGTTTTTATTTATGTCGTTCCCACGACATATTAAGTCGTATCTCGTGGGAACGACATAATTATGTCGTGGTAACGACATATTAAGTCGTGGGAACGAGATAATTAACTCGTGGTAACTACATATTTAAAAACATGCCCATGTCACATCTATGCCACCGTACCATGAACAAGTGTGCGATATTGCAATTCCTATCTGGCATTTTCAGAAAATATCTGTATACAAAAAAAGCAATTTGTTATTCAATAATGTCCCGGCGGTTTTCCAAAAAGCATAATTACACTGAAGCGTCGATCAATTTTGTACCCCACTTGTAGCCGGATTCCCGATTTGTTCTATAAATAGACACAAAAGAATAAAATGGGACTGTGAACATATGCCCGATGTAATGTTTATTTTTAAAAGTCATTGAAATTCTCGCCATTGTCCAATTGCTGATTGTTATGTTTTCTCTTTCTATGACACAAACAGGAATTAAATACATGTACGATATTTTAAAGATTTTCAACAAACATGCACAATATCACGCCATATATTTGAAAAAATGTGTTTTATGTATCGCGACTTCATTTTATCTTTTAATAAAATCAAACTATACAAATGACAAAGCAATTGCATAACATATGAAACAATGATTAATTCCCAATATTTGATCAGTATATTTTTTTTCAATTCAGTTTTTTACTTCACACAATTTGGAAAAACATATGGTATATACATGCGTATCGGTGATAACTTGACATGTAGATAAAAAGTCACAATGCAATGGGTTAATTGGTTTACTAATATGTAGCAATTGTGATGGGTGCATATTTGAACCGCATCTATCATGCAGACAGAATATACCACTGCTATTCAAAGTAACACATACACGTTAATGCATAATTGTATCGAATTATTATACATTTTTATTTATTTCAAACAAATTGTTTTATACGTATTGGTGTTTGGAACAAGTATTTAATAACGGAGATAATGCAGATTAAAGTGTCAATTTAGTCAAGTGGAACTTACCGTGAACCGTATAAATTCATGAATTTTATCCATATACGTATCTGTTGTTTTCATAATACAGTGCATAACAGTCAAACGGCGCGATTAATAGTTTTACTATACTTTGTTATTATACTGAAATAAGCAGCGCATTTGGAGTTATTTTGACAGACGTGACTAAAACACGTCACAGCAATGGCAACCTCATAATATACTAGTACGGATACCAAATCAAATATACAGAACAGGAAAACGTTGTGTGTTCATTTTTTTTTGCTATTTAAAATTTGTTTGAAATATAATATTTCAATGGTTTAGAGAAACAAATCAAACGACCAAATACAACAACAACAACATCAACAACAAAAACCACAACACGATATATGCAAACATTATGTTTTGTATTTCAATCGTGTTGTTTGTAAAAAAAGGAACGTCTGACTTAAAAGTATATATTACACAAGTTCCTCACAGTGGTCTTCCCAGCTTCTCGGCAATGACGTGATGCAGAGTGACCACTGTTAGGACTTTATCATACTCCTCGCAGCGGATATTCCCCACATGCGGTACAATCACCACTGCCACCATACTCCTTGCAGCGGTTATCTCCCCTAGGTGGTACAATCACCACTGCCACCATACTCCTCGCAGCGGATATTCTCTAGGCGGTACAATCACCAATGCAACCCTACTCATCGCAGCGGATATTTCCCTAAGCGGTACAATCACCACTGCCACCGTACTCATCGCAGCGGATACGGCGAAAAAAGTAACAACGCAAGATGGTACGGATTGCACAATGTTCTCTTATGTGTATCAAAAGTTTTGATTAACACCATGTGATTTGACTATGGTAACGTTAAAGTTGGTGCCGGCAGGGATTTGATGTGCTATGCTCGGAACCACACATCGGTGATTGTAAATATCTGTAAGCGTACGCAAGCGTATGATAAGTGCAAATTCCTACGTCTGCGCCAATGAATATTTGACTATAAACGCCTAATTGTGAGCTTTGATTTCAAGTATTGTTATTGTTATATACATATGCATGTGGATGCAAACATTTAAAAACCCATAACATAGAACATAACATAGAGTTTAATGCATACTAAATAGAAAAAAACCCATAGTTTTATCAAGAACGTTTGTTAGAAGTTAATCAAATTCAGTAGAGAAAGAGTAAAAGCTTCTAGACGGACGATAACTACTGTGTTAATACATATAGAATTGGTATTAACATAAAGCAATAACTTTGAAACCTAACGTACAAAGATACCTTAGATACATTAAACAAACCACATGCATGATCAAAAATGCCTTCAGCACAGTTGTTCAAACATCCATATCGTTCACTGTAGTTGTAGTGGTAATGCACGTACAGCACAGACTAAAAACAATAATTGCTATCACTATATAGTGTGGGTTTTTACGGTTTTAACAAGCATAAATCACAACAAAATACACATGTATATAGGACTCATTTACATATGCTACATTCGACGATATGTTTATACAATTTTTTTTTTATTTGTCATATGTGTACCATATCTTTTCACTTGAATAATGCATTAAAGTTCAATATATTGTGTAATTTGTCGCTGACAAAATTACTATATGAACCTTGTGTGTTGTTGACTTTAGTGTAAACACAGCAACGGTGATGTTATAAAATGGTCTAACTATGTATGTCATATTAACCAGACCTTGTAATATAACAGTTTACGTCAGTGGCACATTTAAATGTTACTATTTGACGTCAATGGCACCTTTCAATGTTACTATTGACGCCATTATTGCATGTACGAAGTTGGTAGAATCGTTACACTGAGCCTGCAAAGTGTGCGGAGAAGATGTTGTCATTGCTGGCAACATCCACTTGGTGAGGGTGTGTAACACTCACGGACACGTGGTCATAAATGTCAAGGTTAAAAACGGCGTTATTGTTACTGAACGTTTGGTGCCGACCAATAATGGACATTCTACTTTCCGTGAGCATGCGCTGTGTACCGTACTTGTGTGACAAGACGTCAATAAAGTGCGAAAATATAATTGAATCGTTTAGAGTTGAAGCGTTGGTCTTGATTGCAAGTCGGCTTGACACCTTGTACAAACCAGCTCGCCGAATGAAGATTTCACCATCCACGTGTAGGTGTGTTATGTGTTGAATGCTGGGCTTTGTCACTGATTTACCTTGTTCATTCCAAATGAGGCGATGCAAACCTAAACAAGCAGATCCATACAATAATATAAACTGTAATGTTTTCCCAGTTATAGCTTCGGACAAACAAAACATAAAATCATCATTATTATTATAGTTGTTGTCGTTGCTATTATAAATAAATTATAAATAATGTCACAGGTAAGTGTCAATCAAATATCCCCTATATAGCATACGCGTACAAGCATTGAACTGTTTGAGATTTGATAAAAGTAACACATTGCACCAAAATGTTACATGCCGACCCATCTACAGACGTTGCTTGAATACCATATAAAGAATACCAAATAATTAAAACAATATTATGGATTGTATTACATAGTACCTCCAATGGATTTTGTTCCTCGAATTCCCACCGCCTGTACGTAGGGCGTCTGGTCTTCGTACGAGTCACACATCTGGTAGATAGCCTCTGTTACCACTGCAGGAATATATTAAAATGTAATGCTTCATGAACGTCAAATATATGGTATGACACACAACGTTTTGTGTTGGTGTGTGACAAAGATCGGCAACTATAAGATGTAACATGCTTTGACTTTAAAAGTTACGCTGCAATGTAACATATTCTGAAATGACAAAGTAAAATATAACCAAAAGTGAATTCATGAAAAAGCTCGGTTGTAAATGCCACAAAGTGCTCTATACGCCGATAGGCCCTTCCAACTAGACCTTTTTTTGATTGCAATTTGCATCCGTTTCAAATTTTGCACAGCCCCATCATACACAATGTCCAATACAGGTATGATAAAATTTGAACGGTTCAACGATCATTTATATTTCCTCGTGCTCTCGGGTGCCAAAACTAATAATTGCACGAGACAATCGTGGTGAATGTAGAAATTCGATGCATTGTATAATCAAAGTCTTTAACAAAGACACTCCAACAAAAAAACCATTGTAATCGATTATTTTATGCATAACACCATCCCACAATGAAGAATTGAAGTTTCCAAAAATGTCAATCATGTGCAAATTAATCTGCAATTTTATCAAATCATTGAAGTTGGATATCTCGTGATTAAAGTATAACCTATTTTACACATTGAAGCACGTGGTAAACTTCTAATCATTTTGCAAAATTTGATTAATGTAAATTAATCCGTTAACAATAGTTAGGGAGGAGTTTAAAATGTTAGTGGCAAAACCTGGAAAGTGCTACTGTGCAGTATACAGGACGGGTGCGCGCCATTGGTATGTAAGAGGCCGAATTCTACGTTCTTAGGTATTGCGTAATTTTTATAAGATAAATCTTCTCTTTATTTAGATTAAAATTTATAAAATCATTATTTTAACGATTTTAAATCAAAATAAAAGAAAAATAACGATTATATTTGCTCTTAATTTCTAACAGTGAAATTGACTTTATTTCGTGTTCGCATTTTTGCGAATTTTTGTTTTGATATTCTGTTCTCTTTTTGTGAAGTTTTGTATGAAAACGAAATTTTAGATAAAGGAAATTGAATACATCGAAGACTTATATACATTCTGTGTTCTTGAAAAGTTTGGAGCAAATTGGGCTCAAAATACAAAAGTTATAGCTGATTAAGCGAAGGTCTAGTCAGAAGTGCCTATTGGTGTATACTACTGAACTGTTTACTATTGGTTCAACAGCAGAGCCCGATGATGACAGATTTGTTAATAATTATGTTGCTCTTTAATTAACAAGATGATTTCTTGATGTCTTTGAGAATTACATGATAGCAAAATGCTTCAGTTCTCCTTTAGCATTTGTCAATTTATTCAATGCATATTACTTGTAAAATTACTCACGGTATCGGTTGCGGTTGAAGAAATTATATTTCGTTTCCTGTAAGGTATGAACATTAACGTTATTCCAATGACTTCTTTTAACTAAAACAACATATTAACTTTAGATATTTTACTTCTTTTATACTTTGTTATGGAATATTTTCTCTGAAAACTATATTCTTTAATAATACTATGTTGCCATACCACATATGCATTCACTTAAAGTGTACGTTATTATAAATCACCTTTTGAGCTGCAAGTTGAAGAATGTTTTCCGTCTCTCCACAGCACTGTGAGCTGTGAGATGTTCGCAGTTTTGCAACGTGGCCGGAAATGTTGTCTTTGTCGTACATCGGTATGAGGTCCGCACAATCCGTGCACAGTTTGGAAGTCGTAGGCTCATTGTTGGAGCTTCGTACTCTTGACCAGTAAATGGTCATGGTCAGGAATGCTACGGACTGCAGACCCGTGACCGTAATTAAGCAATAACTCAAGGACACTGAAAACTGACATTTCAGCATTTGCAATTATGCAATATCATAAAACATGTTTTCGTTAATATGTATGTGGAAATTGACCTTGACAGTTTGCTAGCAAAGCTTCGGCATAAATGGCAATAAACTAAATCATACTATGAATACATTTAATACTACTAACAGTTGAATGTTATTTGTGGTTCATGAATGTTGAATCATTTATCGTCGTCACACTGGCGTGAGCTAGATATATATAAACATAACAATATCGCCTGTAGCTTGGCATCTAATAAATGTGTGCAAATAAATAGAATATTAATAATTCGAATAGCTTAACTCGGGCTGCGAACGCTCTATCCAATTGACGCATGGTAAACAATTTCATTTGCAAACTTCAGCATAGATCTGTCCAGAACAAACTATTCTCAAATATCCCCTAATAAGACAAAATGCAAATAAGAATATAAGACCGAGATTACGCTTTGTATGTATTTAATCCAATGCGAATCAAAATGACACAACAATACCCACCAAATACAACATCTCAAACCAATTTAGAATTAAAGTGTTTTACATATTCTCTTAACGTTTTAAAGATGTCATTATTGCACAATTCATTTCTGAGAATTACATTATGTAACATAAAATACATACTCATATGCAAAAATACTTCACAAAATGCATACAACTACTAAGTATTGTACGGACTAAAATGCCCATGTAAGTAAGTCAACAAAAAAATAATTTAAAAAAAGCTCTTCCTTCTATCGAGACATAAAATATTTTTTGGTATTAATTGTAAAAAAAGTAGTATGATATTCATGGAACGTGTATACATTACACACTTATTTTTCGTTGCGAACCGTCGCATTCATTGTCCCACTATGGCAGGTTACAACTATTAATGTTGCAATTTTCCCTCGTATTACGGCGTACGTATTCCGATATTATTAGCTGCTTGTTTGTTTTTGAAACAAAACACTTTTGAATAGAATACGGCCTTTCCATGTAAGTTTATATGTTGCTCATAAGCAATTATATTAATTTGACTTTAAACATTATCACTGACACTTGGTCTAGATATTTTCCAGTTTTTCTCCGTGTGGTCCACGAGGGCAAACGTATTGAATACCAGTATATGTAAAACAATAATGTTGATATGATTGAATCGTGAAATGAGATCTCTTAAAATGTTATATTGTAGCAGAATGATAACTTCGTTAAACATTTAACACCGAACGTTCTTCAACGATTCGTCTGCGGTGTACTACCTTATTATACGGGTTAAGTTAAATAGAGCTACCAAACTAACATATAAATGTTTAGGGCCGTTTAACGATTTAAACCGAGCTTTCACATTTCCTGTCAAGGTCATATACAATGAGGACAGATTTTCAGAAAATGCAAATTACGACCTTCATTTTCTGTAAATGATAAGCCATCGAGTATTTTGGGTTTTTGTAAACATTCAATACACTTTATTTTCTTTAGAAGAACACATTGTTGACACTCACAATTCAGCTAGATGTAGGTATAATGAAACTCCATAGACATCAGAAGGGGAGAAACCCTTATTACTGCCCGTCGGTCCTTTATTTGAGGCAAGTGACCAATTGCCTATACAATACATGACAATACATACAACACAACACAAATCATAAACATGATTAAAACTGGGGTCACCAACTTGGAACGGTAAATGCAAAGCATTGGGGGTTTAAACCAGTTTAAAGGCATGCCACACCTCACACTTAGCCCAGAATTAATCACTTAAAAGGGAAAATACACAATGGACAAAATAGAAATCACACAACAGACACAAATACATCAAAAATGACTAAAGCTGTGGTCACCGCCTTGGAACGGTCAATGTATAAACACATTGCGGGCTTAAACCTCACACTTAGCCCAGAATTATTCACAAAACACGCACTTTTAAATAAACTTTAACCACGTAGCATTGCAATTCAAATTAAATAGTAATAAAAAAAGAGAATATTAATTCAATTGAATGGTTTAATGTTCTGAGGCTCGATGAAATGAAGTAAATACAATTATCAGCCAAATTCCTTCTTGTTGACAAAATTTCAAGACCTAGCATCGAATAGTACACATCCCAGATCATCGTCGTGCATCTCAAGAAGAAGCCGTAATATGTGGTTTAAAGGCCAGATTACATAGCTTGGTTGTATATGTTTACTATTTATAATTAATATAATTTAAACAGCAGTTAATATTAAACTAAAACGATCATTACTACAAGTATTTATGCAAACAGAAAATGAAAAATTGTTTATTCTACCAAACGTGAATCAAATACTAAATTTAGTATTTTGATGTCCATGTGCCGTAGCCATCTTACTTGTTAATCTGTTTTAACGCGTTTGTGGTGTTACTGTTCAAATTAAATCGAGATATATTTAAAGCTGTTTACCCAACGAGAATAGATAATTATTTCCAGTTAAAAGAAATTCTTAATCAAAAACTAACAGGCGCAGCAACTATTTAATTAATTATTTACGAGTAGTTATGCAATTCAATACGCTCGTTACCTTCACATTTTAGCCTGTTAAGAAAGCTCATACTGTATATCCATATCAAAATTATAATATTAATGCGAATACTAATAATCTTGAAAAACTTTACTGTTCATTTCGGATGTTTGCATGTGAGGAGTTATATACAAAATGTTATATTTTATGTAAGATTGAACACAGTGCGTACCTTAACTACGCTTACAATGAACACATGCAATTGTGACAATAGAACTGTTGGTACATGTATATTGTCAATATATTTAAAGCTTTATTGAGTACTAGTAAGCAAAATTGTTTTACTTTGTATTAAGTGTGCATTAAGATCATTGTATGTTTGCATTGGTGAACATTATTAATACAACAACAAGCATGGTTCTTTACATAGAAATAAAGAAAGTACATGGTTACTGCATTGAAATGGAAGTAAATTAATAGGAAAATGAATACAGCTATTGAAACAGTAAAAAACGAAACAAAACTAACTTAATATCTTTTAAAATTTTACAAACCAAAAATATAAACTTATATTACCTGCATTGTAAAAGCCAATGCACCAGTGTGCAATATTGCAATGTTATCGCGCATTTTCAGAAAATGTAAATTTAAAAAAAGCATTTTGTAATTCAGCAATAATGCCGCGGCGGATTCCCGACATATATGTTCTATAATAGACATAAACGAATGAAATGGGCCCAAGGTATTGCATTTTCGAAAGTCATTAAAATTCACGTCATTGTCAAATTGCTGATTGTTGTTTTCTCTTTCAAATGTTTGCTAAGAAGATAGGAATTTCATACAATATTTTTAAGTTTTAAACAAACACGCGCAATGTCACGCCATATAATTGACAAAAAAACTATTGTTTTATGTATTGCGACTTTATTTTATCTTTCAAATATATCAAACTATACAAATAACAAAAATTAGCATAACATATGACACAATTATCAATTCTCAATATTTAGTGTTGGTTTGAAAGTAGTATTCTAAATATTATGAAAAATCCGTTCTCATTTGTTCATTACAACGTGCAAAGTATTGCCAACAAAACAGATCTTCTTTACTCAAGTTTAAACTCATTCGATGTTATAGCCTTTAGTAAAACGTAGCTAAGTAGCGGAACTTCTTCAAGTGACATTTGCTTTCATGGTTACATGTTCGAAAAGATAGACCACTAGATCGGCACGGCGGATTAGCTGTCTATATTTATAAAGCATTAACATACATACGTAGAGAAGACCTTGAACCGATCGGTCTATAATGTATATGGCTTGAAATAAAATTATGTAAAAACAAATCAATACTAGAAACTTCATTTGGATTAACGACCGACACTGGCATTCGCGATATAATTGTTACAGGCGGCTTCAATTTTAATAAAATGACACTACACTCAACATAGAAAGTTGAAGGATTATGTGCTCAAAACAACTTAACACAGATAATTGACGAACCAACTCACTAGACAGAATACTCGACATCTGTTATCGACCTTATATTCGTTAGTAACCCCAATTCGATCGTTTCATTTGGTACTGGATAACCATTCCTTAACCAAAACATACGTTATCACTGTCCAGTTTTTGATATAGTAAAACATAATAAGCCTGTTCGAAAAGGTTTTAATCGACAAATATGGCGCTATGATTTAGGGGATTATGAACAATTACGAACTATTCTTTCAGGTTTAGAATGGGATCATTTAGTCAATGAAAAAAAATGCTGCACTAAAGTCAATCCCTTATAAAAATGTTTGCATTAGGACAGGAGATGCCCCGTGGATGAATAATGTCATCAAATCCAAAATACGTAAACGAAAACGATTATACCACAAAGCTAAGTTATCTGGCTCACCTATTCATTGGCCAAAATTTCGAACTATACGTAATCAAGTTGTCTCACTTATACGTGAAGTCAAAACGCAAAACATTGATAATCTTAGCCAAAAATTAAAATCACACAATGTTAACTAAAAAAATTGGTGGAACATTTTGCGAAATTTTAGTTAACCTAAAGAACATAAATCAATACCATCTTTACGAGACGAAAGAACGGACGCTCTTATTATAGATGATTTTGAAAAGGCTGATATGCTTACTGAATATTTTTCTATGCAGTCTTATATAGATGACTCTAATCGAGAAGTACTATCAAGCCATAACTCTTGTGAACATATCATTCAGTCTATTTCCATAACGTCCGGCGAAGTATTAGACGCCTTTAAAAGTTATAAATTGGGTAAAGCCTCGGGTCCTGATGGGATTGATAATCGAATCTTATGCGAATCTATGCATCAGTTAAAAAACCAAATTTGCAATCTTTTTAATGCTAGTCTGACCCACTGTAAAAAGCCAGACGCGTGAAAAAATGGCAAATGTTTGTGCAGTCTTTAAAAAAGGTGACCCATCATTAGCGTCTAACTATCGACCTATATCTCTTTTAAGTACACTTGAAAAGGTTTTTGAAAGGATCCTTTATAAACATATATTTAATGTTCTACAAGGCAATTCGTTTTTCACGCAATCTAAGTATGGATTCCTCTCATGGGAATCCGCCGTATATCAACTTACTTATATGTATGACAAATTCTGTAAAGCTCTGGACAATGGCCTCGAAGTAAGAGTTGTCTTTTTTGATATTTAGTAAGGCCTTTGATAAAGTCTGGCATAAGGGACTGCTGTACAAACTCCATTCTGCTGGTATCAGAGGCGACATACTAAAATGGATAAGTAACTACCTGTCATATAGAAAACAGAAAGTTGTGCTTCCGGGCGCCGAATCTCGTTTTGCTAATGTTAATACAGGTGTCACCCAAGGTTTAATTCTCGGTCCGTTAATGTTTTTAATATATATATAAATGGCATTCTTTTAAATATACGTTCATGCGAAAACCTCTTTGCAGTCGATACAAGCCTATGCATGATAGTAAATTTCATCGATCAGACAGCAGCCTTGAGACAAGCTGATATTGAGCGAATAAATACGTGGGCTGAACAATGGTTGGTAAAATTTAATCCTGCAAAGTCAGAATCTCTAATAATATCCCGAAAACAAAACAGACCAATCCACCCACCTCTGACAATGCAAAACGTACCCATTCCAGAAGTCAATGTCTATAAACACTTAGGAATCCATTCAGCCAATGACTGCACTTGGCATGAACATATTGCACATATCAAAGACAAAGCATGGAAGCGATTAAATATTATGAGCCGTGTTATTATACTCTTGATCGAAAAGCGTTCGAAGTTAAATACTTTTCGTTTATTAGACCTATACTTGAATATTCGGATGTAGTATTTGACAATTGCTGTCAATTTGAAAAAGTTGACTTAGAAAAAATTCAAACTGAGGCTGCACGAATTGTGTCAGGTTGTACCGAACTTGTTTCGATAAACGAGTTATACAGAGAGGTTGGGTGGGAAATATTACATATGCGGCGCCAGAAACATAAACTTATTCGCATGTATAAAATAACCACAAATCAAACGCCGACATACCTTAATTCTATAGTGTCTGATACAGTCGGAGCTAACAACCCTTATCAATTGCGAAATGGAGCAAACATTAGAAATGTAGCAACCCGTACAACCACTTATTCAAATTCATGTGTCCCATCAACAATAACAAAATGGAACAACCTTCCTCTGGAAACACGAAATGTTGATTTTCTTAACACTTTAAAATTGCTACTTGATAATGATAATACTAAACCTAATTTATTATATTACTATGGTGAAAGACGCCAACAGATGCTCCATTCCAGACTAAATGTAGTTCACTAAAGCAACATCTTTATATGTACAATATTGTTTAATCACCCGTATGCAACTGTGGTGCAGTCGAATCAGTATTCCATTATTTTTTCGAATGCAACTTATTCAGGCAAAAACAAGAAGTTCTTATCAGAACAATTTCTCTTATGTCATCCCCAACCCTAAACACACTTTTGTATGGAGATGAAGGTATTGAATATTATAAAACAAACGTATTTTTGATGCAGTTCATGTGTACATAAATCTAGTAAACAATTTGATACCTAGCTCTCTGTTACAGCGAAAAACTCATTTCAAGTTAAACTGTTCTTGTATGCCTTCCTCTTTATCCGAGCGTTCACCTCTACCGTTTACAAATCTCCACTCTCTAGGATTTATATTTTTCTGTCGGATATTATCCTATATCTCTTTCTAACCAGCAATTGCTATGTTCTCACAAATGACTGCCACTTATAGAAATGTTACATACTTTCATGCAAATACTACTTATGGAGAAGAACCATATAAGATCTAATCTTTCGTTCCTATCCATTTTTTTAACGTGCGAATTATGTGTAACTGTATATATGTTTTGTGTATATGTTTTGCATGTGTTCGGGAAATGAAATATGTTTAAACTAATATTTGCTTAGTAAACTGTTCGCTAGCTAGTTAATAAGAGTCTATTTAGCTTCTTTTTTCAATTTAGTTTTTTATTTCACACATAAAATAATGTTCTACACTTGTGTACCGGAGATGACTTGGCATTTACGTAAGAAACCAGAGTGGTATGTCCGATTGGTTAACTCAATTGTGATGGGTGCAGATTTGAAACGAATCTATCATGCAGACAGAACATACCAATACAATATAAAGTAATACAAACTCGTGAATGGCTTTTGCAAAAAAAATTTATTTAGTTATTATACAGTTTAATTTATGTCAAACAAATGGTTTTACACGTATTGGTGTTTGGTACAAGTATTTAACAAGGGAGATAATGCCGATAGAAGTGTACATTTAAGTTTTAGTCAACGGGAACTTACCGTGTATTGTATAAATTCATGAAAATTTCTAACATAACAAAAAACAACGATATTGAATATTCAATATTCAGTATTCAATACAAAATGCTAGTACATATACCACCGTGGTGTTTTTAAATGGTCGTTTCATACACGTGAACATCGAAACATTTAGGTCTGGAAAACGTTTCAGCCATTAATTAAAATTAGAACAATACATTTATTAACTGTTTGTTGAGCTTTTGTATTCGGACAAACATTTAATTCAGAGCGTTAGATTATGTACCAAATTTTAAGCAAATCAATGACGAACATTAGCGCAAACAGAAGTAAACCTTTTATTTCAAACATAAGATTAAAACAAGAGTAAATCTTGATCTAGAAACTTTAAAATTAAGAGTGTAAATTGATCAAGGAACTGCGGGCATTAATTCTATATAAGTATTTAACTATCCAAGTATACATGAAAATGGGTGTTGTGTTCATTAAGTAATTGACATCTTTTGAAAGCATGTCAAAAACGGTTTCCCAAAATGTACGCAAACCACACATAAGAGTAGAATATATCTGGTAACGCAATAAATACTTCTATTATGTTCTATGTCTAACTGAAGCATGTTAGATATAATTATATGTTTGTCAAATTACAAGAAGCCCTAATAGGACCAGCATGACACATTTGATTAAATTAAATTGATTAAATTGCCAGAGTAATGTTTTTAACAATAGTCATTGCCGACTGGTACATGAATAATTTACATTAGAAACGGCACGATTGAAAGAGATTTCAACGTGATAATATGCACACAGTATAAATACTGATAGAACGATCCTCACAATTGACATTATATTAAGCGACATAGCTTGAGGACACAAAAATGCCTTTCTAGATCTGCGATTCTTCCAAAAGCTTGTATCAAGCTTTTGGGAGTATTGCAGATCTAGGTATGCATTTCTCATCTTACAATAAGGACTACACAATTAATGTTTTACTATCTTTCTAGGTATTTCATAAACACCAATTATTAACAGACATCAACTACAGGTCATATTTAAAGTACTATCTTGATTGATAAAGAAAGCAGAAATGACTCCAAAAGGAACATGTCACATGCTCTTTAGACTAAACAGAACAAGACAAGCAGTATTAAAATCAGTGCGTGGCTGGCAAAAGCACAGATTGGCATACGATAGATACTAATACTCGTTATATTATTTTAGGTAGACGTATTAAGATTGTTATTAAACTTTTAAATCAGATAAAACAATTTAATGAACTATGTAATAGTTCGAACATATTAATTTAATCTTATTGGTAAGAAAGGTGCTTAGCTTTCGCGCCGAAGCGAGTCCCTTCTTAACCAATAAAAGTTTACTTAATATGTTCTAATTAACTTATAATATGACCTACATTTTGAATGGTCGTGTGCATGAATATCATTGGACCATGTGCATAATAAATATCTATGTATCTGAAGGCTTACTGCAGATACTGTGAAGACGAAGTTCGAAACAACCAATCTACAGCCAGAAATAGCGTCTGTTAAGACCATGCTTTTAATGATCAAGTGTTTCACTTAAAGGGTCCAATACCGCCATGGCATTGTAGGTTATATTTTAAATTATGGTTCTGTGTACTCGTGCAGGTAACTGGGTCATCTAAACCGTTAACAAATCTGAGCATGGTCAAATAAACCTCAGTGTACACAAGAAAACGTGACATTTATTCAAATAGTTAACAACCAACGGAAACGATGGCAACATTCATTGACAATGAGATTATGAATATTAATTTAAAAATGTACATGTGTCAACTATTTCAGTTAGAGCATTATTAACATTCATACAATGGGAAAGTTTTAGTTGAATTGTAATAGTAATTCAAATGTTGACTTACGTTTTAATTTTTGTGTTACTTCGAAGGTGAATGATTTAAACATTATTACATTTTACATCATGCTGTTGTAGTTTTCATTTGATACATGGCATTGATTAGCTGACAAAAGCTGAATTGTTACCTTATACATGAAATAAAATACTAATTAATTTTTGCATGCCTGTGTTGGATAGAAAAGATGTTGCCGTTGCTTCCAAGATCAATATGATGTAGATGATTTACAACCACATAGAGGCGGTCATGCAGATCAAGATTGTATGCAGCTGCCATTACACTGCTGGTTTGCGTTTGACCGTTTAGCGTCGTCCTCCTCTCGCTAAGCATTATGTTGCCATATCGGAGTGAAAATACGTAAACAAAGTGACGAAACGGCTCATCGCTGCCCACCGAAGTGTTAGTCTTGACTACAAGTCTGCTTGTCACGTGATACAGACCGGCTTGACGAATGAAAATTGCTCCTTCGGCATGCAGATGTGTTGCGATACTGTATCTGAACCCTTGTTCAATACTTGGTTTGGTAACAGTTTCCCCATGTTCGTTCCATAATAATTTATGTAAAAATTGTAATCAATATAATAACTAAACGTTCAAAAGCCAAATGTGTCCTTGAAACGAAAGCCTTAACTAACGTATTGCAATGATCCATTTAATAGATGCATGATTTTATGTGTAATTTATAATTGAATGCATTGTCTTTTTCACAAAGGCAATTTGGCAATAATTTTAACATTGGACAGGTTTTGGGATTATATTTAAATTATTATCATTAACTGACATACAATAAAACACGTTTATGTAAAGGTAGATACGCACGGTCGATAGACGAAGATATTACTCAAAATGCAAGTTCAAATGGTCTTACCAGCTAACATACTTTATAGTTGAATGCGTACTTATTGAAAAAAGAACTGTTTAACTATAGTTTTACATTGAACAGCGGGTAAATGTCAACTTAATTACAAACAATAAGTATGCTTGCAAGAGGAGTATTTTAATTAAACATGAAATGGAAAGACAACATATATATAACGCCTCTTTCCTGCATAGATCACAGTTCTGCTGATGCCGACCGCTTGCACGTATGGTGTGTGGTGTTCGTATGCGTCACACAACCAGGGGTATGCACGGATGTAATCTAGAAGCGGAATGATAAGGTAATATTCTTCCGATATAAACTGTTTCTACATATTACTATAAGCCGAGTAACCATCTATTGCACCAGAAGATAAATTGAACATTTAAATAAAAACATATACTTACTGAATAGAAATTGTTTATAGTACTCGTCAACCAGTGGCTGGAATAGATAATCGGAGGTGAAAATGATACACCATTTGCTACAATATACCAATCAAAACTCCTAACGCATCAACTATTCAATTCTCCTTTTAGTACATAGGAAAACGCATGGAAAGAACAAGATATGTCCCCATTCCTTTTGGACACGGTGACCATGTTTGTTCTTTCCAAGCGCCGGAGATGCACTGCGATACTGAATGGAAGAGGGGGACATAACCGTTATTGACGTGTGTGATTTTTTATTACGTACATTGTGCGCGGTATATTCCTCATTGTGTACACCGTTCGGTGCAATAAAAATAACATGTATGCATATCACTATATCGTATTTTGATTACCTTTATATGTATGTTACTATCTTTGTTATTTATTAAAAGGAGCTTTGAATATGTGATGCGTTAGGAGTTTTGATAAGTATATAACTTGTTCAAATGATACAAATGACACCTACTCATTTTTAAAATGCAAATGATTGCATAGTCCATAGATACATAAATACATGCACACAAGGATACATAAATATGTATATACAGAAAAAGATACTGGCGTAGCTTCATACATTCATACCAATCTGACTACAGTGCAAGATCTTCCTAAAGCTAGACTTGCTGACATTTACAATCGTCTCTATTCTTGATAGTGATTTTCAAACAAATTATTAATATTTACTTCAAACAGTATGCTCGCCTATATTGTTCGGCTTACATTCAAATTGTGAACACTGTCAGTAGCTGGTAAATTATACACGTCATACTACGCCATATAATTCGTTTAATTTCAAGACCGTGAAAGCTGAACAGGACCTAATTATAAGAGACTTTTACAAGCTGTGTTCCAAGGTGAAATTAATGCATACGTTCGACATACATGCACGCATGCATGCACACACGCACGCACACACGCACGCAATTCTAGTATTAGAATAAGAAAAACTAGAAGTGTCAGCGACACGGATGCCCCCACGACACATGGTTAAACACAGACAAAAGGAGTGTCGCCAAAAATAATGTTTGCCTCCAAACATGTATTTTCATATATATTCTATATTGGAAAAAAAACGTGTCATAATGCGCGATAATTAGTCGAAGCCAAAATCCTTCCTTTACAATCACATACACGTCAAGGTTCTTCAGCTGTGAAAGTTTGAACGAAATCCGCCAAGCAGGTGAAGAGGAGTTGAGTCCACAAAAAGTCGGGAAGTATATATTCTATAGTAGAAAAAATGACAAAGGGCCATAATTCTGCCAAAATTGGTCGCAGTCAGAATTCCTTCCTTTACAATTATCTACACGTTAAGGTTCTTCAGCTGTAAGATGAAATCTGCCAAACATTTAAAGATGAGTTGATTCCACAAAATTTCGGGAAGTATATATCTATGGGTGGAAAAAAATGACAAAGGGTCATAATTCTGCCAAAATTGGTCGCAACCAAAATTCCTTCAATTGAAATCACGTTGGGCTACTCAGCTGCGAAAGTTTGAGCCAAGTCTGCCAATCAGTTAAAGAGATGATGAGTCCACAAACTGTCGGGAATAGTGGAAATAACAAAGAGCCGTCTTTTTTCCAAAACTGGTCGCAACCAAAATTCATTTATTAACGATCACCTACACGTTAGGTTCTGCAACTGTAAAAGTTTGAGCAAAATCCGCTAAACAGGTAAAAAGGAGTTCAGTTTACAAAATTTCGGGACGCACGTACACGTTCGAACGTACGGACTGACAAACAACTGCATTGCTTAAAAATCTGCCCAACTCTATTTGTTGCAAATTGTCCAAATTGTCCCAGCTGAGGACACTATGTGCACGTTTTAAGTGTGCAAATGACATTGTAGACAAATCTGTTTAACGATGGTGACGCTACACATAGGCTTGATTGTCCTACTTTTCGGTAATGTGGTCTCCTGTGAAATTTACCAAAGCATAACTTTCAGAAACGCTATGTGATGGTATAAACACATATGTTTTGCTAATATTTGATCGCTGTACATACTATACATGCTTCAACTCTAGTCACAGTCACTTCTTTTTGAGATTTAAGATTTGATTAATTAAGTCAGTTAGGATTCTTTCAGGTAGGTGCTAGACAGGTATTATATCATTTTTCCATTCATTCGTTGTAGTTAAAAGTTGTCTTTTGAAGTTACAATGGTTTTCCGATGACACGTTGCTTGTTTACACACTACTGCAAGCTATCTTTTTTATAGTTCGTCATGATAAATTGTTAACTTATTTGCCACTGACGATCGCACAATAACGGTGTGGTACCTGCAGTACTTTTGCCAACACATGAGTAGAAGTCATATAACTCTGACTATCAAACTCATTTTCTATTGTTAAATGGACGGTTTATGTGACTGCGTTTTCGTTACACACTACAGCAGTATGTAATGAGGCTGTGATACAACTCCTGTAAATTTCAATGAAACCTGTTATAAATGAATGCCAAATTAAAAAATAACAACAACAAAAATGAAAAAAATAATACACTAATGCGATGTGCCAGTGGAAACTTCGAATAAATATCAGTAAAATAAATTACAAAAATTCATCTTGCGTTCATTTTCAGTTACAGATTGCAACAGAACATGTACCTTTATTGTAGCTTGTCTGAGAATGTCCCGAGCTTTTCCAGTACATGTGTTACTAGATGTGTTTGCTATGTTTGCCAAATCCTCCATTCTATCTTGCCTACCAAGCAAGTCTGTACATTGCATGCTTAGATCAGGCTCTCTATAGTCAACGATTTGATATCGTTGTGCAACCCAAATACCGGTTAATGTCATGAAAGCCAGGGCAAGTACGTAAACAAAACATATCAGATAAAACAAGACCCGCTCTTTTACCTGAAAAAAAACAACAACAAAATAACATATAAATGAACATGTATATACATGGAGTTTGTATAAGAAACAAAATACATTTACAAGATATACTTAAGTATATGAACACAACTAACAGCATCCTCCACCCAGAGACTTCATACAAGCATCATACTGCGTCCATATGCTTCGGTAAAAGTCATCACATACATGTACAGACGACGCGCACGGCGTCAATAAAATGACACTGATATGCACTGAGATAAACATACATGCATGAGTAAATAAAAAAGAGAATGTGCTTAAAAAAGTAACACCACTTTGTGTGAAGAAGACATAAACATCTCGCGTGATAGATCTGTATATTGTAATTCACCCTAAATTATCCAGTCCTTTTGAAATGTTTACCCTAACAATCATAACCAAAGTATTAAACTAGAAGAGATGACCAAACTGACACCTCCCGAAAGTATGTTATGGCCATTGCAACGAACAAAAAAAACATATTTCATAGGGACTCTGTTGAGAATTTTAGCCATAAATATATTAAAACATTTTAATGCATGTGCGTATATGGTAATAAATAAACTAGTGTCGTATATATACCGATTATTCAATGTATACGATAACCGTCTATGTATGATTTTCTGTTTTGCTCTCTTCCTTTGATTATAGTTTTGTTTAATGTTATTAGATTCAGAAACAGAAAAAAAGCCACACATATTTTTTTTTTAATCTTCATACACGAAGTAACGAAAATATATATAATTATATATTCTGAGGACTAAAGTGAGGAGTATATGCGTATTGTGTGCCCGTTTCGATCTAGTCAGACATGCGACGAATAAGTTAATTAAAACTGAAAACCGAGTTACACATTTATCACTTTTCAATTTTTAAAAGGAAGTTCAATTAATATTTGTACTTGCAATATTATCACCGACGCAAAATAGCTTTTTAAATATATTTATGTTGCAGTTAATTTTATATTTAATGAATCAGAATTTCAGAATGAACACACAAATCGAACGTGTTGTGTCTGTCGTGTGAAACCAATTAACAAACCAATTATCAAACGATTATGATGCAATACACACACTAAATTGTGCATTATAAGTATATGAGTATTTACTGTGCATTTCCAAAGTATTTACATATTTTATTTTCGGTTCGGAGCAGTAAATGAAGTAGAATGTATTTCAAATAACCAAACGTGAATATCAGGATGAATGTGTAAATTTCCGTTTACTTTCGATTACTACGCATATAACATGTGTATTTGTTTCTTTTGTATTGCTGTTTAGGTACGAATATAATAATATAAGAGATATAATTGATCGTATACCTACCTTTGGAATGCATATATCATGAAACTTACAAGTAAGTTATATTTTTTGCCCAGGACACGTGTTAAAAAAACAACAAATTATTAAAAAAGTCAATCGTATAAAACTGAGTTCAAAGAAACATTCATTGAAGAGTAAAATAATATATTACGTCATTCGGTTAAATATCATATACTGAAGCACGCGAGGACATTATACACGACATACCTTCAAATGAAACGTTAGAGCCATTTATTTCTCAACACGATGTTTATCGAAGCTGTGAAAAAAACTTAATAATAAATAATTAAAAAAAGCAATGGACGCTTAAAACTATTTTTTATCTCTAATCAATAATTTTAAAACGCAATAGGCACTTGAAACTAATGCTTCTTCTCAGAGCCAATCTTTTATTATGAAATTGTAATCTGATACGAACCAGTCGTTATTGTAGATCAACTTATATTTATTCGTGTGCGCAACTGATCTTAACTACATTATAATTGTTCAAATTATCAGACCACTTTACGTATAACACAACAAAAGAACCGCTGGGTCAAGTTCGTAATTTCTTGATTATATTCATACTGAATTCGATTCGGTGTAGAAAATAAGTTTTTGTATTTCAAGTTAAAGCCTGTGTATTTTGTTTCCAACTGAAATAATCTATTGTTCTCCTTTGTCTAATGGATATTGGGAATACATACTATTACGCAGTTGTAAATTGTATTCCCTCTCGGGTATTGTCGCACAAGTAAATTATTTACTGTGTCGTGTGTTATAGCACAACAGTTAAAACTGGACTAAAAGTTAAAAATTGTTCGATTTAGTTGCTCCTTGAGGCCAGCTTCTCTCTTGAATGAGGGTCAAGGCTTCAGCAATATGTAATGGCAGCTGTTTCTAAGTGTGGATTGTGACCGGGAAGAATGAGTAGAGGAGCATATCAGTCTTGCAGTAGGGGTAACGAACCTAGTGCATTCTGCTGCAGCATGTCCGAGGCATCTTGTGGACACAGATGTTGCAGGCACTGTGTCTGTGGTTTGTTCACCAATTGAATGACGATCCTTACATCATTGCTAACATGGTGTTAGCTCTGCGTGCCTCCCAGTCCAGGTCTAAGATCATGTGGCTAACAGTACTGGTGCACCTATAGTCTCCGGTAACAAGTCGGGCAGCTCTTCACTGTACTGAATGCAGGCTGGTAAAGCTGGAAGATAATGATGGACTCCATGCTAGACTTGCATATTCAACGATAGGTCTGACCAACGTAACAAGGGCCTTTATTGTGGTGGGGCAGCTGGAAATGTTTCGTCGGAGGAAGGCTAGACTTTTGTTGGCTATCCTGGCAACTGCTAACGTCAGCGTTCCCAGAGAGGTTGCGTGGTGACACACTAGTATTTAGCTGATGGGACAGTGTTTAGTGGTTCATTGTGGATAGAGTACGGAACTGTTACGGGTATACGTTTGCGTGTAGAGGTGATAATATCACACTTGGTTGGGTTGAATTCCATCTGCTATTTCCTCTACCTCTCTTGGAGTTGATTGAGACCATCTTGAACGATATGGCACCCTTCGATGGACTTTATTTTCCTGTACAAGAGAGTGTCGTCGGCAAAGAGCCTGAGTGTTGATCGCACTCCCTGTGGCATGTCGTTAATGTAAACCACGAAGAAGAAGGGACCAAGACAACTTCCCTGTGATATACCAGATTTCACCGGGAACGGATCCGAAGAGTTTCCTTTTGCGACAACACTCTGTGATCTGTCGCTCAGATAGTCTGTACTCCAGGAGAGAAAGATTCGTCTGATGCCATAATGGTCCAGTTTAACGGCGCGAAGTGTTTTGGGCACTTTGTCAAACACCTTAATGAAATCCAGTAGTTTTCTGTCCTTAATTACACTATGATCAAGCGCAGGCGCTAGGTCATGTTGAAAGTGGACAAATTGAAAAAAAAAGCACAATCTATTACATCAAGATAATATTGGTGACGGATATTTGCTATTTGAAGTATAAAGTCATAGTACGGAATAGTATCTTACATCGTACAGTATACTTGCTTTTCGTTGGTTTAACCGGATCAGGTGCTGACTGGTATTATTTCATACTAGCAGTTAATATCCAGTCAGATTATGTATACTTTCAAAATAAACATAAAATGATTATTATATTGTTGGAAAATTGATTAAAGTATGGTACTCGGTAAGATAAATTCGTTACATGGCTTCTTGCTGACCACGTACGGTGTGATACAGGGTCCGTAAATTATCACGCCGCAACTACAAATATCATCTTCTAAAGCAATGTGTTATTTACATCAAATCCCCAATCAGTTGCTAAAACTGCAAAGTAAGTAATACTGGTATATATGAAGCATAATTTGCATCAGGAGAAGAAGAACAACAGCATACTAACTATTAAAAAATAGGTATTTATTTACGGAAAAAGGCCAATTGAGTACGTGTATACACCAAAACATTTTAACGCTTTAACACACACAAACAAATGCCAATACCGTACACAAGATAATAGAAACAGTATGCACATCTGTCTACGTGTTAAACAAAATTCCTTTACATTAATGTTTTACTTGACCTTGTTCTTAAGGCTTCACGAATTAACACGAAATATATCCGAGTAATCCCAGTAGTAAATGTTAAATAACTGCAGTTATTGCTGAATAAAATGGATCACAGGAGGTGATAATAATCACCCTGCTATTGCATTGACACTGGGTCAGCACCTGACGATATCATCATAGAAGCAATACTATGTTGGCGAAACTAATAGCTAATGGCTACTAAAAGATACGAAATGTGGCATATTTGTATATTAAGTAAGAAAAATCCATGTCAATAAAGAAAATCACCGAGGTGGAATATCATTTAGATAAGGTATTGTAGCTATGCTGAACATAACGTTACACTGAATTCTAGTAATTTATTCCTGAGAATTGGCATGGAAACAAAAATGCCAATTTTTATAATCAAAGGGTAACAACTCAGTCAAAACATTAACAGACTGGAACGACCTAATATAATGCGCATATTTTCTTGGTAGTCCGGATAATATGCGCATTTCCTCGTGGTGGGAATGCTGCACATAACAGTTTTATTGAATTCAATCATTAGTTCCGGAGATCTAACGCGGAAACGACAAAAACACCGTCTTATATTCAAAGGACAATGACTCGTAGAAAAAAATCTTCCGACCGGGCGAAAACCTGACAATAAATTATTATGTGCATGCCCTCGTAAGGATTCTGCAAATAAAGTTTCATTGAATTCGTGTTCAATAGTTTCTGAGATCCAGCACAGAAACAAAAATGCACCATTTTATAATAAATGGGAAATATCCGTGAACAAATAAGCCGACGGGAACGACCTGTCAATATGCATATGCCCTCTCAGTAGTTGTGCTGCACATAAAGTGTTATTGAAATCAAGTCAATAATCTCAAATCTAGAACGGACACGAAAATACTGGGATGAAGTATACAGAAAAACATCGAACACGTGTCGATGTCGCATACATATGTACATAATATTGAAATTGAAACAGCATCACATTATTTTCAAGTTGCAAAAGATAATGGTCGACTGATCTCACAAGCGTTTTAAACAGTGGCCTAGATCTCCAATGTTAACGTCGTCAAAAGCCAGCTTATACCAATATATAGAAAGTAGGGTATTTAATTACGAGTTCGAGTTTTCTTTTGTAAAATATGATATTGCAATTTTTCAACTTCCGTCAAATAAATGTTTCCTCCCCTTGCCAATGGTCTTCTACGCTGTAAGTGTTTTGATATCACACAAACAAAGCCTTGCTGTTTTGTTTTTTTTTGCTGTGTATATTTGACATAACTAACACACTTTCTGTATATTATGTATTTCAATTCTGCGCTAAATGTGGCAATTAAAGGGCCTCTAGGGGTTGATTGCAAAAAATACTATTAATAAACGGTAGTTCGAAGTTGTTGAGACCATTTACGCTTACGCTAGAAGTTAATTTTTTAAATTCCAAATTAATCGCTAAACTGAATATATATTTATAAAAGCATAACAAGCGCATATTCATATAAATATATACAAAAATCACACACCATGACTTGTGTCATTTACAAACTAAAAATAATACATTTACATGTACTGTATGCTTTAAAACACAAACTAGCAAAAGTTTGCGATATATTATCGTTCGTATACATAATAAAACAAATGAAGAGTAAATAGATATCTAGTTATATACTAGAACATACAATAATTAAACATCATATTTATGAATTTATTAAGACATCTCGAAAGATTTTTTTGTTACTATGAAATATCAGTTACAGTAATCAGTTACATACGCTATACAATTTCCAACATATACTACTATAAACAAAACAAGATTCATAAAAATTGACCGTCACTAGGTCACTTAAATACATATTGTATTAAAGTGGAATAGTAAGAAGAAACAAACAAATGCATAATGTGCATAAGAATTAAACAGCTAGTGTACTAGACAATATAAATCTCTTAGTGGAAATGCTTTAAAGCAATATGTTGACAGCTTCGTTTGGAAGGAATCGAAATGTTTTGCTTAACAGTAAGAAAATGCAATTCATTAAGGAAATGCAATTGGTCATACTTATGTCTAAAATACTTTGAAAGGCCAAATTCCAAGTGGACGCAGTCTATATACAGTGTCCACATATTTTGTGGGAAAAAACCACGATGATGATACTTTTTAGAGTCTGTGTAAAACGTGTGACAAGGGCAATTATTGCGAAATAACGTGTTGGTATACAAACTCATCAGAATGGTCTCCCCTATGTTGCTGCAATTACCACTGTCGCGACAAGTTGCGTATCCATCTGTTACGCAATAATCTTTATTTTAGGATGTATTTTTATTTCTTAAGTATTTTATTAAATTAAGTGCGTGTATAGAAATAGAAAAGAAATCAAAATATAAAGACATTGACCAAAGAGGAAGCAAAATGCATTTGCAACAATTCAACGGATTGTGAGTAAATGTACATGTTAAACCACTCATTTATTTTCTGTATTTATCAATAATGTGAAACTTGCTCGATACTCATTCTAGATTTTTCGTAGGGGGATAAAATTAAGTAACTGTTATTTGTGTGGACAAGTGATATTTATAACCTCTGGGAAACCACTGTAAGGAAGTTTCAATATCGCGAAGCAGGGGAGATCAATGTGAGGAGTTTTGTTGTTTTTTTTGTATGATTTAGCGCCCATTATTACCGATTTAATTGCGTGGCTATAAGTCCCTCCCTTTCGGGTCAAAGCAAAAATGCGCCGAAAATGTGTTGTCTGTACTATCTTGACGAATGTATTCAGGATGTGTTACGACCACCGAGACACGGTCATGCATATCGAGATCAAAAGCGGCAAAGATAAAACTGTATGCGTGGTCCCGACCCTGTAGAGACATCCTTTTTTCACTAAGCACTCTACGTGTTCCGTACGTGTGCGACAGAACATAAAGGAAGTGTGAAAACAGTTCGGAAACGTTGCGACGACTATGATCGGCCTTGAGGACTAAATTCGTTGCAACACTGTAAATACCAGCTCTTCGGATAAATATTTCCCCTTCATCAACTAAATGCGTAACGTGTTGTTTACTGAGCCATTCTACAGTCTTTCCGTGCTCATTCCACACTAGTCTGAAGTATTCTGCAATTGAATAATTGTTCTGTTATGCGCTTTGAAGTATAACATTGTAGTTATTATTTCAGATATAACAAGACAACCGTGTGTTTATATCTGTGTTATATATACACACTTTTGTGAGTAAACACCTAACGGACAATGCACATGACCAAAAAAAAAATAAAAAAATAACAAAATGAAGTTCAGTAGGTTATGAAAATTATACTGCATGTTCAACGTGATATAAAATGTAAAAGGATATTTAACAAATATGGCGATGCTTGCCTCCTTGGGATACTACTTCTTTAATGTTTATCGCTTTTGCATACGGTTTCGGTTCGTCACACACCTCGTTAATCATAGACGTGGGAACTACTAAATAAAATGACAGTTTCACAATCATAAATCATTTAGGCATATATGGTATATTGAATCTTAACGAGAAAAGTCAGTTAGTAGAAGAAGACTGTCTGTTGTAATTTAAAAACAGGCCAATATCTAGAAACATTAATTGCGTACATAAATATGATTGTGTATGACTATTGTTCAGATGCGTGTAATGGTGCCCAAAGCACTCGTGTTTCCCCTCAGAATATCTAATAAATTTCAGCGCAATTGCGGAATTTTTTCTTAACTTGCTGGCTTTGCTTTAAAGGCCCAATTTGACAGAGATATTGAATTACCTAGTACAAGGCTAAGACAACACTGAAATAAGGCAACTGAAAACAAACATAAAATCCAAATGCACAACAATGTTCTCTTGGCCCATTGTTTAGTTCATATTTAAATTTAACAAATCACAATATATTTTAATAATAATGAAATTGAAATCATAATAAAATGAGCTAAAGATAAATACACTGTGCAATGTTTAATTGTGGACCATCATTTTGCAAGAGACAGAATATCACTAATAGTTACATTTTAAAATCAATTTGTGGTGCTGTACGCCTTTTTGTAAATAATGTTTGCAAGTGCACATCAAATATGACACATAACACTTTTTTCTAGTTAATTTACATAATGTTAATCAAAAACTTTGCTAAATGTTTATGTCAACAAAATCGAACTTACATCTTATTGTGTGTGCTCCTGTGAAGTACTCGTTGATAGTTTGCTGCAAGAAGCGATTATCAATACAGTGTTGATTCACAAACATTGTAAACTTGTCGTTGTTATAAATGGACTTTTATTAAGTGAAATACGTTATAATACTTAGCGTTCTTATTTTAAATAATGTTATGACAAAAACTTGATAGTATTTGACATCGTGAGCGTTATTCGTGACAGCGTAATGTGATAGATGATTTGTAATAATTTGTGTAATTAGCTATAGTACGTAATTCAAATGTAAAATTCCGAGCAGTAAAATGTTATAATTAACTCATCAATAATGGCATTTGCTTGTCATATACATTGTATATCATGTATGAATTTCACGTCGAACAAGCAATTAATTCTAACGAAATTGTCTTATTTCTCTCACACGCACAAACCTGTTTCACAAACAACCGAAGAACATATTCCAATTCACCACAACATATATTGCCGTTGGGTTTTATTCTTCTAATATGGCATTCATAAAGGTGTTCCGCGCGCTCGCCATCTGGAAAAATGTCTGAACAATTCAAACACAACTCTGGTTTAGGTATGGTCACGTTCTGCCGTCTTCTTGGCGACCAGATCATGACTAGTGTTAGCCACAATATGGTTTGGATAACTATCATGACTATCAGGGATTTCAAGAGTCGCTGCATCGTCTAAAACAGAACATTAGTTTCAATAACAGATTGTTTTATAATATAGTCTAAATTTACGAGGATCATAATAATAATAATTGTGAAATCGATACAATACAAAATCTGATATTTATTAAAGTAAAGTTTGTTTGTTAATTGTTTTAGTGGCGAAATATTGTGCCATATCAGTCCTTACAATGCCTAATAATTACTTGACATCATTGTCTCAAATTTCGAGTGTGTGGCGCTTAGTGTTTTGACAGAATAATTAATTGGGAATCTGCGTTGAACAACTATTTCGTTAGGTCTTATGTTTATAAGTAATTCAAGTCATCGATAAGTCATGTTCGTAATCGAATATCCGACTGTGTTAGAATTAGTTCTGTAAATAGCCGACTTGATTTTGGACATCACTAATATTTAATGACACAAATGAAAAAGAGCAAATGGCCAAAATAGTTTAGTTTGACGGTGAGTAAACTAAACATAAACAAATCACTGTAGTGTTTTCTGTACATTATGCATTTGCACCATTATACATGTAAATGAAGACACGAATTTGCAGTTAATATAAACAACCAAACGAATCAACAGCGACGTGTAAGTTGATATTGAAGTTAGATTTATTCAATATAAGATTCTTAAATGTTGTTAAGCATATTAATGCAACGCACTATACATATCCAATTTGAACGTTAGATTGTTTCGTAACACAACCAGAAGCTATCTAAATATATGCCAATGAATTGTGATTTAAGTCCTTGCGCAGTCATTAAAATAAATTTGTTTGTAATGAACCAAATTCAATGTACGTGTTGATCAAGCGTGTATACACTTATATGTTATTAGCGATCTTAATGTGCATCCAGTTAATATACAATTTGAACATATTTAAGAAATATTTCCTGACAGTAAATTTTACTAAAGTTTAAACGTTAATGATTAGCACGTAATTCAACAATTCTCGAGACTCCATTGAATTTCAAAGTAAGAACGCCGTTCTTCATTAAATACCTGTTTTGGGTCATGTGGATAACACGTGATAGTGTCGCAGGCTAAATAAGCCATTAGCCAATCGCGAAAGTACATATCGACCAATGGAAGCCATTTGTTTCTGGAACAAATCCAGCAAGAAATGTCTTTAAAAAAAAGACAATCGGCGTTGAAATTAATATTGAGATGTCATTTAAAGATTACCTAAACAGACGGCCAAGATGATCGGTTACGTGACTTCGTTGATCCCCAGATTGTTTGGTCCCCACAAAAATTAGGGGACTTATTGGACCCCAGATTTTTCGGACACTATAAGAAAACTTCTCGGACCCAAAAGTTAATTTGAGATAAATTTATAAATTTAAAAATTAAATAGAATTATAATTAATATCTATGCCGTGAATAAACCAATCATACAACTCCGTGTTTCCACCAGTGATATATGAATAACCAAAATAATTTAGGTTAACATAATTGTTATCTGAATTTGTCAAGCCAATTTAACAAATTAACAATGTAAGAAAATAATTTCGGGAATGAATTAAAATTATTATGTATCAGACGAGTCTATATAGTAATTTATAGTACCGGTAATATACCATTCATGTTAGTTATCTAATATAATAACAATTTGAAGTCAAATAAGCATGTACCCTGTGTATCCCAATAAAAAGCAATAGTCAGGGAACATTCAGCGATTTTTGAAATGTTAAGACTTTATTTTTTGATAACGCAAACATAAAAATTCATTAGACTATGACGATTTTAAATTATATCAGTAGAAATATGATATATCAAGGGTTCCTGTGTATAATTAGTATTGCAAATTGTGTATTCATGCTACGCGAATAACAATTCGACATATTCCGAATCTTCTTTCATAACATTTTATCTATAGAAAATGTAACTTCTTTTTACAGAATAAATAACATCTACTGGAGAAGTTGATAGAAAGATGCAATAATAAATAATCGTTAATAAATCGTAACCACAATTTTAAATCAAATTAACAGTAAGTTTATAATATACATTCCACATTTATTGAAATTTTTAGGTTCATGATTCTCTGAACGCTATTATTTATACATGTACGAGTACTATACAGCCGTTGCTAGGTACGCGCACTATTTTTAGAATGCCACTACTTTTTGTGAAATGCGATGAACTCGCTAGAATCAATGGGCTACTTGGAACGGCAACTCTGTGAGTGAGATTGATGCATGGGAACATTGCACAATTGCTATTTATAGAGCGTAACGCTTATATAAATGTAGGCTAAACAAAATAGTTATTTCGTTACGTGAATGAATATATCATTCTGTTTATGGCATACAATGAGAAAATACGTTCATAATTAGCCTCAGTTCTAGAGTATACGCGAGGATATGTTGATAACTTTATTTTAACCGCTTATGTAAACAATTATTTAAATTTTTATTCACCAAAAGTATGCAACAGTTATTGGTATACGTTAAACCATTGTTTGAAGTTTGCATTCCCTAGAATTAGAAAATTTGCCCAAATCTATTGGCATTCAATTTTCCCGCTGCATAATTATCGCAAGAAAATATGGGTCAAAAGTGATCTTAGACAGATACGCCGAAAAAAAAAGTAAAGGTGCATGACCTTTTTTGATAGCAGTTCGACATAGTAATGCAGGCCTAAGACTGCAAAACAGCATATTCACGTAGCCGATAGGTTGTGACTACAATTAATACGTACATGTGGGAAATCTGAGATGGTGACGCTAGCACTTTACCAAATGACATTTTCCGTTTACAGTTGGAGCATACTAAAACACTTGCTTAATGTTCGAATAAAAAGTGATATTGACTAACTTCGATAACAAGGTGTTACGTACGTAATCATAAATACAAATTAACGCTTCCCACGTAACCTGTTAATTTAAAACTCGTGTAAGATATATTACATGGTATACTGAATAAATCGCACCAGCCAAATGCAATGGTAATTATACGATCCTTGAAATTGTTGAAACCGGTGCATTGTATTCCAAATATAATACATTTTCAAGGACAACCCGATCAAACATTTCACAAGGTCTAATACAACATTATAATTATAATGTCAGACTAAATGATCCTCACTGATACTTGGCATGTACAGATATATTATACTGGCAACTTTACAATATTTCACCGGGCTGTCAACGCTTACAATGCCGATGTAACTATGTTTTCAAAACATGTTATTTTACGCTCTGTGAACCTTTTATACTTTATGTATATAGCAGACAATATCTTTGAAAATATACCAAAGGGCTGAATGAACATTTAGTAACAGTTGAGAGCTTTATATATATCTTATATTGTACAATGCACATTTGTATAACGATTTTACTAAAATATATATTACATGCTGATGAAATAAAATAAACAACTAACACAACTAACACATCTTGGTGCTGGAAACTTTAGACTTAGCAGGCCACGAATCATAATCGAATTCAGCCACAAAAACTTGCGAGGCTTTTAAAATATTGCACACCAGGTTAGAAGTTAGAAAACGCTACGGAGAATAGCACATCGCATTAATATGTAAAGGTATTTTCCCTTTGCTAAGACACACTTTGTGTTTGGAAACATACCCCTCATTAGACGCATGCTTATCTAAGACGTGCCTAATGTTCTGGATAATTATATGTTTGTTGATAAGATTTGGCAACATAGCGGGGTACTGCACCCAGCTCCTTTATGGTCCATCCCCCCCCACCCTGCTGCCGCTAAGAGCTGGTTAACACAGAAATGTTGACTATCTTTTGAAGTTCAATATATTTTTGCAAATAATCAACGACAAATTAATAGACAATGCTTATAAACTTTAATTAGAAGCATTATACTCGTTAAAACTGGAATTAGCATATTATTAGAAAATGACAATTAACTGGTGCGGCATTGCACCCTTCTCCTTTTTAGCAACACCCTGTACATGTTTTTGATCCTAAATATTTCCCTAATTGTTATATCCAGTTACAAAGAGATTGTTTCCTGTAGACTATTTCGATGCATCGAATTTGATGTTTATATATTTATTTGTGAAACATTAAGCACCAGCTAAGTATCCACAACTAGTTTGTAAGACTTATCTAAACCAACAGCTTGCATAGTACATTTTGAGTAAAAGTCTACTTTATGCATGTATAAACAACAAACACCTCCGTTCACACAAACAAAGCAAGCGTAATACTGCTATTTAATTCCGATTTGAGCAACAAAATACATGTTGAATGGCTAAGGGGTCTCACGGGTACATAACACACAATTAGTTGTTTACATTGGCACACACACACTAAAAATATGAAACGGGAAATGTGGTATACATAGCGAGAAAATGGTTTGCACATTGTATGAAAACATAATATAAGTAGACCTTGTTCGGTACGATGTGGGCTCACGTCACAAGAAACAACAATGTTTAGGTCATAAAACCAACTTATATATCAACATATCATTAATGCTAAACAGAAATGTACAATCGCACTATATATTATTTTAATATCCATTAATTTTTGTAAACAGATATTATGTAAAAAAATAAATATATATCACTTTGTATGCAGACATATAGAATCACGTAAAACATTAAACATCAAAAATATATGTGTAAACAAACACTATTTATCACAGTTAGTACATTGCACAATGAAATTTAAACATAAAATAATGTTCATAGATACAAATACAATTCCTAAATGATTCCCATGACTCCATTTTCAGTACAATCTGACCAGATCAGAATTAACAGTAATTGACATTAACACGATTCCAAACACTAACATGTGAACAGATATTAAAAACACTATGTTTTGTAAATGAAGCAAATGTATTTAAGTGCAATTATTGAATGCAAATAAAAAGTTCGACGCATGGCAAACATAATATATTTACATGACGCAGTTTGTTTCTATTGACAAAAACACAAATATGCCGTAGTTAAATCCCCAATACTCAACGCGAAGACGAAATGAAACCATTCAATCAGTTATTTTATGAAAATAACGTTATACAGAATTAACGCCAAGATATTTGACGTTTTACAAAAAGATTGTACAGAAAATGGAGTCATGGGAATCATTTAGGAATTGTATTTGTATCTGTGAAACATCATAAACCAGTAAACCAGTACAAAAAGAAACAACTTTGAGTCCCTTTGAAATCGGGAACAAAATGAAGTAGCTCAGTCAATGATGTTTCAAATATACAGAGAACATATTGTCGGCGTTGGTTAGGTCAATGTACTCGGGGTGGCTAAAGACAACCGACAGGCGGTCATGTAGGTCGAGATTGTAGACAGCAGAAGTGAAGCTGTACGCTTGATTTCGACCTTGAAGTGACGTCCTCCGTTCACTGAGCATTCTGCTAGTGCCATATCTATGCGACAGCACGTACATATAATGAATTAACGGCTTATGTATGTACGATAATATACTTGATTTGAGACCAAGATAACTGGTCACGTGATACAATCCGGTCTGACGAATGAAAATGTCTCCCTCGTCCTGCAGATGTGTTATCCGAAGAATATCCGGCGTGGTTACCGTTTTCCCATTTGCGTTCCATAATAGTTTGTGTCCATCTGTAAAAATCATTACGCAATTTGGTTACGTTACACTGTATTTAATGCATATAGAGCTACCTATTTGAAATTTACATTTACAAATGTCCAGTGGCAGTATTTTTGGCACGCATTTGAAACATAACCTGCTTAAGATTAATATCGTGTTGCCTTTGTTTGGGTTCGATTGTAACAAGTTATACCAAAGGATAAATTTGTTTTTCCGCTGAGGAATCAGCTGAGGGTGTGTAATTGTTTGTATTAACGAAATAATATTTGCATTGAATTGTTTTTTAGAGACATAATATCATAAATACAAGGCATTAGAGCTACTCTTCCCTCTGTGTGGCACTGTTCTGCTGATGCCAACCGCTTGCACGTGTGGTGTTTGGTGTTCGTAACTGTCACACAACAGTGGGAGCACACTGGGAACAGCTATGAAATTGAAACAAATATACATTTTCTTACGATGCAATATAGTGTTCAATTATCATATTTAAATCATGACAAGAGCACAGTGAAAAATTACTAAGGCGTGCTTATTTGATACAATTACTTACTGTTTAATACTCTTGCATAGTATTCATCAATGGTTTGCTGAAAATAGAAAATCTCAACTATACTCCATAATTGTTGACATATACTCACCAATGCAGTTTTGTTTAATACAAATTAAACTGACAAATTTGTAATAACAACAGCATTGATGCAAGTTTAGAAATTCCATTTTTCTTTAGTACATGTGAAGAGCGTCAGGATGATGCGATTGTGAAAACACGGTTGTGCAATGTATAATTTCACGATCGAATATTGTGAATTGACTTTGTGCTAGCCACGTGGAAGGCTCATCCAGAACAAAATTCAATATATGGTGCTTGTTTTCTGTCTAGTAGCTTTACCGTTGGGACACGAAGTTTGATTCTTTTGGTTTGAATAGTTCTTATACGACCACTCAAAACAAAACAAAACAGCACATTCTATATGCATGCATAATTATTGTTTTATATACCTTTCTAGCAGCTAGTCTAAGAATGTCCGACGCTTTGCCTGTACACACACTACCGGAAGACATTCCTTTGACGCTGTGCAGATCGTCAATTCGTTCATTTCTGCCAACCAGGTCCGTACAATTGACTCTCAGATCTGGCTCGGTGATGTTAGTGTTCCTGTATCTTTTTGAGACCCAGAAACCAGCAATTGTTAGGAAAACCGTCGCATTCACGATAGCAAAGATGACCAGGAAAATTAAAACGATCTGCCCCTGAAAGTTTATAACAAATAACTGGAGAGTTGCAATGTTTTGTGAAACTGGAAAAGGTTGTTTCGCATTGTTTGGTTTTGAGATAAGAGTCATTGTTATCATAAAAATTATGTAGACGGCGAATCTAACAATGACACGATGAAATCATATAAATACACAGGAAGTCTGTGTTAATTGTCAAAATTGCTAGGGTGAGATATGTCTTTACTTACCCAGCATGAAAAAAAGGTTGTAAAAATGCAAAAAAACAACAATAAAATAAATAAATCCAGTGTATTTCACATGCGCATGTATCAGTACATGTAATGATATTGTTTCGGGTTTATGACAATAAACATTAACTGAATATTAGTCTAAGTCTCAATATAAGCCTAGGTCAATCAACCCTAATTTGTAACAATATTTTTATATTTGTGTTTGTTTTCCGTTAGACTTTGTTTGAGATTTATGACTGAAGAGTCATGAAGTCTAACTTTGATAATGGCATTCGATACTGAAAGTGTATACACCTGTATCTGTTAACCAGTCAAATATGTTGGTATTAACGGTATTGACTTTTTTCTTTGTCGTCTCAATATTTTAAAACTTTCCCATTCCAATTAAACAAAAAAGTCAAGTTCTATAAACACATCGAATACTCTAACGTAAATCTTATCGTTCGATATATCGCTTCATTATGATGCTGGAATTAATTTATTCTGAAAAGGATCCTAAAACTTACCTAAACTCTTAAAATAATACCAATTAAAATAGTGACTCACGTTTCTGTTAGATGTATTCTCCATTTTTTGTTGAACATCCAAAAATTGTTTGAACGCTAGAATGCGTGCAATAAGCTGTGTAATTATATCGTATACCAGATATATTAACGCTTGTGAATAGAAACATGCACGTGTTCTTCGTCTCATTACAAAAGTATGTATAGTGGCTATTGATTTATAACTAAAGCTCTTTGTGTTTATTTGATAAGGTTTATTTCAGGGTTACAAAACCGTGAATGACATTGAATAATTATATTTTAATTGCTTTTGAATACTTATTCGCCAACTAATTTTAAAGTCCAACGATATATTTATAAATATTCAGTCAGACCACATGTTACGGGAATTATTGCACCTGATGCTGAATTTGATGACAATGTAATATAACAAGTTTCAAGTAAATACCTTATGTAGTTTTGTCTTTAAAGACTGTGACCAGACAATCTAGAAGAGCTGTCAGAGGACTTGTATTGTGCTTCTCAGAGTTAGTGTTTTTTTTTCTAAATCAACTGTATGGATAGTAGGGGCCAATTAAACAAAGTTCAAACAGTGTCCTTGACTCCACCCACCCCATATGCAATCTCATGCGATGTCTAGCTATACGGTAACTATAAATTACGTTATCATTATTATTTCATTATTATTAATATTTCAATTTGTTCTCGAATTATTGAGCAGGAACTGTTTTTTATATTTTAAGTAACAGTGTCCTTGACCTTGACACCACCCACCCCACCCCGGATGCAATCAAACGTATTACTGTAGGCTATCTATGTATGAAGATTCAATGTCGGGTTAAAGAGTGGACATCAACAGTTGAAGACGACACCGGGAATGTAAAATGTCTATGTGTAAAAAAGGCCCATAATTTTGGCAAATTTCCAACTAGAGTTACCAAACTTAACCTTTATGTTCATTTTAATATAGGAAATAAATGTTTCAAGTTTGAATGAAATCCCTCAAGCCATTCCTGAGAAACTAGTTTACCGAAAACTTTAACCTAGACCGGACGCCAACGCCGACAACGGGGCGAGTAGAATACTCGTAGCTTGCCTTTTCTTCGAAAAGTCGAGCTTAAATGAGCATACCTTCTTCGAAAACACAAAACTGAGTTCTGGGGATTTTTGAACTGATGCTGGAGCTGATTATTAGAGATAAGTCAATACCTTATGTTGTACTGAAGTATTTAAGTTTTTGGCATTTTGAACAAAAACTTTAACCAGAGTTCAGACGCGTACGCCGGTGCGAGTAGGAAAACTCATCTATTCTTCGTATTCTTCCGTATTCTACTAGTCAAGCTTTAACGCTATGTCGTTCTATATACATATGCATCTGGAAACACATTGCTCTTAAAATAAATATATTTGCCCGATAGGGCAAGCTCTAGTGTACTACCTGTTTCCTGTTACCCCACCCCCCCGCGCCCCCCACCCTCCCCTTCAGCATACCTGGACTGGTCAAGACAAGAATGTTGAATATCATTTTCGATATTCAACACATTGTAATAAAATCCAATGTCATCACACCAGGAGAATATTCAAAAAATGAGTCCATATTTATAAAGGAAATCAAACATAATACACGTGATACATGTTCAACAAGTGTTGTAAAATTACTGTATATTACGTCATGTCTAAGTATCGATGTTATATTAGCATTGTAATATATCAAATTATTGTTAGTTTAATTAAGTTCAATACACTTGTCATCTCATTCCCCATAATGTATCGTCAAACAAATACAAAGGTATGAATAGTAACATATACTCTGAATCACACTGTATTGTCAATAAATTATTATAGCGTCGCCCTAAATTTTGAGCAACAGCGTGTATCTTTCTTGTTTCAAGATCTTGGCCTTTTCGGGACCGCGTCAATTTTTTTACACGAATAATAATAAATACATGTAAAACATGTAAGCCACATTTTTGTTCAAATATATGGCAAATTTGTGTTGCAGTGAAGTTAAAATGCGCTACTTGTGGAATTATTTTGAAGTCCACAATCGGGAGGAAGAGGTATGAAAAGATACAACACATGTCAGAATTGAAGGCGGACCGATTAGTATAGTTAAAACCTATTTATTTAAGTTCGATTGCATTGAAAGCCTTAGGCTTATAGCGACACTCTCGAGTCCGTTTCCTGGGACCAGTACTTGGTGAGTTTGTAAAGATCATGAGAACGCTCACTGAGTGGGGATCGAAACCTGGATCCCCCACTACACCATTGCGACCGATTACATTACCCGGCATATCATTTGTGTTCATCAATCATAGATCAATGTTGATAGGTGAATCTGTAATTTTCGTCAAGTCCATGCAAAACTGGTTGTATGTACAAAACATAATTTGCATCAAGAGACTTTTTAAAAGGCTAGGCATTTATTTAAGGCAAAATGCCAATCGGATACATAAAAGCATTTCATTGCAACATCACCAACAAACACAAACACGCACAAACACCATAAATAACAACCTAAATTTATCATGCACATCTGTCCATATGTTAGACAACAACCTTTTACATTAATAATATATTTGACTTTGATCTTAAGGATGTTTCTGAACAACGCAAGTGATACTGTTAAAAGGCACACATACATTTTATATATAAACTGAATTCTGCTTTGAATGTATTGGATCACAGGTGGTGATGATCACCACCCTGCAACTGCTATGACAAATGATCAGCAAATGTAGGATGTCACCATAGAACTAATACTATGTTAGAGCTACCAGCACCAAGAAATAGTAGTATCCAATGGCTACTACTTAATAGGATAATGATGCATATTTTTACATTCTGTAGGGGAAATATTTCAAGTAGACAAGTATTCTTGCAAAAATTCGAAATCTTTGGATACTGATGTTTTCTATTTCGTAGTGCCCTAAGTGCCCATATGGCAAATAGCAATTTCTATGTAAGTGTACACGTGTATTTGTACATAACACTGTAATGCAAATGTCTACCCTGGCAATTCGACACTTCAGCACACGAGAACAGTGTTATGTTGCCTAATAATTTCCATTAGAATACAGATCGACTTCTCAACATACCACGAGAAAACACAAACACATCTCATATATATTGTTAAACATTGGATTGTGGTGGGAAAATAGCTACGTATATCAAGTGACGTGAGTCAGATTATCACTGCGCTTTCTTGCGTCGCAGCATTACAATATTTTCTTTCTGGTTCGGTTCATCAGGATTTAGCTGGATTGCCTTTAAATACATGGCATCAGCTTTGTCCAGCTTTCCCCATCTATGACACAGCACACCTTTAAAGGACGTGATTATTTCATAGTTCAACTTTAGCGTTTCAACAATTTATGGTATGAGGTCATTTATCTTTTGTATATACACTAACCAGATAGGAGACGTAGTAAAGTTTATTTTTAAAATCCTCTACCTAAATAGCAGATGCAGTAAACTTAATTTTTCTAAATACACTAACAAAATAGGATATGTAGTAAACTGTATTTTTCTAAATACACTAACTAAATAGCAAATGCTATGATCTTTTTTCAATAGCAAGCATTTGTACAAATCAACAATGGACAATCAAATTGCAGTGAAACAAAACTGTTTCAAATAGTAAACCAGGCTGAAATGGACAATTTTAATTTTCTAATAATAGATATGTCTAAAATATATTCAGTTACTTCATTCATAGAACATGAATGTTCCAAAATTCAAACAAATTATGTAAGCTTTGGCTAACTAACAAACACTGTATTTTAAACTGTTACAGTTCTAAAAGCAACACTGATGTCAGTGATGGAAGCTCCCCAATGCGCTTTGCCAAGTAATTGGAATGCAATAAGAAGAGCAGAGTCCAGATAATTGTGCTTTATATATTAATTTCAGCAATCATGAAACTCCCACCATTGTAAGAAAAATCATTGAAGCGGAGCATCTTGGTACAGTGAACACCTCCTATTTGTAATGAAGATTCCGATCAAGGTTCATTCCAGACAAGAATTGCGCACCATATTATAATTTCAGCAACCTTCAAAGTCCATTAACTACAAGGAAAATCACTGAAAGGGAATGTCCTGTCCTGTGCAGACCTCATTTTGATAATAAGGCATCACATACAGTTTCATTGTATTATGGCCAATAATTGCGGAGAAATAGCCCGGACAAGAATTGTTCACTATATTCTAACTTCACAAATCTTCAAAGTCCCACAACTCTTAGAAAAATCACTGAAGCGGAACGGCCTGGTTCAAAGCACACCTCCTTTTGATAGTAAAGCTTTACATGAAGTTTAATTGAAATCTGGCCAGTAGGTGTGTAGAAATATATTGGACAACAACAAAAGCTGTCTAAGGACAGCGCGCTCGACTATTCAACCGCTATGTCAGAGTTATTGGTCTTACAAAAAGGGGCATAATTCTGCTAAAATGCTGGCCACAGTTATGTGCCTAGGCACATTTTTGTCGTATATATGTATCATACAAGAAACATGGAAATTCCACGAAAACAAAATGTTTCGAACGAAATGCATTTAAATCAGCACAAAAATAAAAGTAATGGTGACCTTAACCTTGACTCCACCAACCCCATACGCAATCCCAAGCGAGGTCTAGATATAAGGTATCTACATATGAAGTTTCATCAAAATAGCTCAATGTATTCTCAAGCTATTAAACAGAAACTGTATATTTTAGTAATGGTGACCTTGACCATGACACCACCCACCCAATATGCAATCCCAAGCAAGGTCAATATATAAGATATATATGTATGAAGTTTCATTAAAATATCTCAATGTGTTCTCAAGCTATTGAGCGGAAACTGATGTTTTCTTTTTAATTTTTAGTAGCGGTGACATCGACATTGACCCCACCCACCCTTTACGCAATCCCAAGCGAGGTCTCGATATAAGGTATCTATGTGTGAAGTTTCACCAAAATACCCCAATGTTTTCTCAAGTTATTGAGCGGAAACCTTTTTTCTATTTTTAGTTATAAAAACCAAAAGATGAACGAACGAACGAATGATGCATGAACGAACCAACAAACGCATGAATGAATGAATGAGATTAATGAATGAATGAATGAATGGATCAATTAATAAATGAATGATTTACTTGGTGAACACTAATTTTGTCGGATCAATAAAAACATGCACATTTTTTGGGATAATCAGCAATACTATAACAATGAAGCAAAGAGTTTTGTTAAGTTGACATCTTTGTTGTTTAAAATAAAAATAATCTAGGCATTTATTTTATGCTCAATGTTGATTTACAGCATTTAACATTCTTTTGCGTCAACGATGTGGCGAGTACTAATCATAATTCGTTATTACCATATCTTGAATGAATGAAAAATAAAACAAGATCAGTATTTTCATACGTTAGGCACAAGAATAATAAATCTTCTTGAAACAGTTCTTCTCTAAGAATTGTCCGTTTTATTATTATTTGGTATTTACCAACTTAAATTTAAGGCATTCTTTATTTAGAATGATATAAGGGACATTGCTACCCAGTATAATTGCAAAAGTACATGTATTTTTCCTCAGTCTTAGACTATTATTTATCTTTAAGTCTAAGAATGGGTTGGTGAATACGGGTCCAAGACAAGACAAGACAAGACATGAAACTTTTATTTATAGTCGGGGTATACGACAAGTAACATTAACTATGTATAGCAATTGACCGACTTAAAAATACACAGTATATGTGTAACATTCACAATTAAATAAATAAAAAACAGTATAGATGTAACAAACTAATATAAATAACAGTAGTGATTAAATAAATTAAACTTTTAACAATAAATATAAGACTAATTAAAAAAAAAAGTTATTATGAAGACTGTCCTTTTAATATAGATGACTACATAGGTATGTGCAGGCAAATCAAACAATAGAATTGTATGACTGGTGTTATTTTTAATGCCGTAATCTTAGTAAATTAATTATTATAATATTGATGTAGACATCCAATTATGTGAAAGTTGCACTTAATAAATACTAACAACATAATTACCAAAAAACAGCGCATGTAGTAATTGTACTATATTCATAAGCACAATACATTCAAGAAGTCGTTCCACATGAACAGCTATAATTGTGATATCAACAACATGTCAAGTAGTAATATTAAATAAAATATTATTACATGCATTGGAATAAATTCAACAAAACAAACAGAATGAACTCCATATTTAATGTACTCCGATGCACACCATGGCAATAATCACACAACTCGATATGCAACAATAACATAATAGTCAGCAAATGTAATCAGTTTGGCATGAATAGGTCGCCTATAAAGTGACGTAAAATCCCAACGACAGGCCTACACGTTTTAACTATCACTTCAATTCATAATTAAAAAACAGTTTCGCCGTGTATATAAGTACATAGGCACACACGTGTAACAACGGATTGTCCCTGGCTTGACATGTTTTGAACGGGCAGCATAAACACTTTGCTGCCACATGCAAACCTGGGACTCGTACATAATACACATAGGCTTGACACATGTCTGGCTAGTGAACCAAAGCACCAGCACCTGCATGCAAGCGTACTAACAGACGTTACATGTACTAATTTACAGCACGGCCCTACTCGTTGAATGAAACATTAAAATTGGAATGCAGTCCCAGCACCACGAATAGGACGGTCGAGCCGAAGCTCCCTACCCGCGGTGTGAGAGAGCAGCCCCTGTAATTACTGTTATTTCAATATAATTGTTTTTTATGAAATTTTAATATATTACGGTGCTTATTGTTCACCTGCCGCCAGAATTTTAGGCCACAAATAAATTTTATCAAATTTATCCACCAAATTCTGGGCGGGCCCTAATTGAAACAACTTACTTAAATACCTAGCGTCCGAAGTATCAATTAGTTTAACTTAAAGTGACATATTTTTCTCGATAACGTCTTTTAGCGCATCCGTATACATGGCAAAACCGATCGCCGACAAGTGTACGCCGTCGGGCGCAAAAAATCCCGGTGTGTCTATATATATATATCAGTCGACAGCACATCTTAACGCCCTGTAGATTTAACCCAGCTATGCCCGAAACGGTTAACTCGTCTTCGTTTCTGATTAATTTGGTTTATTGACATAGATGTATTGTTTCTCCAATGTATGCGATTGATAATATCCACCCATATGATTATTGCGCCCGGAACTGCTGTTCTCAGGTAACGTATTTCCCTACTGATTGAATTGCAGATCTTTGTTAAAGGAAACTGGGTGATATCATTACCCCCTAAATGTAGGATTATAACCTGTGGCGGCTCACACAGGAGGACATTGGACTCAACGGCCCTACGGAAACCATCCCAGCCGATGCCACCGACACCCCGCCAGGCAATGTTCCACGGAAACCGCAGGTTAGCGGAGCCCCTCTCTCGTGCGTATTTCGCCGCGCGCCTTACCAACGAATCTCCAATCACCCATATATCTATAAACATAAAATACAAATTAAACGTTCCTAATGATATTTGTCCTGTTTATTTTTAAATCGGGCACTTATACGTATATGTCTATAGCAACATTCAAACCATAAAATTTACATTTTTATTTACCGTAAATACGGTTAGACATTTAACCTCGACAAAATAAATTTAATGACCACTGTAGCACTAGCCGCGCGAAAATGAGTCATTTATAACAAGGGAAGCAATCCAAACGCCACTGAAGGATAATCGAACCGGAGTTCCTCTCCCGTATTGCAGGGATCGCCTTATACATGTATCCGTATGTGCCGTTTGTAAGTGTCAGATGACCAACGACCAAGCTTCCTAATGTCATTTGTCGGAATACCGCGTATTGCAAGGTCAGTGGCTCGGCCTGTGCGGAAACTATGAGATTTGAAACTTTGATTGCTATAACCGGCACGCGCGAGGCATTTCTGCGAGACTGACGACACTTGCTGTCTGGTAACCGGGGTGCCATTGCTATGACAAAAAGCAGCCGCACCCTGGTGTTGGTTAAGCAAATATCCCTCCAATGTGGATACTGGACATGGTGGCGTTTCTTCGCGCGGCAACGTTATGGTAACGGGCGGACCATGCTGATTTGTTTTTGATTCATGTAACGTGAACGCTGCCGCTCATCCGTTGTGAGTAATGCATACGTCGTCGCGCTTAACTTGGTTCGACATACCTGTGAGACTTGTTGCTACGAGTTCGCTGATACGAAAGAGGGCAAAATATTCGCATGTAAATATTGCCTGAAAAATGTGGCTTCCAGTTCGTTGTAGCATATTCTGGGCAAAACCCTGATACTTTCAGACAAGATTGCTTTGGTAATCGGACGTCTCATATCCTCTGGCTGTCGCCTAGATCTAACACACCCTTCTAACAGTCTATTTACCACAAACATGTTATGGATATCATTGAAACCCTGTATTTTATGCATGTAATTAATACCCGAAATATAAGTTTTCGCAGTACTTGGTGAGCAGTTTGTTTCAAAACAATATGCTATAAACCAAACCATGTGCTGTTCGGGTATCGGCAATGTTCTGTCTAACCCATACTTTGCAAGGAAGGCATTGAAAGCCTTTAACGCGGTGTCGTAGGTCTTTCTCGTATTTACTGCTATGGCATTTCGCGAAAGTGAGTCAGCTCTTTGTTAAAGATTTCCCAGAGATGGAATGGTCCGCTTCCGGTGCCAGTCGCCAAAACCGCGATATCTGAAAACGAGAAATGCCGTCGCAGATGGCATTATTTGCCCCTGGGACGTGCGCCGCTCTCGGGAGAATATTAAACCGCAGACATTTGATTGTTAACAGTCTTAGGACTACCATAACTTTTTCCGACTATGATGATAGGGAGTTTAGTATATGTACTACGCTTATATTATCGCAATTGAACCTCACTTTTTTATTGCGCAGCTCGTCGCCCCACAGAAAAATTGCAACCATGATCGGAAAATTTATAAGACAGTAATATTCCTTAATAGGCCTTCTTTCACCCAAGTGTCTGGCCAGCGATCATGTGCCTAATGCCCACGGAAATAGATACCAAAACCTAAATCGGCCCCTCCGGCGCTCTCTGTGAACAGTTCTGCGTCGTCGTTAGTAATCCAAAATTGATCATGGAATACTGAAACTACATTTAAACCTTTAGAAAAGTTGAGCCATAGCTGCCGATCTAGTTTTACCACTTGTTTCAAACGGATGTGGTGCAAAGGTTTAGACAGGCCGCATATCGAGTTGATCAGTCTCCTAGAGAACGGGCAACCTAATGGAATAGCTCTGCAACAAAAACTAAGTGACCCTATCGACGATTGCATTTCTTTGAGCGTAGCTGATTTTTTAGCCATCATATACCGGATGTTTGTAACTAAATGTTCGACTTTTTCTCTAGGAATACGCACAACCATTTTGTTTGGGTCAAGTTCGAGACCAAGGAAAACCAAAACTTCTGTAGGTCCCTCCGTTTTTTCGTGAGCTAATGGGACGTTTAGTTCCTGCATTATTTCAATGAATAGCGAAAGTAAAGCGTGAGCCCCTTCATCATTCTCGTCTCCCCCAAGAAAGTCATCTAAGTAGTGGATGAGCATGCCGGATGCGGCTTTCGATTTTACGCAATGCTCGAGAAATGACTAGAAGCGCTCAAACGTTGCACAGCTAATTGAAGCTCCAAAACGCAATGTTTTTTCCACAAAATACCTATCATTGAATTTATATCCTAGAAGCTCAAAATCTGCTGGTGGTATTGGTAAGAGTTTAAAAGCGTTCTTGATGTTTAACTTTAAACAAGTTTACAGTGTCTACCAAGTTTGTGTATCATTTTGACTGCCTCATCAAAACTAGTATACTGAACAGAGGTGAGATTCGGGTCAATGAAGTCGTTCACCGAGACCCCTGCTGGGTAGGATAAGTGATGAATCATTCGAAATTCGTTGGGTTCTTTTTTCGGTACCTAGCCGATAGGGGAGACAATCAAATTTTGTAATGGTTTACGGACAAACGGGCCTGCTACGCGGCCGGCCGAAATTTCCTTATCAATTTTCTCCTTAACAATTTCTGGATGCATTCTAGCTGATTTGAGGTTATTTGCCTCCCTAGTCTCTCTTGGACCGATGTATTGCATGCTTAAGCCATTCTTAAACCCATTTTCTAGAAAATTCGCGTCATTTACATCGTAAGTACTTAAATATTTGTGTAAAACCATCAAATTGGTTGGTGAGCAAGCAATATCTTTGATGTTAGCATTACAAGGGCCGCTGATTGCGTGGCGAAGGATTGAGCGCTTGGTGCCGCTGCATTCAGTATAGTGCACACTGACGCTGGGTGACCTTGAGCGCAGGAAGAACAAGCGTGTTTAAACCTGCTGTTAGGCCACGTGCACTTGCCGGTATTAAAAAAGTTACAAGTTCTAAATTGCTTAACCGGCATTCTTTGGGCTGTGGCGGCCATTGGATACAAGCCACCATAAGTCGTTATTGATATGCGCCCAAGATGAAGGCCCCAATGATTGCCTAACTCTAAATTGCTCGTCATATGCACGCCACGTCATGCCACCTTTGCGACCCACGCATTCTCTGATTGTCCACATGTATTGCAGTAGCTCTGCCGTTTGTGTGGGGTTGACCTTGACATAGATGGACATAAAAATTATGAATGCGTCTGTCCATTTTTCGATAGTGGTGATTCTGTCTTTGCATTCCCGCGGTTTAGACACTAAATGGCCATCTACCGACAACTGGAACGTCGCGCTTGAACAGAAATCGGACATCTCTAGCGAGCCTTTCAGCAGCAATGCCAAGTTAATAAACTCGCCCCTCTCGATCTGACTGCGAATCTGATCGGGGACATGGGCGGCTATATCGTCGGGCGATAACCGTATCGGACTCGGACCCCCGGTCGCGGTTGGAAATTGTTCGATGCCAACCGTGTGCGGGGGAGGTACCGTCGGTGCCGTCGAGGTAGCCGCTACGGATTTTGTTACAGAGGCCGCAGCTCCACCACACCCTGAGTTACAACATTTACATGTACCCAGAGACCGATTAATTACTTCAGATCTCTTAAGGATTTCTTCGAAATCAATTAAATGTGTTTTGCGTTGACCTGAGCTCGAATTATCGATCGGCCCAACATATTCCACGTCCTCTGTCTCCTTTGTTTTCCTCCTTTTCGCACCTCTCCCCCTGCCTGGCATAACTAAATTGTGTGATTCGAAATTTTTTATTGTCTGAACACGAGGTCCTTCTTGGTCAATGGCCGGCGATAAAAGAACGTTCTCGGCACTCGCGTGGTCTGCGGTCATGTGGAGTTTAATGTTATCTGAGGTGTTCCGCGTATGTTAGCAACCGTATTGTTTATATCTAACGAGGAAGTATTTCCAAGAAATGCGGAATCGGACGATTTATTCGCCGTAATAAATGAAAAATTATCATTCGAAAATAATTTGTATTAGTTATGTAAAGTAAATCAATAAGCAACAACAACGTATTAGTAATGTGCATATTTTATTATTTCACGTAGCATTTCCAACATGGATGTGCAGGTGAAAATTCGTCCATTGTCAACCACAAATTAATTGCTATGTACATGTTGGCGTGTTCAACACTAGGCATGCTAATAATTCCTAGGCGTATGATGAGCAGTTAACACATTTTCAGAGCTGGAAATATCGATGTATTCAGGACGATTTACGACAACACACGTGGTCATGGAGGTCAAGATTGTATGCTGCAGAAGACAAACTGTACGTCTGATTCCGACCCTGAATTGACATCCTCTTTTCACTGAGCATTCTGCTGGAACCATATCGGTGGGACAACACGTATGTATAGTGACGCAGTGGTTCTTCATCGACCAACGAAGCATTTGCTTTGATGGTTATACGGCTGGTCACAATATACAAACCGGCATGATGGATGGATGAACATTTCACCTTTGTCAGGAAGATATGTTATGTGACGTGCATCTGGTTTGGTAACAGTTCTGGTACCTTCCTTCCATAATAATCTATGACCGTCTGAAATGAAAGTACTCTAAAATTAACCGTAATCAGTATTTCAGATCTATTTAATGGAGGGTTGCGTTAACCACAAATACAATTAACACAAGCAGTAGGCAGAGATAAAATATACACATAGTTTCATTCTCTGGTGTAAATGTTTCGGCACATGTAATAATACGAAATTCGATTTGTTTATGTGAAGTTGTAGACAAATGGGTCCAAGATAAAACATAATGGTTGGTGTCTTGTAAAAAAGGAATAAGGACTATTTACAGTTAACTTTCTTATAATTTGCTGTTGAAGTTTCATGAAGTACCGGATATCTCTTTAAGTTTTGTACATGTAGTATAATAATACAGTTGGACAGTAAAATGTGTTAGCCCAACATGACTGATACATGTTAATAATACTGATGGGCGAAGCACAGGCATTTGACGAGCTGCTATGATAATAAAAATAGTGAGAACGTTTTTATAATGGCAAATACAAATGATCTATTAATGACGAAAACACTTTTCAGAAATATTTTTTCAGTTTTAGAAAATCTATGTAGAATTGACGAAGTTATGACTACCAAACCAATGCACCCTATGGTTCGGGCGTCTGGAATTTGAAATCTTGCTATAAAGGGAAAACAATATTTTTCAAAAAAGTTAGTTTTTCTTCATTTCTTGATCATCATAAAAACGAAAATGATGTGTGAACTAATTATTATCATGGCAACACGTCAAATGATTGTGATGTGAAGTGTAAAGGACTGCTCTTTCCTTTATCGGGCTCAATTCCTCCAATACCGACCGCTTGCACGGACACAGTTTGGATTTCGTAACTGCAGCACTGTTGAAGGAGCACACTGGGGACAGCCATCAAAGTGAACATGAAATGTCATTTTCTTAAGATGTAATTTTTTATATTGATATATATGATATATTTAAAACATAAATGCTACAGTGGCAATCAATAGAATGGTTTCTAAAGCATATACAAGTATAACAATAACAAACGCTTTCCAAAATTCTGGAATAATATTCGTCAATAGTTTGCTGAAATAAAGAACCAGATACAACAGTTAGAAACATTTTCCATTGTGTTTAACTACATTTTGTCATACGTTCCGAAAGTATGCATGCCTTTACACATGCACAAGCGAACGCACGCAATCAAGCATTTATACCCCCACACGCAAAAACACATCACATATGACATACTGGAGAGCTGAAATGTTAGTTTTCACGAAGCTGAAGATTCATTTGTATGTGTCCATTCACGTATTATCAGTGCATTTCCACCATATTCGTATGTGCATGCTAAGCAGATGAAGGTCTCATATTGAAAATAAAACAAAACACAAATAACATTCACATGAAAAGTGTTTGCATGTTTCCGTTTTCTTTACTAAGACAGCGCGCTGTACATTTTTAAATAGGTGTGTTTAAATAGTATTGACACAGTACAAATTGCATCCAAATAATAGCATATAATAGCATATGTTGCCCTATTCACTATAAAGTATCGCCACATACACACAATTTAAAAATTTATTATTTGACGTAAACATAGTTATAATAGAAACCTTTTAAAATGTTAGCATATGGCATTCATTATTAATACGGAAAACCTTTCTTGCAGCTAGTCGAAGAACATCTTTTGCTTTGCCGGTACACACACTGCCAGAAGCCATTCGCTTGACACTCTGCAGGCCATCAACTTGTTCATTTCTGCCAACCAGATCCGTACAATTTATGCTCAGGTCTGGCTCGGTGGTGTTAATGTTTCTGTATCGTGCTAAGACCCAGAAACCAGTGATTTTTAGGAAAACCGTCGCATTCAGGATAACCAGGATGATCAGGATAATCAAAACGAACCGTCCCTGAAAAATTATTAGGAATTACTTGTTTCATAGTTTGTTTTGTGAAAAGAAACAGGTAAAATTATAAACATGGTTGTGTCATTTTGATGTGTTAAGAGATCAGCTCCAATGCTATTATCTTGCAAAAATGTGAACATACGCCGGAAAAATTAAACAATGAAATGATGAAATAATAACACAAAGGTGTTATCCAAAATCAGTTATAAATAAAGGAATTCAAAAAGCCCCTTTAATCCCTAGAAATGAATTACTTTCAAACTGAACAAAAGAAAATAATAATATTATTCCATTTATTCCAACATATAACCCTAAGAATAAAGAAATATTTGGCGTTCTTAAAAACAACACAGACATTTTAAAAACGGACTCTGTTATGAGCAAAATAATTTCAGATAATAGAATAATAAAATGCAAAAAACAGCAACCAAATTTAAAACGTCTACTAACTAAATCTAGCTTTTCCTCTCAAGAACCTAAAGTAACCAAATGCAATGACCCTAGATGTGTCCTCTGTTACTATATTATTGAAGGAAATTCATATAATTTTAACGGTAAACTGTTTAATATAAAAACTAATATGTCGTGTGATGTTAAACTGTTATTTATGTATTAGTATGCAATGGATGCAAGTATATATAGCCGTATTGTGTCTGTTTGTTTATTTTATATTGAAATAGTAACAAATGTATTTTATTGTTCCCTATAGGCTAGATATATATTGCTCTGTACTTATCGAATGACTTACGACTCAAACATTTTTTACTACTTTAATGACGTTAATCTACACTCATGTCAAACTTCCAGTACTGATGTAAATTAAAATTAATGGTAACAACCTGTATGTTGTTTACCTTAAAACACTCTCACTTGTATGACTTTTTTAAATTAGATAAATATTTATAATTGATAGTATTTAAATGTATTAATTACATGTCACATGCCATGTATGTTTTTTTTGTCTGTTTGTAATACGATAAGCTTGTAATGCTTAAATTAAAAATAAATATTCAGTTCTGTTCTGTTGATTTTGAATAGTTTTAATTGACTGAGGTTTAAACTTGAAATATCACCGATAACAATACACACATACCGATTTCAACTTGTGAATTACAAGTTCTGCACGTTACGACGTATAGGGCAGATAACAATGCTCACATACCGATTTCAAATTGTGAATTTACAAGTTCTGCACGTTACGACGTATAAGGCAGAGCGATTGTCCTAACGCGGTGCGCTCAACCGTTTCAGTAACATGACTGAATTGAAGGGAATACTCCGGCGGGTATAAATCAATTTTAGTCTTTCTTCTTACTGAACAGTCAATTTGCATTCATATTCGCAGATTGTAGCATTTACATTTATATATGCCTGTATTACTACAACTGATATATATATACATGTTTGAGCATGTTAATCTGTCCGTGGTTATTATTCGGAGGAATAGCTTGGCGAAGTCTTTAAAAAGAGGCTAACAAAGATAAAGGCATGCACGGTAATTCATAAACGTGGGGATATCGGACACAGGTTTCCTACATTTAGCCCACAAAAAATAAAGGAGGTTTTTCCTGGCCGGCTACTATTCCATTGAAGAATATCGATAATTTCTCGTTTAAAGGTATAAAAGATACTTTGTGTAAATATTGCTATTTGTGATTTTTGAGTAGATTTTGAGTAGATCAGCCAGTACGAGACAATTTATCTAGGGGTCTTGGGTTGGAATCCCACGTTGGGCATTACTATCAAGCAAAGTCGAGAGAGGGTTTACGAGATATAATCGACATGCTCTTGTTTGATATTAAGAATATAATTATGTAACTAGATTGTATAATTATGCATATTGGCTCGTCAGAATTGCTAACAGATTGTTCATGTTTATATAGATATTTGTATGAATGTGTATGTATAAAAATAAGCAGTTTGTATAATTATGCACTTTGGAATATCATGATTGCTAACGGATCGAGCAAGTTTATACATTATGTTTGTATGAATATTTATTTTCATGTGTTCCATTTCTTCCAAAAGAAGTCTTGCACATTGCAAAATAGTGTTTGTCTTTGTGCGTTAGGACCCATTCGTATTTTGTTGAGAAGGCCAAATGTCAACAATATCCTGATCGATATATCGGTGTTTACAAACAACAATAAAACAGTAAATATGCCAGTCAACCGGTTTAATACATAAACGATTACAACGTACGCAAACTTAAAACTTCACCTATCGAAACAACATTTACCACGGAATAATATTTATGACCTTATTTGCTGCGCTCAAACTACAAAATATTACTTGTGCTTATGCATAAACTACGTGTACTATACGTTACTATACGTTTATGCATTAACATTGGGGTTATTAATTAACAACGAGTTATATGCATTAACTACGAGTTGTTTAAATTACCTACAACTCTTTATGCATAAACTATACATGTCGAGGTATTAAACATGGGTTGCATTTGTGAGTTCTTCGCATTAACTACATGTTGATTCCTTAACCCCGGATGACATGCATAAACTACGAGTTATATGCATTAACTGCACATTTGTGCATTAACAATAAGTTGCATGCATTCACAACGAGTTGTATGCATTAATCAGTTATAACATGCATACGATAATAGATTAGTACATTAACTCGCATTGAAATAACGAAACCCCCAAAATGCAGCAATGTAAATTAAAAATCTCAACGTAACTTCATTGTTAAGGCAAATAAACCAATTGACATTATTATGGTATAGTCCGTTTTATCTGAACTGTCAAAGCTTGAATAGTATCACGATTAAACGATTTCCTTGAAATTCACGTGTTACAATGATTAGATAACATGAAATAACACGTTTTATTATCACTATTTTGCTGTTTGGGGTAATCACCTTTTCTAACTCTTATAACTTCCAATCGACCGACTATCCCATTTTACGCAGCTTTAAATACTTGTAGGTTTATGTCATCTAAATGCAAAAACAGCTCTGCTAAGATACTTGATTTCTTAATTATTCGGTACAATGTAGTACAATAAGATATGTTTAGTCACTCGCAGCATTTCTGAAAGTAAATTGACACAAATATTAACAAATACATACACGTATTGGAAAACGTTTATTTTCCGTCAAATTCCTTATCTGTAAACTGACACTAACCACTATAAACGCGCCCTTCACCATTATTCCGTATGTTATTTAATCGAATATAAGCCTTAAAAAGTGGTATTTGACAACTTTCCAAATTTAATGGTTTATTTCTTGGCGAAATTTTAAACCATATAAAGTGAAAAGCGGAAAGCTTATTGTTTGTCAGGGACGTTGAATGTGGCGACCACTTCAAACTATTGCCTAAAGTTAAATATTAACAGGTGAGAGTCGTGCACTTAGAGAAAAACAAACAGTCAAGGGGACATTCATAATTCTTTAAAAGGTCTTTAACATGTTGTTGGAGGTCGGTGACTGGTTGTCGATGGTCGTCGACTGGTCTTCAGACGAATTTTGGTCGCATATGGTCTTCGATGTTGCATCGAAGACCTTCTGCCGACCAAATAGGTCGTTGGAAAGTTTTCGTTGGTCTTTCTTTAGTCGGCGATCAATCGCAGGCTGGTCAGCCACGATTGACGACTAGTCGCAGACCAAGTGTGGCTTGTCGCAAACCAATGTTTGATCTCCGACTGGTCAGCGATTGATCGCAGACTTATTGCTGACTGGTCGGCAATTAGTCGCAGACCATCGAACGACCGCTCGCCGAGTTTCATTTGTCTCCAAAAACACAATAATAAAAACGCACAATAAATCATTAAAACGTGGTAGGAAACGTAATAGTTATAATTTAAAAGTGTCAGCAGCAGGGCAGTGACAAGAGGATATTGCCCGATATGGAAAGTGTATTTGATACTAGTAGTTTACCTTAATAATAAAATGTGCTGCCGGACATAGTAGAGTACAATAATATAATGATTATAATTGAATTAAATAATCAACAAAACAGCACGAATAAACTCATTTTCTTAAATTTTCACAAGGTATACATTAAAATATAGCGCGATGTCATGTATATAGGAACACGTTTTTTGAACAATAAGAAAAATCATAGAACTGAATTAAATATCGAATAATCCTAATTCCGCCCACCGAGCATCGACAACCGGTCGCTAACCAATTGCCAACCAATCGCCAATTAGTCGCAAACTAATTGCCAACTAGTCGCCAGCCAGTCTTTTATGAGTGTTTGTCGGAAGACGATCGCCGACTTTTCGTACGACCGGTCGCCGACCAGTTTTTGATCAATCGCCGACCAGTCTCCGACTAAAATTACATTGCCTTTAAGTGGATTTTGGTCGCCAGAGGTTGTCGTTGGTCGCCGCAAATTTTAATTGTCAGTGGTCCGTAATCGGTCGGCGACCTATGTGTGACCTAGGCTTTACGCAAACCAAAATTGTAGAACTAACTACAATCATTCTACAAAGAAAACACACTTGGTTTTAATGAGTAATCACTTCATTTTTAAATAAGTCTCACTATTAAGATAAAAGCAACAATATGTTGGCTTTTTGTGTATCAAACAAAAGCCTGCGTTAAATAACAGGCGTCATGCAAGAACGTTGATTAGCGTTTGCAGAACACAAATAGTGAATAATAAAATGTATAAAATAAGGGGCTCTAAACAAATACCTCGTCGTGAAATGCGTCAATGAATCAAACTGCCACTATTTTATGTCGGCTTTTGTTCAGGGTTATAGTACTATTTAGAGGGCGAACATAGAAATATATGTTACATATGTAATTGTACACGGGTGCACAACAGGGTGTCGGGTTATTTCTATTATTGACAGATATGACAAAATTAAAACAAAACACGAAGCAAACAGAATACACATGGATGAATAGAATTGGGGCGACTGCCTTGGAACAGTCAATTAAAAATTGGGATTAAAACCGGTAAAGGGTCGCTAACCTTACACTTAGCACAGCATTAATCACAATACGCGTTCATGTAAATTAACATTAACCTCATAGAAACACAATTTAAATTAAGTAATAAAAGAAACAAGAAATGTCTTTAAAAAAGACAATCGGCGTTGAAATTAATATTGAGATGTCATTTAAAAATTACCTAAACAGACGGCCAAGATGATCGGTTACGTGACTTCTCAGACCCCAGATTTGTTGGTCCCCACCAATATTAGGAGACTTATTGGACCCCAGATTTTTCGGACACCATAAGAAAACTTCTAGGACCAAAACGTTAAATCATTATTATATATGCCGTGTTTGCACCAGTGATATACGACAAACCAAAATAATTTAGGTTAAAATAATTGTTATCTGAATTTGTCAAGCCAATTTAACAAATTAACAATGTAGGAAAATTATTTTGGGAATGAATTTAAATAAGTATGCATCACATGAGTCTATATAGTTATTTATAGTACCGGTAATATACCATTCATGTTAGTTATCTAATCAAAAAACGATTTGAAGTCAAATAAGCAATTATACTGTGTATCCCAATGAAAAGCTATAGTCAGGGAACATTCAACGATTTTTGAAATGTTAAGACTTTATTTTTGATAACGCAAACATGAACATTCATTAGACTATGGGGATTTTAAATTATATCAGTAGAACTACGATATATCAAGGGCTTCTGTGTATAATTAGCATTGCAAACTGTGTATTCATGCTACGCGAATAACAATTCGACGTATTCCGAATCTTCTTTTATAACATTTTATCTATAGAAAATGTAGCATCTTTTTACAGATTAAATAACATCTACTGGAGAAGTTGTTAGGGAAAGATGCAATTATAAATAATCGTTAATAAATCGTAACCACAATTTTAAATCAAATTAACAGCAAGTTTATAAATATAAATTCCCCATTTATTGAAATTTTTAGGTTTATTATTCTCTGAACGCTATTATTGGTGCATGTACGAGTATATATTAGCACAGCTATACAACGGCTGCTAGCTACGCGCGCTATTTTTAGAATGAAACTACTTTTTCTGGAATGTGATGAACTCTCTAGAATTAATGGGCTACATGGAACGGCAAATCTATGAATGAGATTTATGGATAGGAACATTGCTCAATTTCTATTTATAGAGCGTAACGCTTATATTAATGTAGGCTAAACAAAATAGTTATTTCGTTAGCATTCTGTTTATGGCATACAATGAGAAAATACGTTCATAATTAGACTCAGTTCTAGAGTATATGTCGATAATATGTTTATAACTTCATTTTAACCGCTTATGTCAACAATTATGTAAATTTTTAATCCCCAAAAGTATGCAACAGTTATTGGTATACGTTTAACCATTGTTTGAAGTTTGCATTCCCTAAAATTATAAAATTTGGCTTCTTTTATTGGCATTCAATTTTCCCGCTGCATAATTATCGCAATAAATCTAGGTCAAAAGTGATCTTAGACAGCTACTCCGAAAAAATATTATTCCATTTACCATTGAATAACATAATAGTTGGATGTTAACCAGAGCAATAGAATAGCCACTTTGTGATGTGATGCACGATGAAATTGTAGCGCGAGCTGAGATGTCTGAAAACCCGACAGACACAAAGAGGCCGCCGTCGAGGGGTGTGCGCGCGGCCTCACGATGCGGTGCTTCCCAAGGCCTCGACAATGCCAATATAAATGAAGCAGTAATAACAACAATTGTTATCATGCCATTTTGCCTTTAGATGGTTTCAGCACAAATCAATTCGCTTCAGATGTTGACAGGTTTGACGTTCGGGGAACCATTGCCTCCGAAAAGCTTCTCAGTCAACTTCACGCTTCCACGAAGCCTCCTGCCACAAAGCAACTTACCAAATGGCTTCGGCTACCAGGCCTTTTTCAAGCCTTGTAAACCTCGGAACGATTCCGAAAACCCCATCGATTTGTGAACAAATTACCCAAAGACGCGGTCAGCAGCGTGTAAAGCGTTTGAAGCTATGAAGCTTTACGTTACACACAAACACGTCGCAGAATCCTTTACAGAATCGAGAATACCTGTATAGCTCTTTTTAACGATCTTAATACCAATACATCAGCAGGACATCTGACGGAGAAATGATAGAGAACTGCATCTATTGCCCCACTATACCAGTGGATACAGCGCCACCTAGCAAGTACACTAACGAAACCCATCAGAAATTTATCTGCATGGTAACCAGTTCGTCACAAAATCAAACAACGTGAAAAACACAAACCAAATATATTATGCAAGGTACCTTGAACAATGATTTGTTATATAACGTGTATAATGATAAAAACTGCATACTTAATATAATACTCGTATCGTCGAATATTATTAAAACAACTCAATGTACATTTATATGACGACCTACTGCGGGGTTCGTTTTAATAAAATAAAAAATGTACAGTATTAATATTATATTAATAAAAATGCTATAAATAGATGTTAAGTTATACACTGAAATGTTTATGAAAATTGTTTCGCATTTCCTAATAACAATTAGGTAAACTAATGGATAACAGATAGTGAGTAGCAATTGTAATGGATGAAGTCATACTGAAAATGATGAACATTTTTAAAAGCACATAGCATAGACAAAAACAAAAGTAAATAGTTTACCGTCGTATATTCAAAATGCAAATATGTTTTCTTTTATCAAATGTAACCAAATGTAACCATTAACGTAGTCCATTTAAATGCATTTTGTGTTCATACTTGACCTTTGCATACACTTACATAAATATATGTATTAATATTCGCTGAATTCAATATGAGTCTGCTACTGCATGACTTTTATTCATGGAATGAGCTCCCTCCCACTTAATGAGGCTGACAGATAATTGAACGGAACCTACCTTTTTGGTAAACTGTGTGTCGAGATAAAAAAGAATGCTAATATTGTCGCACGTACTACTTGTAAGGCGTGGTTAGACGCGCTAGTCCGAGCTAATCAGAGTCCGGCAAAGTGGGCAGAGAACACATTGTCGATGCTGTGGTTATCAATGTTTTCCATGTTCGTTATGACAACAGAGAGTCTATCATGAAGGTCAAGACTGAAGACTGCCTTTATCGTGCTGATGATTTGGTTCCGACACAGCAGTGACATTCTACGCTCACCCAGCATAAGCCGTGACCCGTAGTTGTGGGACAGGACGTAAATATAGTGGGACAATATCCCACCGAGGGCCGATGAACTGGTCTGAATAAGATTTCACCTTCGTCCTGCAGGTGGGTTTTGTGTTGAATGCTGGGTTGCGTAACAGTCTTACAATTTTGGTTCCAGAGCAGCTTGTAAAGGGCTAAAGTATACACATGTATATGAAACAGAGAATGTCAACTGCCTAGAATATTGATTGGTGTTATGAACGTGTACCACAATAATATCTCACACAATTATCAAATAATACAAACGAATGATTGGCATTCACTAATGTCATGCTTAGATACACTAAATTAATCCGAATAAAAGTAGAAAACTTCACAAACAAAGGACAATACAATTGATTTCTATAAATTAGTAAAAACATGACAGGAATATACACCCCTAATTATAAATACTGCCGCAACGCAAGCACATCACACTCATATCTAATACTTGTTGCATATTACCTCCAACATGTGTGTATCCTCGAATTCCCACCACCTGAACGTAGGGTGTCTGATCTGCGTATGAAGTCACACATCTGATAGACAGCCCCACGGTCACCACTGCCGGGATATAAAACAATTTAGCCTGTTTCTACCTGCAACATTGACGTACTAAAATGGTGACCGTATAAATTTTCCTATCTCCAGTCAACAGGATGTGGCAAGGTTTATCCAGTTAGTAGTGTATTCCTACGCGACGAATAGCAACATTGTCCAGAATGACGTGGCAAAAAATGAAATACATCTGTACTCACCCGAACTTTTCATCGAAAAAAAAGCGTGATGTAGTTTTACAGAGATCCTAGCTTCCATAATGAGTTGTTAATTCGCACACGTCTGGCATAATCGATAAAGGTGTAAACAACATCTTCCTTCAATTCCATTTGAAAACACTTGATGTAAGCGGGTTATTCTTTCTGAATACTTTTCATTATATATATATATATATATATATATATATATATATATATATATATATATATACAACAATATGTGATAATTATACGCAAAATGTAAAATTACTTTAGAAAGTATATAGGTGACTAAGTGTATAAGTATACAATGAATGTGATTTGTTTTTATTATACTTAAGTTATATTTATTAATTTTTTTACTTTTTACGCACAATGATACTACTAAGTAGACATGTTTCCAAAGGACACGGATGCCCCCACATTCCACTGGTTGTCAAGAAACCTATAAAATAACAATACCCAGGTGCACTAGCTAACATGCTGATGCATATGTCTATAAAGTTTCGTCACTTCAGCTGTTTTATATTTTGAGTTACACGCAACACAAATCCAACCATGTCAGTGTTTGCTAAAAATGGACCATAACTCCGCTAATCTATGACAAATCTGCACGAAAATACCCAGGTGCACAAGTTTATAAAATTTCTTCACTCTAGCAAATATTCTTTTTGAGTTTCACGCGACACAAGTCCAAAAATGTAAATTTTTTTATAAAAAGGTCCGTAACTCCGCTGATGTCGGAACATTCTGAACCAAAACAACCAGGTGCACAAGTTTACATGCTGATGAATATGTATATAAAGTTTCATTATACTTTTTGAATTACGCTCGACACAAAAATCCGACGGATGGACGGACGGACTGGACGGAGGGGACGGACGGACGAACAAGGGCAAATCTATATGCCCCCCCCCGCCCTTTGAAAGTGGGGGCATACAAAATAAATGAGCTAAATATTATACCGTTCCTTTGTAACTGAATAACGATTTTAAAGGGTAATACCCCTTTAACAAAAAAGTGCTATTGTTGTATGGGAGAAAACTCACTGGCACAGTAATGTTATACCATATACGCAGTAGTTTCCCTTTGTTCCATCGGACTTTGCAAAGACGGCTGTTCAATTCCGCACGAATGCTAACAAACAAAGTTGACAATGATTGTCGTCAAATTTTGTCAAAAAATAATGAGTCGTACATCTGATTTTCTTGATACGCTTGTACGATAACGCTAACCATTGACAACAAAACAACAACATCCTTTAAGTTTAAAATTTCCACAAATGTCTTGAGCATATTCAAACTAATTAGTTTATATCATATTTACATTTGTTTAGCACCTAATTGTTACCCTTGTTTGCAGAGAAGCACACATGACAATAAGAATTAATGACGCACTTGTCAGGGAAAAGCTCTTGAATTTAGCTTGCACGTTCTGTTTTTAGATCCAGCACAAAACATTTCAAATATTAAATAAATGTTCTTGATATAACATTGAAGCACGTCTTGCTGGCAGACAGCTGGGTTAAAGCTATGAAACGTTGAAGGGGGTTCTATTGGCCGCATCATATTTAGGGCACAGCGGGATCCGTGTTCCAAGGTCAATTATTACATCAACAAAATATATAATAATTGGATTACTAGTATACAGGATCAAGTAGGAAGAGGTAGAACACCCTCAGTCTACGCCGAAAGCGTTAACAGTCTTTTTTTTTTAAATAATAATTATTATAATTGTTATTATTAATATTTAAGTGAATTTTATATTGTAATTGTTATCACATGGCTGTTATAGTAGCAGCCTCTATTTCATAACATATTGAAGAATATCGGAGACACGTTTTGTTTTAATGAAGGAGTTTAGACATATTTTATTTCTAAACATAACAACATACAGAATATACTAATTTACAGTAACTGCTTAGCATATCGCTATATGTGTCATTCAAGTACTGCATCCAACGTAAAACCAATTAAACCTACCCAACAGTTGGCGCTGGTAAACTAACTAAGGCGCAATGTATAGACAGACAGGAATACATACTTTTATTTGAACTTGCACAGTGACAAGTGCAAGTTTAAATATAAATGTCAAGGTGGATATACACAGGCAATGTAATACAAAAGAAAAAATGTCCATTCATTTATTAACATATATAAGGAAATATAAGAGACAATTCAAACATATAGGAAAAACCACAACACAAAACATATGCTATTTCATAAAGAATATTTGGTCTTTCATGAAGTGATTTAATTGTCAAACATGCACCATTTTATAAGCTAAGTTTTGTAATGTTAGTATACCAACCGAATGTACTTAAGCATAATTGGCATTCTGAAACAAAAATCATAAATAGTTTTTTCTAATTGGGTTAAACGAAAGAAACACACACACATACACACACACGCTCACACACACAGTATTTTACTAAAGGGACTATATGTCAACGAAACATTGGTTTCATTTTGCACTATAAATACGGTATTAGATGATGAAAATGCAGTATACTAAGACATGTACAGTAAATAAAGAATACATAATATAATAAATACATAAACGACCTATTTGATAAAAACAAATACAGAAATGTTTAAACCGTAGTGGGTATCGATCTCACGACTAAGGTGTTATATAAAGAAATGACTTTAGACAGCGCTTTAACCAACCGCGCTTCTCTGCTTTGTAAGAAAACGTGTGTAAACAATGTTTATCCAAAAATACTGTTAATTCTGATGTAAAAACGTAAATACGAAAAGGGCCAAATACTGGTAAATACAATCCATATCATAAACTGATTTTTATCTCAGATCGTTAAACTCTTTTCCCATAATATATACCTTATTTTAACGGTTATTATAAGACAGTATTAAACTCATAATTTCAGATTTTTATGCTCCCCAAACAATTTCGGGGGAGCTTTGTCCGTCCGTCCTTCCGCCCCACTTTCTTGTCCGGGCTAGGTCTCTGCGACTACTGGCCAGATTCAATGAAACTTTATGGGACGCTTCATTACCAAGAGGAGGTGAGCATATTATCAGGATGTTCCAATTCAATGATTTTCTCAAAGAAATGAGAGTTTCTGAAAGTAGTTCATAGTGCATTATTGTCTGGGCTGTTTATTAGCCACTGCTGTCCATATATCAATACAACTTTATGGGAAACTTCATTGCAATGAAGAGGTTTGCATGTTACCAGGACGTTCCGCTTCAAAGATTTTTCTCAGAGTTATGAGACTTTGAATATTTCAATTGTGTAAACTCTATTTTTAAAGAACTGCTCTGGTACTGCTGTATTAAATTCAATAAAACTTGATGGAAAGTTAAATAGCTAGGACGAAATTATCATATTACTGTAATTATCCATCACGTTGATTTGTTTTATAGTTGTGGATCTTTTATATATATATAGTTTTTAAATTTTGCTTCATGTAAATGTTCATTTGGTATTTTTATGGCATGTTCACATACAGTTTTGGTGCCAGATTTGGTCTTGCAGTTCTAGTGGTGTTTAATTATTTAATATATCTGCCTTTATCGTTGCCTTTATATTGCTTGACAAAGCGCATTGGGGAGCATCCATCAATTTGACTGATATCCTTGTTAAAAAGTACATAGTCCCTTTAATATAAGTATAAATAAAAGATATTTACATAATTAGACGTAAACACATGCATTGCACAACTTTACTTTTATTGCATTATTATTGTTTTTATTTAGTGATTTATTTCCAATTCTTTTCACTAAGTATACCCCAAGACTTCTTATTTAAAATGGACCTAACGAATGCACAATTAGTATTACGGTTTTAATAATATTCTTGACATTTATTTAGTAAACCATTGAACGCCTTCAATGCTTTTTCAAATAATTCAAGGTAAAATTTCCAGTGTAGTTAAAACAACACCTAGCTAATTAAAATCATAATCAGCAAAAAACAAAAGAATAAGGGCAAATTCTAAATATACAACCCTGAATTAGCATACTTTTGCAGAATACTCGCAAACATATAAAATAATAAACGGATATAACCTCACCTTGGCGCAACCCGACAGCATACGAAAAATAAAACATCGGAATATGATGCAAATGACTTAAAACAAACATTATCGTTTTGATACATATTGCGGATAATTTTCAGAATCTTCCTTTGAATTCTTAGTCTGTAGGATATCTAAAAAGTCGTACAGATCGTACATCGTGTTGTGGTAAGTATACGCACGTTATTGTGTGCTAGATGATAAGGGCATGTTGTTGAATGTGGGCAATAACAAAATATAACAAACACATATTTCACAATAAAATAAAACAAGCGATGGCACACTATACATAATTCAAATGCTTATTTCCCTTACACTAACAATTATTTGTATATGACAAATCAATGTGACCGTGATTGTTTGTTAAAAACTTCTTGCGATAATTTGCACTAAAGGCAATTATCAACAACTAGAGGAATAAGCAGCGAACTAGTAATACATAACATAAATTTTGAAAAAAAAAAAAATTGTACCCAGAATAATTTTAACGTCAAAATGAATGGAAATATGCCAACACAAACAAATGTTGATAATCATAGCATTCACAACAGTTTAGTCAAGAGCATTGACACCGAAATAAACCTCAAACTAAACATATTATCTTTAAATGTTTGTGGATTAAGAAGAAAAATGTATAATCCAGATTTCTTAAAATTTGTAAATCAGTACTCGATAATAGGATTTTAAGAAACAAAACTTGACAATACGCACTTTGTACAATTAAATAATTATGATATTTATTTCAAAAATAGAAAAAATAATAATCAGAAGAAAATCAGGGGGCTTAGCTGTTGCGATTCGAAAGGAAATAACTAAATATGTTACATACATGGAATCAGATTGCAATTTGGTATTATGGTTTAAAATTTCTAAAAACCTTGTTAAAAAAGATAGTGCTATAATAATTGGAGTTACTTACATTCCCCCAAATAGATCATTTCTTAAGTATACAAACTAAACTTGATGTGTACGCGAACAAATATAAACACTTTTGCATATTTGGGGATTTCAATTCGAGAACAAAAGATGTGTGTGACTTCATAAACTTGGATAAAACTTTTTTTGAAATGCAAAATATGTCTGACATTATAGAAGAATATAAAGCCGAAATGTATAACTTTGATATTGCAAAATGTGTTACGCAGAACAGACTCAACAAAGATACAACGATTAATAACTACGGCTATTGATTTTTAGAGTTTTTACGATGTAATAACTTGTACATACTTAACGATAGAACAAAAGGTGACGAATCAGGTTACATGTAATGATGTAAGTGTTGTTGACTATTTTATTACCACGTCATCGTTATTAAAACATGTACAACATTTAACTGTTCATGGTTATTGCCCGTTATTATCTGATGTACATAACGCTGTTAGTCTGGAATGCATCTTTAAATCGAAATTTGTTAAGGAACATGAAGTATATGAACAGAAACCAAGGCGTTGGAAAGATGATAAAATTGAAGATTTTTTAAATAACACATAAATACACATTACATACAAAATATAGAAAATAAGTTAGATACGTGTAGAAATAATCCGACTAATCTGAAGGCTGACCTAGATAGTATTCTAAATGAACTCTCTGATATGTTCGTAACAACTTCAAAAAATGCATTTGGAAACGTCTCAAAACTTGTTCAAAACCAAACCAAACTTCACCCTTAATGGTTTGGTAAAGAGTGCAAAGAGGCCAGGAAAAACTTTTACCAAGCTAAATACGCATATAAAATGAATAGAAATAAAAGATATAAAAATATACTAAAGGATAAAAGCAAAAAGTACAAACAAACTCTAAATAAATGTAATAATCTAGATAAAACGAACACAATTAATAGAATCCGAACGTCAAAACATGCCAACCCAAAGCAGTATTGGAAAGTTATAAACAATAAACAAACAGCTAGAACGGATGCAAGTCTAGGCGAATTGTACACTTTTTTTCAAAAACTCTAACTGGGACGAATCTATAGGCAATAATAATAATGATAATAATAATAGTAATAATAATAATAATAATAATAACAACTTCACTATTTTAACAACAACAACAACAACAACACAAACAACGACAATTTACTAAACGCTCCCATCACCGCAAAAGAAATCGAAAAAGCAATTACTTCATTGAAAAATAATAAAGCATGTGGTATTGATAGTATTGTTAATGATCATTTAAAATACACATTTGGTACAATGAAACATCTATATGTAAAATTGTTCAATATAGTTTTTGACACAGGAATTTTACCCGAAAGTTGGACAATAGGGATTATAAACCCAATCTACAAAAACAAAGGTGATCCGACTAAAGCCGAAAACTAAAGGCCTATCACATTACTTAGCTGCCTTGGGAAATTATTTACCTCTATACTTAACAATAGAATAACAAAATACGTTGAAAATAACAACATAATCAGTAACTGCCAGGCTGGCTTTAGAACCAAATACTCAAGAGCAGATAATATGTTTATATTACAACATCTTATACAGTACATAATCAATTCAAAAAAGAAGTTATTCTGCGCATTTATAGATTTAAAATAAGCATTTGATAAGGTTTGGCGAGACGGGCTTTGGAATAAATTACAAAACGTACCTATAGGTGGAAACTGTTTGCAATTTATTAAAAATATGTATCAAAATATAAAATCATGTATAACGTGTATTTTTTTTTATTCAACTATATGCTGATGACACAGTGCAGTTAGTCCAAAGTCAAAATGAACTACAAAATTTGTTAAACGAATATGAAAGGTATTGTGATATGTGGAAATTAACAGTTAACTCTAGCAAATCTAAAGTAGTAGTATTCTCAAAAGGAAGGAAACTAAATTATGGCTTCTATTTCACAAACGAAGAACTAGAGGTAGTAAAAGAATATAAATACGTTGGTGTTGTGTTTAGTAACTCGGGCTCATTCTATAAAAATAAAGCTCACATATCTTCACAGGCCACAAGAACAATGTTCAGTCTGCTAAGAAACGCAAATCGATTAAATCCACCAATAGACATTCAGATTGATCTTTTTAATAAAACAATTAAACCAATATTGCTTGATGGGGTGGAAATTTGGGGTTATGGAAACCTAGACATTATAGAAAGGGTACAATTAAAATTCCTAAAATAGATATTAAAAATGAAAACATCTACACCAAATTACATGGTCTTTGGCGAAACTGGAGTAACTCCTGTTAGTATTGACGCACAAGAGAAGCTAATCGGATTCTGGACTAGAATAAGTAACAATAACACCAATGACAATAATAATAATAATAGTAATAATAATAATAATAATAACGCCAATAAAATAAAAATAATAATTATATTAAGCTCTCAACAACAATTTATCACAGTATTTACCGATAATGTTCAAATCTACCTAACAACATTCTGAAACTAAATTTCCCATGGTTCTTTGAACTTAAATCAATTTTTTCATGTGGATTACCTCTAATTTGGCAAACACATGACTATCCCAATGCAAAATGGTTAAAATTGACAATCCGTCAAAAATTACGTGATCTCTTCATCAATGATTGGCATTCCACCATAGAATCGTTTTGCAAAAGTACGTTTTACAGAATATTTAACACGCGTTTCGAATTTGAATCATACCTGAGAAATTTACCACGTCCATTGTTATTTAATATGGTGAAATGTAGAACAAGAAATCATAGGCTACCTATTGAAACGGGAAGTTGGATCAGAACTCTCTTAAATGAAAGACTTTGTCAAAACTGCAATAAACTTTTCATTATTTACTAGAATGCCCAATGTTTGAAAATCAAAGAAAACAATTTATAAAACGATATTATCGTACAAATACAAACACTTTAAAATTAGAACAGCTTATTAACACAGTTAATAAGAAAGAACAAATAAAACTCTCAAAAATGATTAAAACAATCTTACTAACCATCACACGATCTATGTAGTCTCCTCAACGCCATATTGTTGGACTGCGTTAAACGGTCATATTGACAAACTGAATTAAGTGCTATCGTCTTTTTTAAAATCGACTGACAATATTCTTTTTTTTGCTTTCGCCAGAATATTGTTTTAATGTCGTTTATATGTACTGCAATCACGCAGATAATATATATAGGTCGAAAGCTACGGTTAATGATATTTTAGCGTTTTTATTATATAAGGCTTAAAGCGACTTTGTTTATATATATTGCAGTACATATATATATTTCTGCGACAATATTCTTTTTTTGTTTTCGCCAGAATATTGTCTCAATATTGGCCATATGTTTTGTAATCCTGTTTATACCTTATACACTTATGCCATTTATTATAAAATTATGTATGTTATGATGTAAACTTGTTAAACCAGTATGACAATACTTTTTACAACAAAAGTTTAAATCGTCTCGTTACCAAGCTTTATAAAAGTTACCTATTTATAAATATCTTGTAATTCTCCGTATGCACAAAATAATAGTTGCATTAATCGACACATATATTGATCTTATATATTTGTAGCAGGAATTCAGTTACCATGTTATATCACTGGTATCTTATCTATATGTATACGAAATACTTCTTACAATTATGAATTAAATATTGTCTTATTGTCTTGAAACGCACAGTACCAGTACCTTTAAATTTTAGCCATATTTGATGTTTAAAGCTCAAATTGGTTGCTGTTTATATTTAAATTAATATAACTTAAACTTTAATTTTGGGATGCTTTTATATGCAATAAGTTAATGCTGAATAAACAAGAAAACCAAATAATAATAATGATGATAATGGTAAAAGAAGAATAATGATAATAATGATAACAATAATAACAATAATAAATTATTTTTACTCACTTTTATTCATTTTCAGCAAAGACAGTGACTCTCCCAACACAATTATTATCAATCTAGAAATTAAATGCGCATAATGGATTGTAAACTGAATTGCTTCTTACCTCGTGTAGATAAGATTGAAAGGATACATCATACTAAGTATGCATTTAAGTTCATTTATTTGTGTATTTTAATGGAATGACAAAAAAGTGTAGATGCTTTATTGTTACCTACATTCTTGAATCAATATTATTGAAAATCGTATGAAATTAAAAAAACGTAACAATAGTGCTAATAGTATTGCTACTACGACTATGTAGTTTCTCCATTGTTTATATATGTAATTACACTTATTTATACTTATTAACGTGTATATGTGATTTACCATTCTTGTTTCACATCCTAGAATTCAGAAACTATGTATACTGATCACCTCGTTTCCAAATTATTGTATTATATACATACTGTTTCCTCATGTGTTCATGTTTCATGAATATGAGCGAATAAAACGTTGACTTGATTAATTACTCATTCACGATACTATCAACACAATGTCTTAGATACATTAACAAATAACAACACAACCTTATCACTTTTACAAATAATAACTTATGTACCAAAAATATATTTAAAACTTATATTTACATTAAACTAAAAAACATTTCATGTAATGTCTATACATATGATATTGGTCTGAAATTAGAATGAACATTTAACAACACTTAAAAGATAAATACAATAGATGTAATATTAATTAGTTCTGAAGGTTATAATCAGGTTGGCATACGACAACTTTTAAGTTTTATTTTAAAGAGCAATTATTAAAATATTATGTTTATCTAAAGGTCTATATTGTCAAAGTTTAAGTCTTTTCTACGTAGCCAGCAAAAATATGACTGTGTGAACATACATACTTATACAATAATAATTAATTACATCATTGAGATAAGAGGGCATTGAACCGAGTAAAACGTTATGAACAATTATTATTATTATTATTATTATTATTAATATTATTATTATTACACACCCGTTCATGTGGAACATTTAGTTTATATCACAATATAACACAACTACATCTGTATAAATTTTGTCAAATACAGACGTTTCCTCCAATGTCAATCACGTGCAAGATAATCTAGTGTTCTATATAATCATTGAATTTCGATATAACTTGTTAGACGGTTAACCTATTTTACACAAGAGGGCACGTGGTATAGCTTTTAACGGTTAACCTATTTTACACAAGAGGGCACGTGGTCTAGCTTTTGACGGTTAACCTATTTTACACAACAGGGCACGTTTTATAGCTTTCGACGGTTAACCTATTTTACACAAGAGGACATGTGGTATAGCTTTTCGATGGTTAACCATGAGAGCTTTCGATGGTTAACCGTGAGAGCACGTGGTATAGCTCTTGACGGGTAACCTATTTTACACAAGAGGGCACGTGGTATAGCTTTTGACGGTTAACTTATTTTACACAAGAGGGCACGTTTTATAGCTTTTGACGGTTTACCTATTTTACACAAGATGGCACGTGGTATAGCTTTTGACGGTTAACCCATTTTACACAAGAGGGCACGTGGTATAGCTTTTGACGGTTAACCTATTTTACACAAGAGGGCACGTGGTATAGCTTTCGATGGTTAACCTATTTTACACAAGAGGGCACGTGGTATAGCTTTTGACGGTTGACCTATTTTACAAAGGAGTGCACGTGGTATAGCTTTTGACGGTTGACCTATTTTACACAAGAGAGCACGTGGTATAGCTTTTGACGGTTAACCTGTTTTACACAAGAGAGCACGTGGTATAGCTTTTGACGGTTAACCTATTTAATACAAGAGGGCACGTGGTATAGCTTTTGACGGTTAGCCTATTTTACACAAGAGGGCACGTGGTATAGCTTTAGACGGTTAACCTATTTTACACAAGAGGGCACGTGTTATAGCTTTTGACGGTTAACCTATTTTACACAAGAGTGCACGTGATATAGCTTTAGGCGGTTAACCTGTTTTACACAAGAGGGCACGTGGTATAGCTTTTCACGGTTAACCCATTTTACACAAGAGGGCACGTGGTATAGCTTTTGAAGGTTAACCTATTTAACACAAGAGGGCACGTAGTATAGCTTTTGGCGTTTAACCTATTTTACACCAGAGGGCACGTGGTATAGCTTTTGAAATGTTAGTGAAGCTCGGTGAATGGAAACAAATCAGTAAACAAACGCGGGAGAGTATTCACAAAGCTCCTTAGTCAAAAACTTAAGTATATTCCTTAAATTTATAAAATTCATTAAGTCTGTGGTTACTTCGCGTAGAGATCTTTTTACATTAAATGTTTCAAACTAGTAAATATTACTTTGATATTTCAGAGTTTATCCTTTTCTTAACGTAAATCAGTGGATTTCACATAGAAATGTTCATCTGAAATTTGCACTTAAGTACAACCTTAGTTAAGATTTTCCTTAAGAGCTTTGTGAATACCGGCCCTGGAGAGGATGTAAAATGTTGGTGGCAAAAACTTTTATTGTAATCGCAATAAATCATGATTTTTATTACTATCCCACAGGTAGGGTCTCTATACGAAACTAAAGTATAGATAACCTAGAGAAATAGTAGTTATGCAATCATAACTGAAACATCTGCCTTAAAATAAAAATATAACACACAGCTTTCATTTTAAAATACTCCTTCCTGAATTACAGATTGAAGTTTAAGCAAGGACATAAAACAAATCATGACTTAATGCCCGTAATTCATGTCCACCGATAAGTCGCATTGCTAGATAGAAAAAGCTAATTGAATACATTATGCAAGATTGTTGTTTGTCTTTGTGTTGACAGTGGAAAACACCATAATGTATTATAACAACGACAAAAGCAAGAAAACAAATCGGTTATAGATTTATGAACATCAGATAACCGAACAGGGAGTGAAACTAATTTTCAGTTACATCTGAATAACATGCACAGTATTACATGCGTCCATCACTTGGAGAAAAGAAAAAAAGTAATGTTATCAACTTGGTGTTCAAATATGTCTTTAAGGATCAAACACTATATAAATAGCTATAAGTATATACACAGATAGTATACCAAATGTTAAAATAACTTTTCTAACCCTGACAGTGCTATCAGCGGTACTTTTTAGAAACGCAAATTACTAATGGTTAAAGAGTGTCGAATACAAAATAATTACATTATGAAACTGTTTGCACCACATTATAAATATAAATAACGTTCGCGTTATGATCAAAATACACCATATCCGGTGGATAACAATTTGTAAATAGGCTACTCAATATTTAAAAAAACGTTTTTTCGATAACCCGGTATCATCCTCTGCTGAATAAGGACTAGAAGTAACTTAGATTGACCATGTTAATCAGTGCTTAAGAGTTTTAATAAAATAACGTTTTAAGAAAGTGATGGTTACTCAGCACTGTGTGCCTCCATTATAGGATACATCTGCGATTGCGAGCAGCTGTAAATAGCCGAATCTTTGGAAGACAGCCTCCTATTTTCGTCTTGTATGCTGTCCATTTTCTCCGGTAAGGCCGAATCAGTCTTCAAAACGCTAGCATTAGGTACGGTTCCAATGCCACCAGTTCTGTTTTTATTGTCGATTTCCAGTTGTTTGGCTGAATAAATTCCAGTGGATGGATATACATCTCGGTATTCAACGTCGTCTTCATCTGTTACAATACCTTAAAGAACAACATAAAACATTGTTTAAATCATGCACATATAAGAATAATGAAACTCCAGACACATCACCAGGACATAAACCCTTATTAACATCCCTTGGTCTTTTATTTGAGGCAAGTGGCTAATTGCCTATACAATACAGGACAATATGCAAAACATAACACAACACATAAACATGAGGGCCACGATGGCCCTTGGTCACTCACCTAAGTTAAAGGCATCATAATGGCTTAAAACAAGAGGGCCAAATCGCACGAAAGCATTTAAACGAGTATAAAGATCTGGGCCTTGCAGTTTCAGAAGATTTGTAAAGTCTATATAAGCCATGTGACCCACAGACCGTGGCCACTTTCTTCCCCAGGGGTAAAAGCAAACCCAAGTGAGGTCTCGATATAAGATATGTATATTAAGTTTCATTAAAATATCGCAATTCGTTCTCAAGTTATTGAGCGGAAACCGTTTTTCTATCTTTAGTAAAAGCAAGGTCTTCATATTAGGTATTTATGTATTAAGTTTAATTAAAATAGCTTAATGCGTTCTCAAGATGTTTAGCGGAAACCATGTTTCTATTTTTAGTAACGGTGACCTTAGCCCCACCCTCCCTATATGCAATCTCAAGCGAGGTCTCGATATAAGGTATTTATATATATTAAGCTCCATTAAAATATCTCAATGCGTTCTCAAGATATTGAGCGGAAAGCTTTTTTTCCATCTTTAGTAACAGTGACCTTGACCCAACCCACCCCATATGCAATCATAATCAAGGTCTTGCTATGCGGTATCTATGTATGAAGTTTCATTACAATAGCTTAATCCGTTCTCGAATTAGAGAGCGGAAACGAAAAGTGCTACGCCCGGCTGCCCGCCCGCCCACCTGCCCGCCCAATGACATACGCCACTCTTATAACAGAAATTTCTTCGATAAATTTAGTCAACAAAACACTGGGTCATGCGATTTCAGAGGAAAAGATTTACAAATCATTCTGCTATTTAAGTTTATACAAAACATGTGACCCCCGGGGTGTGGCCAGCATTGACCCCTGTGGTATCTTTTGAACAATCGTTGTAGGGGACCACTATACAATGTTCCATAGTAAATATGAAACCTCTGGGCCTGGCGGTTTCAGAGAAGCAGATTTTAAAAGTCACTTTGCTATTTAAGTCTATATAAGCCATGTGTGCCATGGGGAGTGGCCAGTTTTGTCCCCAGGGGCATCATTTGAACAATCTTTCTAAAGGACCGCTAGAGCATGTTACTTATCAAATATGAAACCTCTAGGCCTTGCAGTTTAAGAGGAAGATATTTTTAAAATCATTTTGCTTTTTAAGTCTATATAAACCATGTGAGCCCCGGGGTGTGGACAGTTTTGACCCCAGGGGCACCATTTGTACAATCTTTGTAGAGGACCACTATAAATGTTTCCAACCAAATATTAAACCTCTGGGCCTTGTGGTTTTAGAGAAGAAGATTTAAAAATAATTTTGCCATTTACGTCTATATAAACCATGTTAGCCCCGGGGTTTTGCCAGTTTTGACCCCATGGGCATCATTTGAAAAATCTTTGTAGAGGACCACTAGACAACGTTACATACCAAATATGAAACCTCTGGGCCTTTTGTTTCAAAAAAGAAGATTTTAAAAGTAATTGTGCTATTTAAGTCTGTACAAACACTGTGACCCCTGGGGTGTGGCCAGTTTTGACCCCAGGGGCATCATTTGAACAATCTTTGTAGAGAACCACTATACAATGTTACATACCAAATATGAAACCTATGAGCCTTGCGGTTTCAGAAAAGAAGAATTTAAAAATCACTTTGCTATTTAAGTCTATATAAACCATGTGAGCCTCGAGGTGTGGCCAGTTTTGACCCCAGGGGCATCATTTGAACAGCCTTTCTAGAGGACCACAATGCAATGTTACAAACCAAATATGAAACCTCCGGGCCTTCCGGTTTCAGAGAGTCATTTTGCTATACAAGTCTATATAAACCATGTGATCCCCGGTGCGTGGCCAGTTTTGATCGTAGGGCAATAATTAGAACAATCTTTGTAAAGGACCACTAGAGGATGTCACATATCAAATATGAAAGCTCCAAGCCTTGTGGTTTCAGGAAAAAAGATTTTTAAAGTTTTCAGTTTTGAAATCTATTTTTAGCTCTGGTGACCTACATATGCAGCGGACCGTAACGATTTGAACAACTTTTAAAAAAGGTCACCCGAGGATCATTCCTGTGAAGTTTCGTGAAAATCTGCCAAGCGGTTTAGGAGGAGATGTAAATTAAATGAAAATGTTGACGCAATACGGACGACGCACGACGGACGACTCAAGACGCACGACAGACAAAAGGCGATCTCAAGAGCTCACCATGTGCAAATTGTGCTCAGGTGAGCTAAAACTAATTAAAACTGGGGTCACCGCCTTGTAATGGTCATGCAAAGCATTGGGGGTTCAAGACGCACTATTTTGACGACAACGTTTATGGATGACTTTAAAATAAGAAAATACAATACTCACTTTCAAGGACACTATCTTGAGTTTTCAACCGTCTGTCCACTTTTAACAAATTCTCTTACAACATGAATCCGCGTTTCGTTGTCAGAGCTTAATCAATTCATCTCCTTTGTCAACTGTTTTATTCATTCTGTGTTATTTTGCTTGGAAGCTCTTTCCTTCCGAATAATGTCCACTTGTTTTTGGAGCAAGTCGGTACTTAAAGTATGAATACGTTTTATGTCTAACGCTCCCGTTGCTAAATAGTGACACCACTTTGGTACCGGTCATCAGCTGTCAGTTCAGGTTTCGGAACATGTATTGTCTTATCACCTGAATATAGTTGTCGACAATTTAACACATAAATAAACACACGTGCCGTTTAACAGCTACACAATATACAATTATGGACGGGTCTCAAAATGTAATGCAAATCGCAGTCGTGATTTAATTCCTATGCATCTTTACCCCTGACCGTGGTAAATATCACAACAAACTATTATATCAAACTATTATTTCTGAATGATTAGGTACATAATAGAAACTTACCTCGTCTTCACGCAAATCACAAGGAGGAAGAGGGGGCAGAGGATGTGTTTCTTTTGGAAGTGGATAAGGCGGTTCGTAAATTCGCTTCGAACAGATACATGTGAGTCGTTGAACACTGACAAGAAAAATATCACTCCGGGGAATTATTGCGACCATAACGCTCGCGTGTTGTGTAAATATTTTCGTAATTCGCATCTTTTCATGCCGATATCGAAAGATGTATGCAAATTGTGAATATGGCGGTGTTTTTTTCCTTCTCTGAAACGTGTTAGCCCCTCATTTTAAAAATCAGAAAATGTAAGCCAACACAAGTAAGTCTAAGTTTTAATTTGATTGTAAAATACTAATGTAAAATAAAGAAATCGGATATTGTATAACTTTTGTAATTTTAACGCATAACGTTTGGAACGTTAACGCCTTAATGTTGACGATGAAACCTAGACGATTCAAATACTTTTATAATAATCAGGGAGATTTGAAAGATCTACTACTAAATACTGGTACATACAAAATATGGTTTAACATAATGGATGCGCAATTTTTGAAATTTGTTCCGACAAGATTCCAAGAAACGAAATTACAGGGTAGTACTCACGGAAGACCTTGATTGTTCGATATTTATATAAGAGTGGAATATGCATTGCGACAAACTGACCACTTAAAAAAAGATAACCTTATGGTCGCAATGATTCCGCAGCGTTATATAAGATTACAGTCAGAATACATTATAATACAAATTAGTACTAACCTGCACGTTGTTATCGTGGTAATTTGCCACATAAAGGACATCAGCAATATTTAAAAAAAACACAGTCTATATAATTATATCATCTAATGCAAAAAAGGTTTTATACAAACCGTTATGTAATACTAAAGGATTTGTTGTGAATCGAGGTTTTATATACAGTGAGAGCGTGATCCATATTAGCGTTCGTGTTGCAATGATGTAGCTCACTGTCTGTGCGTGATTCAAGTGGCCAATTGTGAACAATTCAAGCCAGTTCTAACAATTGTGCAAATTAGTTTTCTAGCATTACCGTACCGGGTATTTGATATTGAAAGCATTACAGAGGTATAAACGTACCACCTGTTTCCGGATTATCGCTTGGTGATTCAATGGGAGAAAGAACTGGATCATAATAATGTTCATCTTCTTTTGAAAGTGTTTCAGGCCTTTTACAGATGTCTCTCACTAAGAAAAATAACACAATAAAAACAAAACATAATCAGAACTATGTTTAATTGCATTTCTAGACCAGACAGACCATTTTTATCGGTGTGATGTTGAGCCAAACCTAATGCTCGTTTAAAAATTATTTAAATATAGAAAACATGAAAGAAAGAACAAAAAAAAGACACGGTTAAATCTGTGTAAAAGGAGTTGAAAGATAAATTATAAAGACATATGATTATACGCTAATTAAATCAATTAAATATATTGCATACTTAACAAGTGCTGTCACTATCAGGAGGAGACGTTGATAGAAAGAAATTATTATAAGTTTCAAGCAAATACTTTGATAGTATTAAAGTTATTGGACTTTACCCAAAGTTAAAAAGAGGCATAAACATATTAAAATACAAAACGGAATTACGGGGGTTGCTTTCCCTGGTGGAGACGTTGATAGTAAAGATGTATGTTAGGTTTCAAGTAAATACGTTTGATAGTATTTAAGCTATTGGACTTTTAGAAAAACTGAAACCAAAATTTCTAAGTTAAAAAAGGGGCATAAATCTGTAAAAATACAAAACAGAGTCATGGGGGTTGCTTACCTTGGTGGAGTCGTTGATAGTAAAGATGTATTTTAAGTTTCAATCAAATACCTTGGATTGTAATCAATATATTGGACTTCATAAAAATTTGAGCCTTGGTCGCACGAACTAACGGACGCATGGACGCACGGGCTCACGGACGGACGGTTCGATTTTAATATGCCCTCCTTCGTGGGCATAAAAACTTACCAGCAGAATCCACCTTTCCATTGTGAGGAATATCTGGGTACGATTGTTTGTTGAAGGATTTTTGTGTGCTGGGATCTAGTAAACAAGGAAATATCCAACCATTACGAAAACGATCGCTTAAAGAGGATGTCAACTGAAAACACAAACCGTGAATCGATTGAAATGAAAAGCATTTCTATGAATTGCAAATGAAGACCGACAAGAAAAAAGTACCCGAAGTTGACTTGAAATTCTCCATCTGGTCTGTTCGGATGCAGTTTTCTGACCCATAATAAGTATCATCATCTCTATCCAACGGGAATGACGTTGGAAACGAAGAACTAGCTCTAGACAAATTATTTTGTTGCTCCGGACGATCACACGTGTATGCATGGTCGTCTGTCTCTATAAGATGGGAACATTTACAATGTGGATATTTACAATGCTATACAATAACAACAACAACAACAACAACTACTACTACAACTACTAGTAATATTATATATCTCTATTACACCTAATTTTATTCATTGTTGGATATGATCAAATGTATATATTTACATATGGTTTAAAGAACTGATATTAATTCCCTTTTTAGCTCGTCGTCAGTGTTCGCTTCAAGTAGATCAATGAGAACAATCAATACTTACACCTTACTGCGCCATAACTGGATTTAAACTATATAAAAAGTGGGGAAACAGTATCATTTTGTTGAATAAGTTAATCGGCATGGATCGGTCTCGCTTTATTGAAAGCACTGATAACAAACAACCACTTTCTCACTGAAGTATTTTGTTCAAAATACGTATGTCAATTGTCTTCAATTTGAATGTTAAACAGGTTTGACCTTTGACCAAAATCAGTTTCATTCCATAATTGCTTGTTGTTGAATGTATGACACATTTATGAACGTACTACTGGTATCTACTCTTCCGCTTGGCAGATTATGGGTAAGAAGATTTGGATCCGATGGTTTGTAGAAGAACTCCTCTATGAAACAATCAATTGATATAAATACGTGTACTCCAAATGATTTACATCTTCATTCACGTCTCTCAAATACGGTGATGTGCTTGATTGCAAGCACTGAGTGTCGCAGTGACACATCTATACATAGATATCTGGTGACCATGTTTTTAACAAAATTAATGTAATAGATGTCAAAAGAAGTCCAACTTCAACTGGGAAATAATATTTATATTAAAAACTGAAACAACGTTTCGGCCATGTTGGCCTTCATCAGGTTTGTTATTATAAACAGGAAATGACGTCGACGTCATCAGACGTCAATGGCAACGTCAAAATATAACAAACATTTTTGCGCCACATTCGTTAAATAGGATACAATATGATACAATAATACTGGCAAGATGCAAATAAAAAAGCAAGAATATAGAGGGGCCAGTATTGACTATATAACATAAATGTGTTATCAACACAGACATTTACAAATTATTGTAAAAGAATCTAGCAGAAACTTATCCAATAAATATTTCTGTACAATATTTTTTACAAACTTGTCCATGATTTTCAAAACAAGAAAACAATACTTTGTATTCAATATAGCCGTATGCGTGCAAAACAAAGAAGGACCCAGAGGCCCCGCACTCTGGCAGCCACTTTGTAACGAGTTAAGTATAGGGTTACTAAAAAAAAATTCTGTAAAATTATTTTGAAATCCAGCCAGTGGTTTCAGAGGAGAACAATTTTAAAAAATGTCAATATAGCCATATATGAAAAAATGCTACATGTGTGTAATTGTTCAAAATCCAGCGAATGGTTTCTGGGAAGTTTTCCATTTTTCTTCGAAACAACCATGTAAGGAAAACTGCAAATTAAAATGATTTGAATGAATTCGGAAGAGTGTCACATAAGAAACATTTCTGCAAAAATATACCGAAATCCACCCAGTGGTTTTTGACAATAAGAATTTCAAAGTTTTCGATAAAGCCATAAACGGTTTAAAGACCCTGCCCTTGGCGGCCGTGTTTTCAAACACATCAGCATTAATCGAAATAATTTTGATACAATTAGGATTTGGGTATTTCGAAATCCAACTAGTGGCTTTCGCCAAGAATGTGTTGAAAGTTTTCAATATAGCCATATTAAAGAAAATGCTCCGTCACCTGGAGACCACGTCTTCAACAAATCAAAATAATTTGAAGTTATAAGTATCGGGTCACAAAAGGAAAAGTTTCATGACGTTATTAAAATGTATTTGGAAATCCAACCGGTTGTTTCTGGCAAATTATAGCTATAATTGGGGTCAAGGCCTTTCCCTGACGCTAATGTTTTTAACGGATTAAAATTATTTAAATATACTTTAAGAGGGTACACCCAAGAATAAGAATTATTTTCGTGAAATGATATGTTAATCCAACCAGTGGTACCTTACAATAAGATGATCAAAGTTTTCAATATAGCCCTATTAGGAAGAAAGGTCCCGCTCCCGTGAACGTGTTTGATTTCCATTGTCTCAATCTGACAGTAGTTTTACCTAATTTAACGAAAAGTACCTAAATTCTCCTCCAGGTCTGTTTTAAGGTTGTGTTCTGACTCATATATAGAAGAATCAGCAGATATGTCTGACGCGCTTGACGTTGAAAGTGACGATCTACCTCTGGACGTAATCATTCCTCGCTCCGGTCGGCCGAAATAGGCTACATCGTAATATGTCTCTAATTGATAAACGAGAGACACACCGATTATTAAAGGAAGGTAAAATATTTACAATGCATTACAATACTATTATTCGTTTGATTTATCTTATATTGTAAAATATATTCACTAATAAAACAACTACACGATACTTTTCAAACACGGCCATGATAATTATGTTAAGAAAACATTGTAATCTATTTAAGCTAGCTCAATTTCCACATAAACCAAATCATACAATGTTTTAAACGCCAACGCTTTTTTAAGTATTACGTTTCAATAATACTTAAGGATTTGTTGTGATTTACGTTTTTACCATTTGTGAGAGAATCAGCCAAATCATCATCCTTCTTGCCATGGTGTAGCTTGTCGTCATTGTATGCTTGAAGTAGGTCACGGAGAACATTCGTTCAAACCAAATTGAGTGTGAATACGCCATAATGCGTTTTACATATATTAATGCCGAGAATCAGTAGCAATTTGTTGAAGAAGTTAATCAAATATCTGCTGATGCATGTTTATTTGGATGCCTAACAGGTTTGACTGTTTTTATTGCATGGTTATTTGATAATGTATGTACGGCACGACTGTATGGATGCTGTTTTCTGACCAATATAATAATTCACCAGATATTGTACCTTTCATCGAGCAGTTAGATGGATGCTCATAAGCATTGCCACAGCTGCTAAATAAATATTGCTTATCAAGAAGTTCGAAACAAAAAGAAAACAAGGTTTATTTTTCCTTTTGCTTTTATCTGTCTTTATTATACACATATATTGAATGCACTAGTGTTTCGAACACTCTTACACTGTTACCTAGATTATTTAATGTTGAGATAAACACGGAATTTCATAACAAACAAATATTATAAATGGAAACACGTATCAAATTGAACGAAAGAAGACAATAAGAAGTACTAAAAAAATACAAAGGGGTCACGCAATTCACATTATTTTATAACAGAACAGTAAATGTAGATAAAGCGTGTTTTGTCATTAAAAGACACGCGTTGTTTGGCAATATTAGCAAAACGATCAATTGAAACAATAGCCGTTTTTGTTTGTAAAATAATTCTTTACATACATAAACATTGCTAAAAGCCCAATGTGAAAAACGGTTCCAACAGGTACCATATTCGAAGTTTTAATATTAAAGTTTGGTTACTCATACAATTAATAGCTGTGTTGGTTAAACATATACATGAACGCATGTATGTGCATGTTATTAAGAAAATCTGTCTTTGGAAATACATTGTTGCAAATGTCTTTAAAACACATTCTTGTTTTTATTATTACAACGTAATATAATTGAAAAACTGAATTACTAGTTTATACTAATTATCCAAATAAATGAACTTACCACCGGTATCGACCTTCTCATGGGTAGGTCGATGTACAATAAAATCATTTAAATGTAAAATTCGAAATTTTTTAATATCATTGCAAAATTAAGATCGTCTTCCAATGTACCGGTACGTTTTATATGTGGTGGTGATTTTGTGTGTCAATCATGTTGTTATTGATAATTAATGCGCGAGTTACGTATGAGAATAGTACTAACTAATAAAAAATAAAATTCCAAACAAAACACTATCTTTGTATCTTGGGGCCGGTTTAGTCATTATGCAATCACACGCGGGGCCGATTTTGCTTTTTGGGGCCGGTTTAGACTGAGGCCGGTTTTGACTGGGGCCGGTTTTGTCATAAACCGTTTCTGACAAAAAGATTTCAATATTTTTCAATAGTTTTCAATTTAGCAATATAACAAAAAATAGTAGTTTTTTAAGTTTTAAAGAAAGCAATAATAAGGAAAAAAGGCCCCGCCCTCTTGCGGCCATGTTTTTAACGCAAACATAGTTTATATGTATTTTGGTAGGGACCACCCAAGAAACCTTCGTATAAAGTTTGGTTAATTTCCATCAAGCGGTTTCAGAGGAGAAGATTTTTGAAGCTTTTAATGAAAGAGACCCGCCCCCTGGCGGCAATGTTTTTTGACTAATCAAAATAATTTGAAGTATTTTGGAAGAGGACAAACCAATGAACATTCAGATCAGGTTAAGTTGATTTCTACCAAGCGGTTTTAGAGAAGAAGATTTTTTAAATAAATTGTTGACGACGACGATGACGACGGATGACGACGGACGACGACGACGACGTCGGACGAAGGACTGTGACTGACCAGAATATCTCATCCTTGAGCACTTCGTACTCAGGTGAGCTAATAAAACAAAACCAAAACATAACACACATTTTCCAAGCATTACGAAAACGATCTCATGATGTGGTATTAACTTTAAACATAAACACGTCCAAAATAGACTAGAATTGAAATCTTTGCATTTTCTCGATCATTAGCCTATTTAGTCAGTGCACACAAAGAACTACAGTTCGTTATGTTACGCGATTTCATGCTGTCGTACGTATAATCCAATATTATGAATAAGTACCTGAAGTTGACTCGCAGCTCTCCTCCGGGTCTGAGTCAAGGTCTGTGTAATCTTACCAGTGTGGAACAAAACGCTGACAACGTAGAAAGACTGTTGGCGAGAAAGGTAACTAAAAAGTATGAGCATTCGTTGATGGATAGGTAACATTTGTTTGAATAACATTCAATCGCTCACTCTATAATGTCATTTTTATACAAGAAAACTCGACCTGACAATTATACACGTTGTTTTCGAGATATTGGCATGATGTGGTAGCTGTCCGCAGTTAAAATGAGGTCCAGACTATTGTAAAGAATATTTTATTCGAGCAAATTATCTAATGCAAATGGAATTATACGCATACAGGTAAACCAATCAATTTTCAACAATTACTACATTTCAAAAAATGAACTGACCACCGGTATCGACCTTTTCATGGGCAGGACGATCTTGGTACTGTGGCTTGTAGACAGCGTTCACTAAAAAGAACAGAACAAAACCAAAATATGACACACAGTTTCCTAGCATTATGAAAACGGTCACACGATGTGGTATCATCTTAAAACATAAAAAAAGGACTAGAATTGAATTCTTTGTATTTTCTCGATCAGGCATTAGCCTATTTAATCAGCGCACACAAAGAACGACATAATTATATGTTACGTCATTTCATGCTGTCGTACGTATAATCTAATCGAATGATAAATACCTGAAGTTGACTCGCAGCTTTCCTCCGGGTCTGAGTCAAGGTCGTAGTCTGTCCTCAGATAAAATGGAATCCAGACTGCTGTAAAGACCATTTTATTCGAGCAAACGATCTAATGCAAATAGAATTATATGCATACAGGTAAACAAATCAATCTTCAACGGGCCAGAATAACTGATGAAACGTAGTAGTTAGGAGCATGGGTTGTTAGTGCTTTGTAGTCTGGACATATTTTTGGACACTCACCAATCGTGAAACATCGACTATCAACCCCGGAATGCTCCGTAAGATAGATGAAAGAATCGCCTGTGTATCCGGGGTGACCATGTCGGTATCAATATCCGTTTTTTGTGTGCAAAGTAATGCTTTTCATACTTAAAAATTGCTAAAAGCCCTATGTGAAAAAAAGGTTGCAACCGGTACCATATTCAAAGCTCAATTTAAAAAAAAGAAATTGGGTTACCCATAGACTGATAGCTGTTTCGTTTCAAAATATACATAGACGCATGTAGGTGCACATTATAAAGAAATTCTGTCTTTTGAAAGACTTTTTTGCAACTGCCGATAAAGACGTTCGCAACAATTTCGTCCTTTTTTTTCAAACGACAGATTTTCTTAAAAAGTTGCACAAACATGTGTCAATGTATCCCAAAACTAAAACAGTCTTCAAAAATAGGGGTCACCGGCCTAGTTCCCGAAATATTGGGGTTTACATACGCTTTCTGTCGAAGCCCTTTTTTTCAGTTTGTGTGACTAGCAATGTTCAATTATATAAAGCGTTCATTTTCAAACAAGGACGGAGATTTTAAAATGCATCTTTGCTTTAATCTTTCGTTTGGCAATATCCAAGTGCAGTTTAATGATAAAACGCCCTTTATCTATAGTTACCATTTAAACAATGACTTTTAATGGACACTTAATGAGGTTAATTATGCATTGAATATGCCTTTGAAAACATCAATTAATGATCTAATATTCGAATATCTTTTTTTGTTTAAAAAAATCCATATACACGTGTCATTGTATACTGAAACTATAACAGTGTTAAAAAATAGGAGTCACCGGCCTTTGTCCGGATATATTAGGTTTGCATACGGTACCTGTCGAAGCAACTTTTTCAGTTTGGATTTTGTTATCAATGTTTCAAGTATATGTAGGATAGCTTTTTTTTCAAACAAGGTAATGGTTCTTTCAACTGATATGTTTTCACATGTCTTATTTGGCAATATACAAGTGTATTTTGATAATCAAAAACGATTTACTTATATTTACTGTTAAAATAATGAATTTGGCTGGACATTTAAGTTGGTCAAATGGGTATCAAAAATACCTTTTGAAACGTCATTTATTACGTATCAATATATTTTCTTCAAAACGACAGATTTTCTTAAATTTTCGCACATACATGCACCGATGTATACATACATCAAAACATTAATAAAAAGAATAGGTCACCGAATTTGTTTGGGAAATATTGGGCTTTGAAATAGGGTACCTGTGTAGCCTTTTTCGTGTTTTGTGTTTACGTAAACAACGTATCAATTGCCAAAATAGATTGAAGATATATAATGGATCTTTCTTTTTGACTAATTTGTTTAGCAATACATTGTATACGTGTGGTTTTGATAATTATAATGCTTTATAAACATTTTACCATTGACTGGAACTTAATGACTTACACAGATATATATTTATTGATTGAAATTAGTATATTGTAACCTATAAACAATAAAGAAATAATGAAGCAAAAGGAGAAATTAACCCAATCATTTTCTTTTTGTTGCGAACGTCTTAAAAACACATATTTTACTTTATACAAACTGTATTATCAATTTTTATTCACTACGCTATTTGCTTGTGTTTATTTGCTTGAAAATCATTTTCCGATATCTGATGTTTACTAAATTCCAAAAATAAACTTATTACCGGTATCGACCTTTTCATGGGTAGGACGATCTTGGCACTCTGGCTTGTAGACAGCATTCACTAAAAAGCGGAAACAAAACCAAAACATAACACACATTTCCCAAACATTACATAAACGATCACATGATGTGGTATCATCTGAAAACAAACAAGCCCAAAAGTGACTAGAATTACATTCTTTGCATTTTCTCGATGAGGCATTACCCGTTTTAGTCAGTGCACATAAACAACGACATTACTATGTTACGCCATTGCATGCTGTCGTACTTCTTATCTCATCTAATGATAAGTACCTGAAGTTGACTCGTCTAATCTAATGATAAGTACATGAAGTTGACTCGCAGCTCTCCTTCGGGTCTGAGTCAATGTCGTAATCGAAATTATATGAAACTGAAACAAAACGCCGACAGCGTTAAAATACTGTTGGCGAGAAAAGAAACTAAATAGTATGAGAGTTTCTTTTTGTAAATATGTACCATTTATTCTAATAAAATTCAATTTCTCGCTCTATAATTTTTTTTTAATAGAAAAGAACTCGACCTGGTCCTTATACACGTTACTTTCGAGATATTGGTATGATGTGGCAGCTGTCCTCAGTTAAGACCAGCTTGCGATATCTTTTGCAACTTCAAAGCTGACATGTTTTCACTCAAAAGTATAAATATTATAAACTGTAATAATACTAAAAATAATTTTTAAGTGACGAACAAACAGACGTTTTATTCAAGCAAATTATCTAATGCAAAATGAATTATATGCCTACAGGTAAACAAATCAAACCACAACGGGTCAGAAGAACTGATGAAGCGTAGAAGTTGGGAACATGGTTTGTTTGTGTTTGTAGCCTGGTCTTATTCCAGGACTCTTAGCAATCGTGACCGAAATGCTTCGTAAGCTAGATTATAGAAGAGCCTGTGTATCCAGAGTGGACACTCGGGCGACTATTTCGGCAATAATATCCGTTTTATTGTTTAAGGTAAAGCTTTACATACTTAAACATTGCTAAAAGCCCAATGTGAAAAAAATTGCTACAGGTACAATTCTCGAAGCTCAAAATTTTGCAAACAAGTTGGGTGACCCATAGACTGATAGCTGTTTTGGTTCAAAATATACATTGACGCATGTAGGTGCACATTATAAAGAAATTCTGTCTTTTGAAAGACATTGTTGCAAATGTCTTTAAAACACATTCTTACTTCAGTTTATACAAACTGTATTAGTATGCCATTTGCTTCTGTTTTTTGCTTGATAATAATTTTTCCGATATTTGATGTTTATTACATTCCAAATTAATGAACTTACCACCGGTATCGACCTTTTCATTATCAGGACGATCTTGGCACTGTGGTTTGTAGACAGTCTTCACGAAAAAGAATTAAAAAAACAACATAACACACATTTTCTAAACATTACGTAAATGATCACATGATTTGGTATTAAACTAAAATTAACAAATCCAAAAGTGACAATAATTGAACTATTTGCATTTTCTCAATCAGGCAATAGTCTTTATAGTCAGTGCACATAAAGAACGACATTACTATATGTCACGCCATTTCATGCTGTCGTATGTGTAATCTTATCTAACGATAAATACCTGAAGTTGACTCGCAGCTCTCCTCCGGGTCTGAGTCAAGGTCGTTTGCTGACGGATATGAAACAAAACGCCGACAACGTAGAAAGACCGTTGGCAAAGAAAGAAACTACTAGTATGAGCGTATTTTGTTTGCTCAATAGGTAACATTTGTTTGAATAAAATTCACTGTTTCACTCTATAATGTATTTTTTGTTACAAAAAACAACTCGACCTGATAATTATACCCGCTCCTTTCGAGATATTGGTACTTTGTGGTAGCTGACCTCGGTTAGGATGGCGTCCAGAATAAAGACCAGCTTGTTAGATCGTTTGCATGTTCAAACCTGATTATGTTGTTTCATATTCAGTAGTATAAATAGTATAATCATATTAAAAACAAGAAATATCCTTCAAAAACATATTCGGCGTCAATGGTAATTTTGAAAATAAAAGAAATGTAGATTAACTTATCTGCATACGTAAATATAGAACTGACAAATGTGTAACTGGTTGTATTTTGTAGTTATCATTCACTTATCCGTCCCATGACTGACTAGATTCAAACTGTACACAATGCTCACATACTAAATCACACTATACTCCTACTAACATATCATTGTATATTTTTAATTAGTTTGTTGTTGTTGTTTTTAACATTAAAATTAACTATGTCTGCTCTTCAATCTCTTAAGGATTAAAAGATCATTCAAGAGAAACCGAGTAACACAGAAAATAACGCGTAGACGGTATATAAATAAATGCATAAAGCATCGGTACAAATATACGGTACTGAGATTATTTTTTTAACTCGTACATTTCTTTCCGAAGTATGCACACGCATGTTCTAAGACATTAAAGTAAGTTTGGCTGGCTAGATATCTCCTTATGTTGTAATGAATATGCCAACAACGATCATTTTGGCGAGTTTCTTGTCCTTTCAATTGCATATCGTCATTTAATCAAAACGCTGGTATCGTAGAAAGACTGTTGGCCATAAAAGAAACTAAAAGCCTGTGACTCATGAGTGCATTTTTGCTAGAAAGGTAACATATATTTGACTGAAGTTCAATTTCCCACCTTTAAACTTTAGAATGTGGCTTCTTATTCAATAGTATACGATATTATATTTAAAATTTTGTTTCGAGTTAATTATCTTATGCAAACGGAATAATATACATGCCAGTTAACAAGTCAATCTGCAGCGAACCAGAATAACCGATGAAGCGTAGTAGTTAGGCGCACCGATTGTTAGTGGTTCGTTGCCACAGATCTATAATTAAACATGTTTATTTATAGATATTTGTTCGTAACCTTCTTAGTCAAAAGTAGGTCATACGATGCAAGCTCTCGATCTTCGTCAATACTGTTTAAAATTAATAAATTGCAGTAATTTGTTGTCCAAAGTCTGTGTTCTGGTAAATTTAATATTTTGCTCCAATATTTAATCATAATATATTTAATATATTTTCGGTGGACAAGTAGAGGCACTCTTCTTAACTCTCCATATAGCACTACAATATTAGTTGACATGTTTACCCCAAGAAATCTATAAAAAAAAGTTCGTGTATTCAATGTCAATTGCTGGGCGTGAGCGCCATATTTCAGAGCAGTAGTTTAGCACTGGTCCTACCAATGTATCAACTAGTTTTATTTGTTGTGATATTGGACATTCACATTATCCGAATCTTTGAAAAAGTTTGTGTAACAAGAAGGAGGCATTTTGTGCGATGATCTTCTATGGTCTGATAAAAATTCAATTTTTAAATAAAACTATGCCAAGGTATTTAAAAGAATGCACGACTTCTATGTGTGTGTTATAAATCGATAGATCAATACTGCTTGACTTCCGTTGTAAACCTATTTAAAAGGTTTTGGAGGTAAATGTTTGCAATAATATTAGTTTATGTTATTCCTTTATAGTTTTGGGGACAATTTGAATCACCCTCCTTATAAATTGGGCTGATGATTTCCTGGCCCCATTCATGCAGATATTCGTGTGTATAAAATATGCGATTATAGACATGTTTAACATATGGTATTATTATATCGCTTGTATGTTTATACTGTTTCGTAGGAAGCTGATTTAAGCCGGGACTTTTATTTTTATTTTGTAAATGAATTGCTTTTTCTAATTCCATACTCCGAGATTTCAGAATCTAATAAATTATCGTTACTATTTAGATTCAAATCTTCGTTAAGAAGACCGTGGCGGTCGTCATTATCGAAATTTTTTAAAATGACCAATTCAATCGTTTGCTTGTAACGAATTCGCTACATGATTTGTTTGTTTATTTATACTTTTTAATATTTTCCAAAATCTACATAGATTTGATGTTGCCAAGTTACTTAGGCGTTTCCCTTCTTTGCACATGTACACGAACTTTATTCTTATTTTTATTATATTTAGTCCTTGCTTTTATAAAAGCATTTCTGTTTTCCGGCGTTTCCGTTGTACATGTTTCTTTTTTGTTTTAAATTCTTCTTTTTCGTTGAAGCACAGTTCGATAAACCGCGATTTGTTAGTATTTGACGCATGTTTATGTCTATTCTTAACTGACATTTTTGTTTTGCCAAATACGTTGATGGCTACAAATGACAATATTTGTGTAAACTCGTGCATAAAATATGTCATTTGAGCCAGCGCGCGAAACCTCAAGGTGCATTGGTTCCAGCTGAACTGAATGGACAACTGTTCCCGAAACCAGTCGACTATATCGAAATTGAATGCAATGAACCTTTCATTCGACTCGTAAATGCGAAGTTCTGGGATACATAAGATTGACTTGTTTTTGCCTGAAATGTAAACAATATGCATGCATGATCGGAAAATTCGTGATGTTTATTGATTTAACAATTTTACAATGAGTTTAAACGTTTCGTATTTTAACATCAGGTAGTCAACCACACTTTCACCCCTTGAGTTACAAAAGGCGAACTCTCACGTGTTGTCGTTACCTAGCCGCCCATTGGCTATTAAAAATCCCGTTGCGTGACATAACTGGACCAATTGTTTCCCGTACGCATCAATGACCGTGACTATACTGCTACGCCGCGAAATAATGTCGTATATACATCTTTGTTATGGGAAAATATATTCTTATACATTTAAACCATGAAAATTCGACAGCAAATACAGAAAAGGAAGGTAGGGGGTATACCAGTGTACGCTCCCGTCTAACGGCAAGTTCATCATGATAAAACATTATACAATTTATGATTATGTAAAGATTTTCCATTTAATTTGTCATGTAATGGGAACTAACCACTAATCGCCATCTCATTGGCCTTGTCCTCTAACAGCTTGCATCTACAACTACGGTCCGTAAAATCCACCCGGCTTTGTTACTAAAAAATCACATAAGACTCGAACCATTCCGATGCTTCATCCTCCTGTTCCAGGACCAAGCGTTCGTCCACTGCTGACTTAACCTTTTAACCTGGAGGTCCTGACATATTTTAGTCTATGTTGTCATGAGCCACAAATGTGCTGCTTCCGCATGGGTGGTTTTAGAGTCGGTGTCCTCTGTCTCCCTGTCTACTAAGTCCGGCAGCACATGCTCATGTTGAGGTCAGGTATACTTTCCATGACCGGCAATGCCCGATTGCCCCTGCCTTTTCCCTTCTTTAAAATCTATATGCTAACACTTTTAAATAACAACTATTATGCGTATCGTGTCAAGTAAAGTAACTATGGTAAACGTGTGAGTTCATTCTTGTGGTTTGGTGACGAAAGCATGTCGGCGAGCGGTCGTAAGATGGTCTACGACTAGACATTGACTAGTCGGCGATTGATCGCCGACTTGTCGGGGATCAAAACTTAGTCTGCGACAATTTTTTGACCAGTTGACGATCAATGAGCGATTGATCGCCACCAAATAAAGACTATCGAACAATTTCTCACGACCTATTTGATCGGCAAAAGGTCTTCAGTGCAACATCGAAGACCATCTGCGACTAATATGAGTTTAAAGATCATTCAGCGACCATCGACAGTCAGTCAACCTATTCAAGACCTTATAAAGACCATCAGCAACCACTGGTTGTCTGTGGTCGGGAGTTCGTCTATAGTTGGTCGCAGGCTATATAAGACCGACACTTAAGAAAACGTTGACAAAACTAATGTTGTATGTAAAATGAGTGATATTGTTTTATTTTTGTTTTATTCTGTACAAGTAAGAATATTTTACGCATAATGCGGATTTAGCGGCTTCAAATAATAAAGCGCTTTTAAAAATATTGCAAACTATTAAATTCATTATTATAGTTGCTTCATGCTGTCTTTCAAACGATTTAAATACACCTTATATTGTATACGTATAACCCGCGCCCTGCATTGATAGAACACACTATTAAATATCACAAGTCCCTTTCATAATAAAGATCAAGATGAATTTCATTACGCAAACCATACGTAAATTCTCCTTCAGTCGTTTACGAGTGTTTATCGCTAGAGTGTATTTTACTTCCAGTGAAATAAAAATACAAAGCCCTTATCACATTCGTACATAATAATGATAAATCGCGTTGTGTGTGTGTGTTTTTTACCTTGTATAGACATGGTCGTACTTTTAATAAAATAATCATATTAAAACAGAACCTAAACCGACTGTTGTAATCGTTTGTCGCGTAAAACGCACACTGCCAGATTGACCTAGATAAACTGACGTGCAATTTAAACGTTTTGTAAGGGATAAACGTTAACGAGACAAACAACAACAACAACAACTGTATCCCTCTTTTTCTGCCGATTCGCTGCTACTATTACTAACGCATGCAGCTCAAACGTGCTATATACAGCCTAACACAGAGCCTTTCTCACACAAAAAAGCTTTGTTTGACCATATACAGCTTATCTCGTATTCAGCATACGAGTGAGCCGTATACGTTGACTATGAAACCGTATACATGTACAACTTTCACCGCATAGAGCTCAACCTAAGCTTTATACATCAAAAACATCAACAACTACAACCGTATTCCTCTTTCTCTGCCGATTCGCGTTTTCCACCATACATAGTAGTATTCCGCATTGATACAGTGTTTCCTTCTGTTTACCGGTATAAACATCATGCTGCAAACATTTGCTACTTCAACGTGTCATATTTCTAAAAAGTCACTATCTCAAGCTAACATGGTACTATACGTACACAGGGATATAGTGTTATTGAAATACGATTAAGTTAATGCGGTAAAGTGATAGCAAAGAAATACACGAGAACCATATCACTCTGGTTTATAACAGTATAAACGATGTTTAATTAAATCATTGTAATATATTTTTTTCAAGAGTGGATACACAAATAATATTTATGACCACGAATGAAAAGAAATACTATTTTTCAATACGTTAACTTATATTTAGTTCACATGATTTTAACAAAAACAAATAATGTATGTTTTCGTTGTGGACAATCCTGATTTGGGTTCACCATAGAAAGCCTCACATGTTCATGAAAGCATATACATTCACCTGCTAAATTCACTTTTATCACAAATTTCAAAAAGCACAGTGCGCTATATAATCCAAACGATGACAGCGCAGAAAGAAGCAGAACACCCTCAATTACGCCGAAAGCGTTAAAAATATTTTTTTTTCATGTTTTCTTTTCTTTACATTCTAAATTAAAACAAACTAAAAGCATGTGAATTATGAGTGCATTTTTGCTAAAAAATAACATTTGGTTGAATAAAGTTCAATTTCCCACCTTTAAACTTTATAACATGGCTTCTTTTTCAATAGTGTACGTCATCATAATGAAAGCTAATTTGTAAGTAACGAACACTTATTTTGTTCGAGATAATTATCTTATGCAAACGGAATTATATACATGCCAGTTAACAAGTCAATCTGCAACGAGCCAGAATGCTATGAAGCGTAGTAGGAGCACCGATTGTTAGTGCTTCGTAGCCAAAGATCTATAAATAAACATGTTTATTTATGGATCTTTGTTTGTAGCCTACTGAGTCAAAATAGAATGCAATGCAAGCTATCTATTTTCCATAGTACAGTTTAAAATTAATAAATTGCAGTAATTTGTTGTCCAAATAGTCAGAATGAGAATTGGTAACAAGAAAAAACAATTTAGCAACGAGTCAAACATAACCGATTTAGCGCATTAATTAGGTGGTCTTATTCCAGGACACTCCGGTGAATATTTCGGTTCCATACAAGTAAATAGCAAAAGTAGGGGTGTCATAAGTTTAAAGTAACATTTTTTTAAATTAACATTAAACTGTAATTGTAATAAATCATATGATATACACATTATAATACATATTACATACATTATCTTACATAATTAAAATGTAAGAAAACGGATGTGAAGTTTTGCTGTTTTGAAGAAGGACCCTTTGGGATTTCGATTTACGGACTAATAGCCTGCAAAGAAAAGAAGTAGTTTTCCGCTATACCTGTTTTGGGAATTACCCTCTCAAAAGACCGTTGTCTTCCGCCAACAGTCTAAAAACGATCTTAATGGCGCTAATGTCACAGGAATTTATTCAAAATAATGTGTCGTGTACGAATAAACATCATTTAAAATAGCAAAAACATATAAACATATAAATATGTAACGTTTTTCACGGATAATTTTTAAAACAATTGGTGCATTAATATACCATAATATATCTACGTCCGTGTGGACAAGTAGATACCGTGACGTTGGATCCGGTGGTCGTAGGTTTGAGCACATCTTTAATGCCGTGCATGCTTAATTACATTTACATGATATTATTTAATATCTTTATTTATCTACGTGGACGATTTAAAACTGTGAATACAAATGGAAGTCGTAAATCAGATACAAACGAGATAAGTCTTCTGTAAGATAAGTCATTATTATAATACGTGTATTTATAAGTTCAATTAATGTTCATATAAATTATAATAAGACATGTATTTATTTTAAGTGGTGACAGAGGCGGTCTATCAGCTGTGTGACTCGCACAAAGTACAGTTACCCTACGTGCAAGCAGTGGGAAGTAATGGCACCAAACCAATGAAAGGTATGATAATAACTTTACTTGAATTTGTACAAACCTCAGACCGCTATTAGCAAGATTTCTACACGTTTAGCACATAACACCTGTGCAGTGCATGTATTCGTAGCGATAGTTTTCGCGCCTAAATGTATGCTTACATTTCTTGTTTCTTTTAAAATGCTTTTTTCAACTTGTTTTCAATGTCTATTGGAATTTTTATGAAATCGCTAATCTGTCGCGTTACTAGTGCAATGGTAATAAGGTATTTAGAGTGATTGTCATTGCAATGTTTTAACATTGTTTCCTCATAATCATGTTTGTTTGCTACTAGTATCAGAATTGACAAAGCTGTTGTGGCTTGAACACGGAATGACGATTGCGGGGCCAAATAAAGAGCACATAACCCATTTGCCTGACGATGGGGAAATCTTTATACAAATAGCGGGCCCATATCGTGTAACCAGCAGATTAGACATAACATCGGAGGAATCGAGTCTCAACAGTCAACCTTTCCGCCATTTTCTGTACGTCTTGTCTCACACGTACGGAAGACGTATAATGCTTTGTGAAACAATGATGTCACTAGAGGGAGGACGACAATCAAACAGTATTATTGATGCTGTGTTCAAACTTGATCTGCATGACCACTTGTTTGTGGCCGTATCACACCCGGGACGTGTCAATCTTTCTAGTGCTTACAACACATTCTCTGCTCATTATATACGTATTTGAAAGATAGGCAATATTGACAATACCTTCAAATGCCACGTTTAGTTCATTAAAGCAATTATCTTGTTAACATAAGAAGAAAATATAACTGCGCATGAACAATATAAGAAGAATCATTGTGAATGTATTCGACTTTACGAAGACATTTACTGTTATTTCAATTTCGACATAATGTGACATTTCAAACACTGCTGTATAAGAAAATTGCATAGCCTATGCTTTTATTACAAATAAATAGAGGATTTTGTTTAATGCAGTGAAAGATCGTATTGTATTTCATGAGTGGTCATGGAAACAATATTTTCATGAGTGGCGCAGCCACGAGTAAACATATCTAGTTTCTATGACCACGAATGAAATAAAATACGATCTTACACTGTAATTAAACAAATTGTGTTATAACATCCTTTTGAATGATAAATAAAAAAACAACACGCGAGATATGCTGAAGCGTCACAAGTTTTGTGCATTATGACGTCATATGACGTCATTATGATTCAAAAATTGTCGATCACTTTTGTGGTGGGAAAATAGTGCCGTACTTACTGCGTCGTTTTCGCTTGATTATATGTGTATTGCATTGTTTTATGTTTTTTCTGTTGTTCAAAAAAGCCGATGTTTACACTGACGATTAGGGTATTCACATACTTATTAAAAATAAACATAAAAACAAAGTCAAACGTAGTGCCATATAACCAAGAGTGAAATGATCAAACGTTATAATTTCACTCGACCTCGAGTGAAATGATCGGGCTATCATTCACTGGTATTCCCCACTCATTCACCGCATAGCATGAATTAATTTATGATCACTACACAATTGTTGCTTTCTAATTAATTTTTTAAAGTGACGGTCTCTTGCTATTTCTGTTCTGTCCTTTGTAATATCCTTATTACAAGTTCATATAATATACTCGTATATGTAAACGTGAATTTTTTCGGTTGTCACCGATAAAAAATCATGGAGCCGGTAATCATCACATATGTATACTCGTATTTGTTTAAAACGTATACCGCACCGAAAGATGTTGGTTTTTGTTTGACCTGAATACATCCCCGCGTAAGTATAATACTCCGCTTGAATTTGCATGCCTACAATTGCCTCGTAATCTTGGTAAAACATCTTTACCTCCCCGGGTACATTGTACAATAATAAGTGAAGTGATAGGTAAACACACGGTTTCGTTCTGTGCTTGAGATTTTTTTATAACTTGATATGAACCACGTGGCAATGGGCCATATGCAATAAGCTGTCAACTATTTATATCATGTTCGGAAAGTGGTGCAATAGGTCGCATCATTCTTGTGTAAATATTGAACATTACAGTGCGGCTGTACGCTAACTAATGTTAACATCGCATCGATTAAATGTCAACTAACATAAACAAATCCAACCGACTTCTACAGTGTGAGCACACACATCTGCTAAAAGGCCGATGGGATTTCAACAGCAATGAAACAAAACGAAAACCTAAGGCATTCCAATAATACCAAGCTACTGTAAAGGGACTTGTTCACGAATTTTTCGTATTTTTTTTAATGTTATCAAATGTCTTTACTACAAAAACTACAGTATCTGGAACATTATATAAAAAATTTATAGACACAAAAAAGGTAAAGACAATTTTTTGCCTTCGCCGGAACTAGAACCCAGGACCTTTGCGATCAAAAATCTGATGCGCTAACCACTCGGCCCTTTGTAATTATACAGTTTATTGTGTTATTTTAACGCTGAGTAAGTGATATACGTATTTTCAAAAGATACTGATGAAAAACGTTACAAACGCTATACAATTTTATTCATTTCAATTGATTATCCATAAACGAAACGATATTTCCAGTATATTTATTAGTCACCAGTATTGTTTCTCTTGTTTGTATATAATTCTTTTTGGAATCTTTGATTTTTTTTGTTAATTGTCAATTTGCCAATATGTAAACAAGTCCCTATAATACCAACGGTACACAACTTTATACACTTATGTCGTTTATGTTGCAAACAAGTAGAACATAAACTGAGCCTGTTGATATTATATGCTAACAAATACGAGATGCAATACATTGTAAACCTATTTACCTGTTACTGAGTGCGTGAAAACTAAATGCACTGTCCCTGAACTATTGATAAAAGCCAACTTGGCAAAGCCCCAACTATTCGTTATTGATTATATCCCTGTTATTGTGTTGATAATATAGTCAGGGCAAGGACATATCCAATCTGCGTTTTATTTTGAATTGAAGCTTGCATTGCAAACACACTTGTTTATGTTACTCATGGACAGCAATGTTTTGAGACAACTAATATGGCTGAATTGAATTTACAATTTGACCAAATGATCAGAGGCAATTACAAATGTTTGATGATATACTAATCTATACAGCTGCTATTGTTAACACGGTTTATATATAGCAGATATCGAACCATTGTTTAATATCAATGTCTTCATTGTTTAATATCAATGTATTCAAATGACCCGACGGGCAATTGACGGGCAAAAACGGGATGTGTTTTACAGGGTTCAATACAGTCAAAATCTCTCTAAAAAAACAATACAGTGAGATCATTTCGTGATCAAGCACGCCTTTTCGTATTTCGCGGAGGAATACATAATAAAGAATTAAAAAACTCTAGCTAATTAAAAATTATGTTTAACATCGGATGCCACATACTTGAATAAAACTATATATTATAAACAAATAAAAACATTCATGACTGGCAAACATCAGCATGATAATTATTTTATTAAATTATGGTATGTTGAGAAAGAAAATTAATTACACACGTGTCTCATTGTTTGTACATTACCAAACCAAACTTCTGTTTTTAATTGGTTATTTTTTTCAAAAAAGTCTAATGCACATTTGCCTTAATTAGTATGCAATATCAATGAACAGTGATAACACATAACTTGCTATCATGTAAATGGTACATAAAACCACTCTTAACTGATGTATAAAGTCAGTGAAATCCATGACCCGGTGGTATCTGTGTAAATGTGGTTTGTATTTAAGTTTAAGTTAAAATCTATATACAATTGATCATTTTCTAATTAAGAAAAAAGATAATTTTCAGTCTCTGACAGCGTTTCTTAATTTTAAATGACATTTTGCAAAGGCACACTCTTATCGGCACGTATTGAGCATTGTTTATTTTCACCAAACCTTTATCTGTAATTTGAGGCGGCCTTCGCCTTTCTTCCGGAAATTATTCAATCAAACGTATGCGAACACCGCCACGATGGTGAAGGACGCAAAAAAAACCCCATGATATACTGGTAAACATGTTCCAAATTTTATAGTTTTTTTTGTCGCAACTCCAAAACTGAAGACAGTAAAGAGAAAAGTTTGATTGTGTGTCATAACGTCCAAGGTGGCGTTCATGCCGCATTGCTACTCTTCTGCCGTTGCAGGAGCAGTTTCATTACCTATGTGGACACAGAACAGAAAATCATTTTAGGACTTGAATGCTCCGTCCATAAACTGTGCTATGGTATATATCGGGAAACCAGAAGCGGTTTCAAACACAATCGAGTATCCAGCGTCAATAAAGTTGAAAAATATAAACACGGGGGATAATGGTGCCCTTCACATTGTAGAACTGGTTTGATCCACTAAATTATTTTTAATTTGATACACTTTGTAGGTCAACAAGGGAAGCTAACAGGCTGGATATCCGATAAATTGGTTAATGACGTTTAGAAATAGAAACATTCAACTGGTTTCAAATCCTTTAAACTGCCAAGTTAACAGACTCCAGTAGATTTTGTAACACAATGAGATTTTGGAAAATTTCCATTTGTGCAATTAACACATTTTTTACATACCATTCAAAAAGTACCGCTAGTTTATAAAGCGTCACTATAGGTTTAGGGCATTTTGACATCTAATCTATTGAAATATAGCTTCATAATCAATCACTAATGACCTATTGATACTAATAATTATACTACGTAAAATCTTAGACATGCATGTGCTGATTTTCAAACTTTTTCTATAATACTAAGACGAAAACTCATTATTAAGCATTATTTTATCGTCATTCAATGCTGCTATTTACATTTTATTTAGGCTAAGTAATCTTCGTTTCATATAATTTGTTATACACATTCCACTTTACTTAACATCAGTTATATAAAGGCCATGTTTTTTTACGAATCGAAATCATCTGCGTAATTGGTAGAGAACCACCCAAGCAATATTGCTGTGAAATAATTTCACAATCCAACCAGTGGTTTTTGACAAGTAGATTTTCAAAGATTTTAATAGTTATAGTCATACAGTAAACCTGGTTCTGTGCACATCTCCTCTGCTTCCTGTAATGTTTCATTTAATTCTGGCCATTAGTTGCATTTAAATAGACTGGACAATAATTGTGCACTAAATGTTTATTTAAGAAATTTTCAAAATCTCATAACTCTAAGAAAAATCATTGAAGTGGAACGCCCTAGTTCAATGCACACCTCCTCTTAGTTATGAAGCTTCCTATAAAGTTTCATTGAAATCAGAAAAGTAGTTGCATAGAAATAGACCCGACAATAATTGTGCACTAAATGCTTATTTCAGAAATCTTCAAAGTCCCATTACTCTGAGAAAATTCATTGAAGGAGGAAGTCTTAGTTAATAATACACCTCCTCTTAGTAATTAGGCTTCCCATGGAATTTCATTTAATTCTGGTCAGTCAGTAGTTTCTGAGAAATACTCCGGATATGAAAACGGGACGGACGGAGGGAAGGACGAACGGGCGGAAGGACAAAGCGGCGGTTTAGGCATTCCAAAACTACCAAGCAAAGCTAATTACTACAAACGCTACGGAACTTGCCTGTTTGTGCTTTTATTTGACGTTCTTTGTTTCATACCATTACCACTACCACTACCACAACAACAATAACAACAACAACAACTACTACTACTACTTCTACTACTAGTACTAGTACTACTACTACTACTACTACTTCTACTACTACTACTACAACTACTACTACTACTAGTTCTACTACTACAACAACTACTACTACTATAAGTACCACTACTACTACTACCACCACCACTACTACTACTACTACTACTACTACTACACAACAACAACAACAACAACAACTACTACTACTACTACTACTACTACTACTACTACTACTACTACTAATACTACTACTACTACTACTACTACTACTCCGCGGCGAACGTCCGATTAACATATTCATCAACGGGCGTCGTCCGGTCAACGGCCGGTCTCCGCCCGTTGCTCAAACTGCTTGTTCCCCATGTCAATCAGCGAAAACCGTCCGGCGCCCACTTGAGTTTGTGACCACGCGAGGCAAAAAATGTATAAATCGCGCGGCGCCTGTTAGATTCCATAAATTGACGACGCTTTACAGTTCGTTAAAATCGGACGACACCCGTTTTGTTTATGACCTAGGCAAATTTAGTTGGGTTACGGTGGATAGTGCAAGATACAGGAGACGCCCAGCCAGTTCGAGAGGAGACCCTTGGCTTATAGTTCCCAGCGTGAAGCAATACTCGTTTTGATATACAATTCTAATACTATCGCGTTTTCAACATATTTTAGAAACATTTTGCTATGCATAAAATTCAGTGTCGCAAACGACACGCATTTTTTAAATGTGCAATGCAATGTGCCCGAGATGGCTGGACGGCGATTGCCGATTGTCCATGTAATTTACTAATTTTTAGTACGTTTTGGGGCAGCGTTCTGTCGGCACTCGCCCATTTTTATTTGTTGTCATTGCAGCTAATCAACACTATGAGTTATTGCTGGATTACGGTCACTGTTGTGCAGTCCGTGGCATTTTTGGTCATTACCATCACTTGGTCAAGAATACGGAGTGCCAACATTGAGCCTAAGTCGTCCAAACTGTGCACGGATTGTGAGGACCTCATACCGCAGTACGACAACGAACATATTTCCGGTTAAGTTGCAAAGCTCCGAACGTCCACCAGCTCACAATGCTGTGGAGAAACGGACGCCATTTTCAAATTGGCAATACAAAAGGTATATGAATAAACTACAGTATATACATATATGTTGTTGCTGTAAAACTTCTTGATATGTTTACATTGACTTATTAATAAATTTCATATAACACACGCTTATACAGTTATGCGCTTTACCTATATACATTTACACATTGAATTAAAATCTTTTTTGTTTACATTCAGAACTTAGGCAATACATGTGTAAATTTAAAAAATACGCAGTTATATTATTTTTAAATAATTATAAAATTAGATTACATGTGTACAGTTGATCATCGGCATTCCAGTCTCAGCCTGTTGTAATAGTGTAATATGCATTTTAGAAACCATTCAAACATTTTACTGATGCTTATGTTTGTAACTTACAGCAAACGAAAGACGAATTCTTCAGCCGTAAAAGATATTGTGAGTTACACAAACTAACATATTGTTCTAGAATCATGTTTGACATAAATTACATTTACATGAAATCATTTCATGTCTGTATTTATCTACGTGGACGATTTAAATTTGTGAATAAAAATGGAAGTCGTAACTTAGATACAAACGAAATAAGTCTTCTATAAGAAATGTCCTTAATATAAAACGTGTATTTATAAGTTCAATTAATGTTCATATAAATTATAATAAGACACGTATTTATTTTAAGTGGTCACAGAGGGGGTCTATCAGATGTGTAACTCGCGCAAAGTACAGTTACCCTACGTGCAGGTAGTGGGAATTAATGGCACCAAACCAATGGACAGTATGATAATGGCTTTAATTGAATTTGTGCAAGCCTCAGACCCATATCTGCGAAATTTCGACACGTTTAGTACATAACACCTGTGATTTGCATGTATTCGTAGCGCTAGTTTTCGCGCCTAAATGTATGCTTACATTTTTTGTTTCTTTTAAAAATGCTTTTTAATTTGTTTTTGTCTATTGCCGCGTTACTAGTGCAATGGTTTTAAGGTATTAAGAGTGATTGTAAGTGTAATTGCAATGTTTTAACATTGTTTCCTCACAATCATGTTTGTTTGCTAACAAAATTTACAAAGTTATTGTGGAATGAACACGGAATGACGATTGAGGGGCCAAGTATGCAGCACATAACACATTTGCCTGTCGTTGGGGAAATTTTTATACGAAGAGCGGAACTATATCGTGTAGCAATTACATCGGGTCTCAATAGTACGCCATTTTCTTTACGTCTTATCTCACACGTACGGAGGACTAATAATGCTCTGCGAAACAATGATGTCACTAGAGGGAGGACGACATACAAACAGTATGATTGATGCTGTGTTCTGCATAACCACTTGTTTGTGGCCGTATCACACCCGGGACGTGTCAATCTTTCTAGTGCATACAACACATTCTCTGCTCATTATATACCTAATTTATAGATAGGCAAAGTTTAAAATACATTCAAATGCCACTTTTAGTTAATTAAAGCAATTATCTTGTTAAAATAAAAAGCAAATATAACTGAGCATGAACAATTATATCAGAAGAATCATTGTGAACGTATTCGACCTTATGAAGAAATTTCACGTTATTTCAATTTCGACATAATGAGACATTTCAGACACTGCTGTATAAGAAAATTGCATATCCTTTTATTGCAAATAATTTATGTTAACTAGATAATTGTTGGTCTCTATCTGATTTAAATTTGATGGTCTCTAGCTATGTTTGTGCTGTCCTTTGTAATATCCTTACTACAAGTTCATATAATATACTCGTATATGTAAACGTGAATAATTTCGGTTATCACTGATAAAAAATCATAGAGTCGGTAAGTCACCACTTTTGTGTACTCATATTTGTTTAAAACATATACTGCATCGAAAAAATGTTGATTTTTTTCTGACCTGAATACATCTCCAGGTCCTTTTAATACCCCGGTTGAAATTGCATGCCTACAATTACCTCGTTATCTTGGTACAACATATTTACCTCGCCGGGTATATTGTATAAGTTAAGTTGTTAACCACATGCAGATGTAAACAGACAGATTACGCTCTGAGCTTGAGAATCTTGTTAAACTTGATATGAACCACGTGGCAATGGACCAAATGCAATGAGCAGTCAACTATTTATATCATGTTCGGAAAGTAGTGCAATAGGTCGCATCATTCTTGTGTAAATATTGAACATTACAGTGCGGCTGTACTCTAACTAATGTTATCATCGCATCGATTAAATGTCAAATAACTTGACTAGGTCACATTGCATAGTTTTTGAAGTAGATGTTCACTTTTGTTTTCGACTGAAGTTTGTTTTGAATATAGGTATGGGCTTATTCCAATTGTCAACTTCTGCAATTTACTAATCCGACTACAGTATGTTAAGAAATTAAATTACTAGTATTTACATCCAAAATATTAAGGCTTCTAAAGATCTTGGTATGTATGTATACAAACGGTTTATATTTGCATAATGAATTCTACATATACTGTGCATACTGTTGTGTTGTGTGGAGTCAACATGAATCATATCCTCAATGGGCTTTATTTATATAGCTCCTTTGAAAACACACTTGGTTCCCATCGAATACTGTTTCAGTATCATAGCGAACAGACAATCGATTTCAATAAAGTCAGATGAATTATTTAATATCAGTGTTGGCCTTGGCCTTAACCTATATTAAATATATTTGGTAATTGTGTTGGTATTCAGGTCAAGGACATTTAGACATATCTGGAAAGTACGTGTATTGTTAAAATGTATGAAAACTAAAATCCCCTCAAAGAAGTTCAAATTTTAGAGCAAGAAGATTATGTGTTGCAATGATTCAGCAATTTACTCTTTTATCAATTTTTATTATGGCATAGCTCTAAGCCATCTAATTAAGCCTAATTAAGCCTATGCATGCTAGACATATATGTATAATGTTTATTGATGAAGTAAGTTATGTTGTTTTTGTTTTTGCTGTTGTAATTATGATGTCAGTATATATTAAGCATGTGCTAAGAATTAGTTTTGCTTGTGTATCTATTAAAATATTAACAATTAAAAAACATACGCGCACTGTTTAAAAAAAAAACTGTTGGTTACATGCGTCAGCCCCCAGTGGAATTGGTTTAAGCTGTATTTAAATATATATTACTTCGACTTAGTGTTTCACAAATATCCATTACTTGGCTGTTATAAACAAAAGTGGCAGATCACTCAATTGTATGTAGTTGCTCTAAAATGTGAGATATTTTAATTGAAAGAGTAGTGTAACTATCTAGGGGACAGATACCTTAATAAAATAACGAAACTAATGTAATACGAAGTTATTGTAAAACACTGTAAGTTATTTATATGCTAAATGTAAAAATACTTTCAAAAGTAGGGTCGCCTGAACTATTGAATAAATACTATCCATCTTGTTAAAACCCAAGCTGTTCGTCATTGCTTATAATATATTCGGATACATTCCATCAGCTTGTATATCTTTTGAATTGCAGATTGCATTGAACACATACTTGTTTATGTTATTTAGGGAAAGCAATGTATTGAGACAACTAATATTTGACGCTATGATAAGAGGCAATTTCATATGCTTATTTTATTAACGAATATTAACGATCTTAAAATTATGTTAAACTAGATTTAACTCCCTTAATCATTATTTGTAAAGAAAATCGCTAAATTTACAAAAAGGATACGACTAACAGCTAACCAGATTTTATTCCTCTACTTACGTTATCAAGACAGCACTATTGTTAACGCAGTTAAAATATAACAGACATAGAGGTTGCATCAGGCCGTTGTTATCAATGTTGCCCCGGTCGGGATATGTTTTACAAGAAAACAATACAGTGTGATCATTTCGTGATCAAGTATGCTTTTTCGTATATCGCAGAGGAATACATAGACACAAAAATCAGAAAACATTAGCTCATTAACAATAATGTTAAACATTAGGTGCCACATATTTGTATGAAAATATATATAAACTTGTATGACTGGCAAACATAAACACGCTAATTAGTTTCTAAATCATGTTATGCTGAGAAAGAAACTAATTAGTTTCTAACTCATGTTATGCTGAGAAAGAAACTTATTTACGCCCATGTCTCATCGCTTGTATATAAACAACCTTCTGTTTTTAATTGTTTGTTTTTATACAGTCTAATACACTTTTGTTGTAATTAGTATGCAGCATCATTTAACAGTCATCAAATATAACTGGCTATTATGTAAATGACACATAAACGCACTCTTCAATGATGTAATGTAAGTTAAATCTATGTGTAACAATGACACCGCCAAGCAAGAGAGATCTTAAAACCGACTTCCTGTCCTGTTTCGTGCGGCTAGCTATTAATAACTAAATGCATAGTATCGTAAATGTGCAGAAATGGGCAGAATGACAGATATAAAACGCATCTCATCATTTAATTGTGCATGCTGGAATAATTGGGTGCGATTACTCACGTATTTATTTTCGAAGTTAATATTAAGTTCCCAATATTGTATCTTCACAAGTATGAAAGCAGATTATTTTCGGAAAATCTGTTATTTGAATTAACCAACAATAAACAACGTTATAAAACGTTAAAGAACGGTAAACCTTCAAACTGACAGCATTTCTCTAAAAAATAGGTCAATTTAATGTACAAAGCGACACACACATGTGATTTATATTTAAGTTCCAGTAAAAATATATGTACAATTTATTTTTAGAGAAGATACAAATATTTATATTAAATGAATTTTTGTACAGGCACACTCTTGTTGACAAGTTAAACGCAAAGTTTATTTTTCTCCAAACCTCCAAACCGGATGTTATTCAAAAAAACATAATATGCTGGTAAACATGTGCACAATTTTAGAGTTTCTTATTAGTTTCAATATTAAAACTTAAGACAGTGAAGAGAAAAGGTTGATTTTTTGTCATCACGTTCGAGGTGGCGTCCATGCCGCATTGCTGCTCTTCTGCTCTTTGGAAAATTGCCAATTGTGCAACCACTAAGGCATTATTTACATACCATTTAAAAAGTACCCAATTCTGCACTAGCTTCTTATGTTTCATAACACAATAGCTTATCGGCATTACGACATCTAATCTATTGAGATATAGTTGCATAATAAACCCGTAATGACATATTGATACTAATATTTACACTACGTAAAATCGTAGACATGCATGTCGCTGATTTTTTCAAACTTTATCTCTAATACTAAGAACAAAACTCAATATTAGGCATTTTTTAATCGTCATTCAATATTTACATTTTATTTAGACTAAGTAATCTTCGTTTGATAGAATTTGTTATACACATTCCACTTTACTTAACCATCAGTTTTATATATAAGTGCCACAGTCGTAAAAAATAAACACAAACACTTAAGATCATAAATTACCCATTGTATGATGCGTACTTGTGTCAAGTTTGTGGAAATACCACTAAAAAATCATACATTGTTTTTTTTTTTTTTTTTTTTTTTTTTAAAACATTCAACTGTATAAACAGTACATGCAATTCACGCTTGCAGTCTAAATTACAGTGCAAATGAAAGCTAACTTAACAGTTAATAACGTTGCACTGGCTTTTTAAAGTGGTTTCAGAGGGGAAAGAACCCTGATAAGCCATTATAAGTTAAAACGCCCCGCCCTCTGAAGGTTATTTTTGTGTTTACGAATCAAAATCATTTGAGTAATTGGTAGAGAACCACCCATGCTATTTTGCTGTGAAATTATTTCAAAATCCAACAAGTAGATTTCCAATATATATACACATGATTTACAACAACATGCACAATATAATGAAGATGATAAAAGACGTAAAGCTCTATGCATAAAACATAATTATGTTCAATACATACGAGATAAAATAATGTTTGTTATTGTTAAACAATACGAAAACAAATGAAAACTATATATAAACAAATACAATTCATTATATACAAAATTGATTATATAAAGGTATATACCAAGAATTGTACCAGGTACAAAGACAGTTGCAATAGCAATCAGTAAAAAGTAGAATTGTAATGTTTTCAAATGATGAGTTTTAATATACATATAATATACAACAAGTGGTATTTGCAAAACATCCTAACAAAATATATAATAGAATCTACATGTAACATACAAAAACACAGAAATATTTACAATTTTTGTTTCGCATGTAGCCTTAAAGGCTACATACACACAGTCTGATGTGTTCATTCATATTTGTCTTCTGCACAATTTTAATCATAAGCAGTTAGTTGCATTGTGGGTGAATGTCCGTCGTGGTGCATGCAGAACAACTAACAATGTTGTTCTGTATCCCTTGATGGCGGTTTCTCTCACTTAAAACGGCCACCGGAAAAACTTTGCGAAACCGAAATTTGCAAATGTAAGTACCCTTTTTCATTGAGATATTACTATTTTACATAAAGTATTTGTTAACACGTTTAATTGTGATCAATAATTGATGATTTTGGCATAAAACGTTTTGTATCTTTCATTACGAAATTTATGTGCAAAATTGGCTTTCCCGTGGGTTTTGTCCATTTTCACATGTCTTTTTTTGTTTTCCCACGGGATTTTTTCCCACTTTTTCAGGCTGGAAAAAAAAAATCCCATGGGATTTATGTAAATTTAAAACACGTTTTTATGTCTTTTATATGCATAAAAATTTAATATAACCATGATACGATCGTTATGTATAGACCAAATATTTTATTTAATGCTAAGTAGTGAAATATAGAAAAATATAAGTGAGATATATCCCTATATAACTCACAGCGATGGACTAAGTTTTTGAATGTTATGTGATTTGAACAGTATTTAATTGTAGGTGTTGTCACCATTTATCATAAATAATTACCAAAAATAAAGGAGTGAAGATTAATAACACCAAATGTTAAGAATACCTCTCCGATATATTGAAGTGTCTTTCTCTTGGATTTTCCTCAGTCGTATTGCGCCAAGGAGACTAGAACAAACAATGCCTTACGGGTACAAGTTTTACCCACAAGGAATTGGAGTTGTCATCTTGGTCCAAATTTAATTTAATCATCCCAAGCATTTATTTTATCCTTTGCACTTTATTCATCCAAGCATATTACACTTGCACTTGTTGTTTACTGTTGCTATGAACAGTAGTCTCCCTTTGTTTACATAACTGTTGTATTGCCCGTTCTCCATTTCCAAAATATGACAAGAATCCGGTGTACCCTTAAGTAATAACTTGTGTTTATCAAGCACATACTTATATTGTGTTGTGTGTATTAAGTTTTTATATCCAGTAACCACTCTTAAGTATTTAAGTATCCAATGTGAGTTGCTTCTTGCTGTGAAATAACATTCATTCACACCAAAAACTTGGAAAAATAGTCAGTGGAGAGAGGGACGTCGGGTGATCGAGTTCTGTTGGATAATTTAAAATACTGTTCATTGTGTAAACTTGGACCTGTTCCACTGAGGAATTTTGACGAGATCTACCGCTGTAAAACACATATGAAAATTATGTATCGGCGAAATGATGAGAATGATCTAAGAGACACCTTTCCAAAAACAGTGACATTTTACCAATAGTCACTAGCTCCAAGAAGAGTCTTGATGAAGTTATCACAAAGATTTGCCAATTTTTTAAAGCTCTTGTTAACCCAATTTAATGAAAATGTCAATTGAATTTTTTGAAACACACACTCATAAAAAATGTTTATTATTTTTCTGAATTTGGTAACCAAGGACATGTGAACCTCGTTACATTTGTATTTAAAATGTTTACACAAAACACTATTCCTTTTACATGAATGCAAAAATAATTCATTGAATATCGATACTGCTATTAGATTATAATTAGAAGAGAAAAAAATATTTTAACATAGAAGGAAAATATTCTTTTTTACTTGTCTTATTTTGCATAATTTTCATTTCTTTTTTAACATAGGGTTGCTTCACTCCAAATGTTATACTTTGAGATTTTTGTGGTGAACCTATGTCAATTTATACATTTTTCCTTCCAGATACGGTTATATTATATTTTGATATTACTGATTTTGACATACTATGAAACAAAAGTTCCAAAAAATAAAAAAATTGGTGTTCGGCGTATTTTTACTGTAATGAAATCTGTAGTTTTTTTACCATATGCTTAGCCAAATTTAATGTCATAAGTATTGTTGGTCAACTTTAGTACTTATATTTGTTATACTTTTTCATAAGATACATCTTTAACGTATAAATTAAAGCTATTCGGGAATAAATAAAATACATTTTGACAATATGTCAGTCATTTTTGTAAGTGTACCTCATCAAAATTTGAGGTTGAAGTAGAAAAATGAGGGGTTATAACAAAAATCGCATTTTTGTCAAAACGTGGGTTTAGATTTTGTTTATATTTCACAGTTAAGTCTCATAATAGATTTAATGATCAAAGATAATAAGAAAGAAAGTCAAGGTCTGAAAACAGTCCGATTAGGGGCTTTCTACCTTAAACGCATACTGTGTGTAAAATAGTAATATCTGAGAGAAAAATTGTACTTAAGTTTTCGAAATTTCGGTTTCGTAAAGTTCTGCAGGTGGCCGATTTTGCCGAGTCTTGAGACTCGCTTTAAAGTGGTACATACGACGATATTTTTCAAACAAATGTATTTGTTTATATAAAATTACATATTGTTTCACTTGCCGTAAATAAAGGCCCTTGTGTTGCTAATAAGAGTTGTCTTCTGCTGCTCTAGCGGAGGTTCCCTGTGTTTGTATTTCGAAAATTGTGTGTTGGAATTTTTGAAATAACTATTGTCATTCTAATTTAAGAATGCAATACTTCATTGACGCTTTGTTAAGTTATACTCTCAGGCCACTTGGTTCATATTGTTATATATGGCTCTTAGTTGTATTTGAGCCTATGACGAGCACGTTGTTGCACTGCGCAACAACAGAAGTGCAACAAACATGTGTTAACATGTTGAACATGTTGGTTTAGGTTAAACATTTGATCATTTAAATTTTACACCCTTAATTGGTTTAAAAAGTGGAGACACAGTGTTTTAAGGAGGTTTAATTTGGATTCTGTTGAACAAGAAGCGTGAGTTATGCAGGGAATTTTGATAAATAGTTAGGGTCAGGGAAGGAACCTCAGAGGGTTTTCTGTTTAGGGTTGTTTTAGTTTTTGGGGGATTTTGGCTGGGCTTGTGGAAAGAGGTGCTGTGTTAATTTTCTAAAAACTAATTTTTTTTAGTTCTATAAAGATGTACATAATTTGTATCGTTTGTGTAAACAATGTAATGTGTAATGATTATTGTGAAGAAATAACGTACAATCTCTCCAAAATGTAAAATCACCGCATCGATCGTTTATAAAAAAAAATGTAACGCTGGTGGCAGTGGTGGGAAGGCGAATTTACAATTCTTCTGGAGAAGAAATAGTTTAATGGATTTATCAGCGTCTGGATGTTGAACTTGCACGAGTCTTCGAAAAAATAATTTCTATGCATTTATTAGCGTCAGGATGTCTGATGTGCATACAACTTTGAATTTATAGTTAATCGTGTTTATAAAGGTCGGGATATCGGTCTTTAACACGTCTCTGTATGGATTTTTAATTGTATTCTGTTGTTATTTCATACGTCAAAATGTAAGAGACCCAAACTTCGCGAACAGTTGTCTTAAGGTAATGACGAACTTACACATGATATCTCGAATTCAATTGGCAAGTGCTGGGAGTTTGAATTGCACCTTTTTTGTAGATATAGTAATATGGACTTATAAGCATAAGAATTCGGACATGTCAGAATACAACTGATGTGACTTGCTTTGTTGACTTCATATGAATTTTCTTCCTCGTAACGGTCAAACAAACTGCCTTGTAGGGAAGTGTTTTTGAATGATGAAGACATGTGTAGTATGCTAGCAGTAACGCTGCACATTAAAAATCAGAGATAAAAGATGGTTCTGGTAGATTTTCCTGGTCCTGTCTGGTTGTGCTAATGGTTTGAAACGAGCAAGAAGCGTTGTCAGGCTTTCAGAAGTAGGTTAACAGCACGCGGCTTTTCATTGAGATGTCTGCAGGTGCCAAGGAATCAACAAGCTGCAGTAAATAAATGTCAAATTTGGATTCACATGATCTTTTGGATGCAGTTACATGTATGTCAATTGATTGCCAGGAATTGACTGGTTTTTCAGATTGCCTTGAGCGGTATGTCCCAGCAATGAAGGATTACACAAGGATTTCCTTTCTGTCGAAGTTATGAAGAATTTTGATGTGTTAAACTTATCTTTAGAAAGAATGGCAACTGTAAAGAAAAGGCATCCAAAACGTAATCTGCTAGTCGTTTGTTCTTTGATGAAGTGTGCCAATATTTCATAGTTTTAAATCAACAGGCCAACTGTTTGGGGATTATCAGGCAAGTACAACATGTACATACCAGCACACAGTATCATTCTGATGAAGACTGTTCTTGCTAACAAGTTGCACATTGACAGCCAGCGGTCAGGTACTTGTGGATGCATTAAACCATGGAGGTTGATGTATATTGTTTGACCAGGATGTACTTATGATATCATTTCAGCATACTAACAACGTGTGAGCAATACAGTTCCAATACGAGAAGTTCAAGACAATGGACAGTCAACCATAACAGCATTGGAGGCATCAAGCAGTTTTGCATTGAACCCATCAACACCTTTCAAGACAAAAGGAACCATTCCATAGTTCAACTTCGACCTATTTGTAAAGTTTAAGTGAATTTGCATGTAAATATGTTAAGTGTATTGTGTTTGTTTAATTATAATGATACACCCTAGAATTTGGATAAATTATAATACATCGCCGCACGTAACACTTTGAAGGCGTGGTTAAACGCTGTTTAGTCAGGGCCGGAAAATAGACAGAGAACATATTGTCATCGCTGTTGGCATCGATAAGTTGTGTGTTCATTATGGCTACAGACAGTCCGTCAAGTTGGTCAAGGCAGTAGACTGCGTTGACGGTGTTGAATGTTTGGTTCCGATTGAATAGCGACATTCTTCGTTCAGAACGCATAGGACGTTTCCCGTATTTGTGTGACATGACGTGAATAAAGTGTGAAAATGTCCCGTCGACGTTCGATGCATTGGTCTGAATGACAAGTCGACTTGACACTGTGTACAAACCAGCCCGCCGGATGAGAATTTCACCCTCGTCCTGCAAGTGGGTTATGTATCAAATGCTCGGTTGAGTCACAGTCTTACCATTCTGGTTCCAGAACAGTTGATACAGGGCCAAATTGTGCAAATGTATATGACAAAATGTCAAGTGGTTCGTATATTAATGTTTGTTTAGATTGTTTAGCACATATGTGTGCTATAGAAACGAATGATTTTCATTCACTGCAGTCATGCTTAAATACATATTCATTAAATTATTCAGTAAAAACCTCATTAACACAGGACAAATCATTTAATAACTACATGTATATCTCGACAGCAACAAAATACGATTATAAAATGTATATTACAATACATACAATCACAAACGAATGCATTTCCAACCCACGCCTTATACTTGTTGTATTTTACCTCCAACATATTTGCATCCTCGAATTCCGACTGCCTGAACGTAGGGTGTCTGATCTACGTACGAGTCACACATTTGATAGACAGCCTCCGTCACCACTGCAGTAATTTTTGTATGCAACACAATGCCGTGTCTGTTGTTACATGTACATGGATCATAGTTATAAGGTCAAATACATTCATATAGTCTTGAAATTTGTAAATGCAGTATTGCATCCACGCACTTGAAACACACATTTTGATGAATATTGTATAATGTTATTCAATATTAATATAGTTGTCTAAATATGTTATTCTAATATTTTCCCTTTTTATTTAAACGTTTGATGAAACGTAACATGGCTACAATTTGTTTGGGGATAAAATAATTTCATTGTAAGAATTGCTTTTCAAATATGTGCGAACGTTTTCGCCATGCAATGTTTAATTGACATAATTGAGCATATAAAACTTGTATCCATTTGGACATCTACTAATTACGTATCAGTAATTACTCACTATATCGGATACGAATGTAGAAAGTATCCTTTGTAGCCTTAAAGAAACGGTCCAAACATTATTCAAGTTGTATGCGTGTGACTTCGCATGTGTTTCCAGCTTTTTTGTCACTCTTTTGCAGCAGGTGAACTGCATTAAGAAGATCAGCTGTCATCTGTTGTGGACATCAGCGACCGCAATTTGTGCCCAGCAGCTCCGAACCCATCCGACAGGGCCTTGTAGTGCTAGCGGTCTGATTGGTATGCCCCATATTATTCACCATTATATGACTACAGTTAAGAATCATGCAAGTTTATACTTCTTGTGTGCTGGGGCCATTAGTAACATTCTTGGGCATGTTTGGATTTAAAAAAATCATACTGTCAGTTAGAATACCACAAATTACTGTGTTTAACTAGCAGTTTTCTGAGCTTTGGTGATGCTTTGTTCATTCATGGGGTTCTGGTATTATGTGGAAAGTGCTCATGGCGTGCAAATTGAATAAGGTGTTTCTGCACTGTGCATAAACCATCAAATCAAGACTTCTGTTGTTATAAAGTGTTATTTTAGAAATGTATCCATTCTCATAGTGCGGCTTCTTTGCACTTGTAAATTTGGGCCAAAAGCCGCAATGAAAAGAAGTCATTATATTCATCAAAATTTTAATTTGGAAGCTAGGTGTTGGTTGCACTTCAAGGTAATGATTTCAATTTGTCTCTATGGAACAGTGTGATGCCCCTTAAGGTAGCACTTTACGGTTTCAGCCTAAAATTCGAATTGGCAGGGGAGAAAATTATAATAAATAAGGTTACAGTGAAACTGAACAGCATTTTGAGGGTTATAGAAGTTGTAAGTATCAGATATAAGGGCTGGAGTTTTGAATTGCATGCTTTGTGAATTCGAAAGTATGCCCTATGCAAAGTCAGTGTATGTGTTGAGCCACCTTGCACCTAAAATTCGTACATGAGGATTCCTAGCTCTGAACGCCATTTTGACAGAATATTTAAAAGGGCGTACATACATTGGGATTTATTGGAGAATCTGAATGGTTGACCTCCAGTTTGCTCAGTTGCAAGAAAGTATCTGGCAAGTTACGCAGACAGACACGCAGTGTTTGAGGTGCTGGCATTTGCAGGAAAGTTGCAAATTGATGTTGAAAATCACGGAAATGGTCGCGAAAACTGGTGACATTTGAAACCGAAAATTGGCTGATCATGCATGGTAAAATTATAGTGGAACTGTGTGCATAATTACTTTCCTATATTTTTGTGAAGCCACAGCCACAACAATATTGAAATGATATTTGGTTTGTTTTCAGGTGTGTTATCGGTGTGTGCAAGACGGCTCGAACCCAGACCCAACCAGGCCGACTAGGAAGCCCGAGAAACTGTATAGTTCCCCCTAAACCTCGTGGTTCGGCAGTCAGATTTCTGTATTTGTATCCCAGTCTGACAGTTCCTGGCTTGAACTGATTACAGCCCAAAACTATTTGTAGTGCAACAACAACAACTAAAACATTATTTCGGACAGTTTAACAGTGTGTTCAACTTGGTTATTGGTGTTAGTTACTTATTTTGCTTGTTTAAGATATGCTGGGTGTTTGGAAATGAACTTAACTGCAGCTTTGCCATATACATTATTTCGATAACAGAACCGCATGGATGGATTTGATGAATTGGTGTGTAGTCTTATTAATCATAAATGAAGGACCAGAAACTTGCTCAGACCAAACTTGTGTTATGTCAATGGTGCATATTGTTTGGAAAAACATGTGTTTCTTTGATACGACATATTTGCAATCTTGAGACATTGGCATGTATTCTCTAGCAGGTATTGATCAGTATAGGTAAGTTTAAAATGCCTTCTATTTCTAAAGTTAAACGATCTCTATCAAAACAAACACATATTTACGGTATTTATGCAGGTTGCCAATGCTGTTCAATATATCCTATACAATGTGATGTAAATATGTTTAATATTTATCTGATTTGTCCGATATAGTACTTTATGAAATGTAAGCCATGATTTTAAAGCAATGAATATATTGTATTTATTTAATGTAACATTGCACCCAGTACAGTTATCTATATGGGACAGAAAGTATTTCCGTCGTATTGAGAATAAATATATATTGTATAATGTTAAGATTATTAGCCTGGGAAAATAACCTTAGTCAAAATCAGATAAATAAATATGAGTATTTAATATAAGTGTGACTTGCGGCAACTGTGTGACAACTGGCACTAAATAATGTGTTAATTTAATCGACAACAAGAAACACTTCTTAGCTGTTAAAATGAAATCTTTCATTATCTTATTTAATAAAATATGACAAATGTTAAACACAATACATATGCATTGTTCAGATAAATATAATACAAGAAATCTAGAACTCCTAAACTGTTCATTTTTCACTTGTTTGTGTGTAATGAGATCGAACAAATAAATATTTGCTTCTATCATTTAGCAATGCAAAAGAAAAAACGAAAAGGTTCATCGATGATGATGGACTAATAAGGGTTTCTCTCCTTCTTATGTTTTCGGGTTTCATTTATGTAGTATTTAAGTAGACTAATAACTACCGGTATCTCAACATGTAAAGAAATTAATCTTTCGAACAGATTGCCTATGGTCGTTTTGAACATTCAGAATACTCTGTCTTACAAAATGGATTAAAACCTAATGAAAGAACTTTTGTAATGCCATTTACTTTTTGAAGTATTTCAATTGCATTCCAACAAAAACAATAACACTGTTATATAAGGCCACTAGCCTAAATGACAAACACATATACATCAAATATGTCAGCATTGCAAGAAGTATTAAATACAATAGTGTTATTATTCACAAAGGCGGTATAAAACCGAAATATTAGCTTAACAAAAAACACATCATTTCGATCAGACTCATCTACTACTCACAAGCATTATCAATGTATCAATATAAATAGGAATTTGTTCAATCAAAACTTTAACATTCTTGAAAATGCTTTCACTTTGTGAAGTGAATAGGAACTTAATTAGTACATTCGGTTCTAAAATTGATGGTACCATGCTCTGAATATTAACAGTTGAATATCTGTAATAAACTAAAACCAACTGTACAATAACAGTATGATGCCTAGAATTATAATTCCTTCAAAAAGAATACATTCATGTCAGCATAATAATAAACCCAATGTTAAATATATGCATAATGTAACCACACTTCTAAAAGTAGGGTCGCCTTTAAGATTTTAAAGATTTTATATTATGTATACAATTAATTCATTGCATCAGGCATGCTCATGTACAATTTTGACTTTATGTTTAAATCGAAATAAGTAATTGATTTGAAAAGATTTTAGACTTTAACTCGCAAGTACGACGTTTTTCTTTGCACACACTATGTTGCCTGTGACATCCATACGTTATATGAAATATTAAGAAAACGAAAGAATAACATCCTGAAATCAAGGTATATAAAACCACTGCCTTTATTTTATCGCTTTAGCTGAGCATTGGCGCATTCGCGGACCAGACGACGGTGCGAAGTTGCGATCAACGTACCCTACATTCGCGATCATTGCTGTGTCCGTGTATTAATCGTTCATATCTCATGCAAACATAAGTGTCATCCTGCAGATGCAAAGCAATTTATCAGAACATCTAAAATTTCGAAGTAAGAGTTCGACAAAATGAAACGGCAATTGTGAATGAATTATGTTGTTTTTATTGCATGTTCACGATATTGAAAATATGGTATATTCGTATATTACTCTTTGATAACTTCTTTAATTTTCTTTTTTTTATATATATATAATACCACCTGTATTGATTTATTTTAACGGAATAAACTCTCGACATATTTACAGTTCGAATTAAACAGAATTAAGACAAAACAAACGTACATAAATAAACAATAATTGATACAATTTTACTTTGCAAAATCAAGTCCAGACTAAGGTTCAAATAAAATAAATTGTTTATTTTTATAAATAAATACTAGTACATGTGCACTTTTAATTCAATGCAAATTCACAGAACATTTATAATAGACAAACGGCTTTTATTTATATGACACCTATAATCATAATTTTATATTGATAAAATTGATATGCAAATCCACGATCACGTGTTATCTCCGCCTCAAGGACATTGTCCATCAACCAGTAAAATAGATCACTAAAAAACTACGTGATAAGATCGATAAACTTTTCAGCAGCTCATATTTGAATTTAGTTCAATGTCATTTAAATGAAATGCGAGAAACAATTATGTTAAGTTCTTGATTTAATTGATTATTTTTTTATTACAATATATTTATACGATATGTTTTGTCACTCACAGCATTTCTTTAAGTTAATTGGCACCCTAAATGTACACTCATATTTTCAGGGACATACACAAATTGCGCAATGTTTATTTTCCCTCCAAATCGCTCTCTGTAAACTGAAACTAACCGACAATAAGGCATCCTTCACCATCATTGCGGATGACCTTTAATCAAATAGTCAACAACCTAAGGTCTGCACGATGAAAATCGGATTATGTTGTTAAAACAGAAATATAATACATGTATTATGTTGTCCGTTTGGTTAAAACTGCCTAGTTAACAACCTCTAGCAATTGAAAATAAATGAAAATGATGAAACAGAGACCAAGGAACGTATTGAGAAACTACAAAATTAGTTTGGAAAATATAGTATATTAATGCTCCGAATCATTAACATTGCTATATATCATGCCAAAACTTGATCAAGACATTATCCCTCGATGTCACTAATGCCACATTATACCTTTGATTTCAATAGATAAATTGGCGAATCTCTTACAAGGTAAATCTGACCTCGATGTTTTATAGGTTCAATAAAGATATATGTGTCCTCTATACTACCATCAGAGCAGAACATCACGAATGCATTTCGCTCGTATTTGCATAACACAATTGTCATATTTACATGATCGATTGATTCATTTGAAATGGCTAACAGCCAACCATTCTCTGATTAACTGCTTGTATGTCACAAATTCACGCTATGTGAAAACATTTGTCAGGTCGGTATTCAACTGTTTCGGGATGTTAGGGAAAACCTATCGATACTTTAAACAGGAAGCAAAACATTAAAGTGTTCATGTCTGTAATGATATCATGGTGTAATAAGCATGCAGACTGGGTAAACATTAAATTAAAACAATCTTGCAATATGCTACCATATTAATCGACGCTACTGCATACGATACATATTGCAAGAAGATTAGTATTAAGTATTAAATACTAGTATGCAATGTTTGGTATAATATGTTTGTTTGTTACTTAAATACTTCTTGCACTATACAAGGTTGCACCAAGTATATTTAATATGCAATAAACGTGATCGTACATAAATGTGGATTTTGAGAGAACAAGACAATAGACAAATAAAAACAATGCAATTAAATTACTTGTAACTATATCAATATTCTCCTCGTGCAGAATGTGTATATGGTGAATGGAACAAATGGTCACTATTATTTGGGTCGTTGATATGGTGCTTTATTGCCTATCAATGGTCACACATTGAACTATTTACTATTTCCAGCAACTGCAGTTTCGATAGTGGACAGCACGCATTATAATATGGTATATCATTATATTATTTAAAGATAAATATTTGACATAAAAAATATCCTTCTATTTTTTCAACATTTTTAACTGATACTGAACGGGTAAAAACAGACCATGTTTGTGTTTAAACGATTAAGCAGCGTAAATAATAATAATTATTAATAAAATAAAACAACAAAATATTCGATAATGATGTAGGATTTCAATATAACTACAAGAGATGTGTTCGTAATTTATCAATATCTGATGAAGATGTGGCGTATTGTTCGCACTATATATTTTGATGAAGATGTGGATTTCAGTTTAACTATCAGCGCTTTATTGGCAATATATACATTAATGAAGATGTTGATTTCAGTATAACTATCAGCGCTTTATTCTCAATATATACATTGATGAACATGTGGATTTCAGTATAACCATCAGCGCTTTATTCGCAATATATACTTTGATGAAGATGTGCATTTCAGTACAACTATCAGCATTTTGTTCGCAATATATTCTTTGAGTGAACTGTTGATTTTAGTATAACTATCGGCGTTTTGTTTGCAATATATACTTTAATGAAGATGTGGAGTTCAGTATAACTATCAGCGCTTAATTGCAATATTTACTTTGATGAAGATGTGCATTTCAGTATACTATCAGAGTTCTGTTCGCAATATATTCTTTGATTAAGATGTGGATTTTAGTATAACTATCAGCGTTTTGATCGCAATATATTCTTTGATGCAGATGTGGATTTCATTATAACTCTAAGTGATTTATTAGCAATATATACTTGATGACGAAAATATTGTAAACGTATACTTCACAAAGTGTATGCATGACTATTAAAATGCATGTAAAAGCGAACTAGTGCAGGCTTGACATTTACCTATGCGTCTGTGTATACGTGATTGCTAACGTAAACTATTTTGCCAACCAATTCCTGATTGTAAACATCTATTTATGCGGCAGTGTATGAGTGACGATAAACATTTAATATAAATACAGACGTTTACTAGAACGTCAATTCATGTATGAGTGTAGTCTATACGTAACGTAAAGAGCATGCGTGATCGGTAAGGTGTTTGCACCCGTGCAAAAGAGCACTCTCAATGAAGCGATTCGGAACTATCCTTTACATCGTTTGCAGTTCAATGGTCGGTTTTCACAGTTTTAATGATAAACAAATACAAGGCTTCATTAAAAAGGCGTTTTAAGATTTAATGAATTTGAACGCGTCCGTGAGTGTATGTACAAGTGTAACGTGATGTATTCTTAATTGATTCATTTTATTAATACATTTAAATCAAGACGTGTTTGATAAAAGTTGTATTTGAAAATAAAACAAATTTACAATCCAAAAGTCAGAAGCAACAAGCAAGGGTGTAGATATGTACATGGCATAAAATGTATTATATATAAAAATATACAACGTGCAATAGTATCGTGTACATCGTTGGTTAGATAATTTATCTATGAGGTGTAAAATTGTAACGTTATCAAATGATTTTAAATTTTCAAAGAATAGTAAAAGACAAAAGTATAGTAATAAATCACACCAACAAAACTTAAAGAAGCATCACCAAGTAACATACTTCAACACATATATATTTACAGAAGTGTTTGATTCACATGTTACTTACACAAAAAGCGTCTCAACACTAGCATATACGTTAATATTTTTTCTCATTACCAACTTTCAACATATGCACAACATTAACTAGTAGGCGTGGTGCCAATCGAAGTGTAAGAATAATAACTCCCTATTTTGTACGTATGACTGAATGGCGTCCTCTCCCACTTGATGAGGCTTTGACTCGCTTAAAGGCGGTACAAACGATTATATTTTCAAACACATGTACCTGCGTATACTGAATGCACTGGAACAGTGTATGTGTGTCCTACTAGCACAAACATGCACTCCAAAAGTATCAACTCTCTGTGCCTTCTGACTGACAATATCGTCACATGTACCACTATCGAGGCGTGGTTAGACGAGCTAGTTGAAGCCAGCAAAGTGGACAGAGAACATATCATCATTGCTATGGGTATCGATATATTCTGGATTCGTTACAGCAACGGAGAGTCGATCATGAAGGTCAAGGCTGAAGATTACATTGATCGTGCTGGATGTTTGGTTGTGACCCCGCAGCGACATTCTATGTCCAGTCAGCATACGACGTCTTCCGTCTTTGTGAGACAAGACGTGAATAAAATGTGAAAATATTCCACCGAGGGTCGAAGCATTGGTCTGAATGACAAGTCGGCTCGACACCGTGTACAAACCAGCTCGCCGGATGAAGATTTCACACTCGTCCTGCAAGTGGGTTATGTGTTGCATGCTGGGTTGTGTCACTGTCTTACCATTTTGGTTCCATACCAGTTGATACAGGCCTAAAGTGATTAATTATACTGTTGTATATGGGGAATACAAAATAAAGTTCATTCTGATATGTTCACAGATTTTAGTATATTATGCATTTTTTTTAGAATTGTCACCAAATATTAAATCTGTGTATTATTAACTGTCAAGTAATGCTGAGATTTATTATACATATTAGTCAGTAAACCACAGGGCAACAATTTTAATAAAAAAAGTGTAATAAAAACAAGATGAGAAAATATATCAATAAGACTAAATACAGCGCATTCAATTCCTGTCCACACCTTATTCTGGTCGTATCATACCTCCAAGAGGTTTGGATCCTCGAATTCCCACCGCCTGAACGTAGGGTGTCTGATCTACGTATGAGTCACACATCTGATAGACAGCGGCTGTCACCACTACAAGAATATACTGCAATATATGTGTATGCAACAAAAGGTCTTATACTATATGCACTGCTACATTTACACCGAACATAGTCATAAAGGTACATGTACAATAACTGTTCATGACACTCATCCATGAATTGGTAAGAAAAATATTTGGATGACAATGTTTGGAACATTAGTTTCCAAATATTTACGTGAACATATTTAAATATTTTAGTTTATTAAATGTTTGGCAAATAATAATGGTTACAACTTGTCTGAGGATTTAGCTATTCCACTGTTCATTCTTAAAAACAATCATTTAGAAATGTGTTCTGAAACATGTTTAATTGATGAAAGCACGTGGCATTTGTCTTTACAACGGCTAATTAATGAACACATTAGCAGTTACTCACTATATCGGATACGGCTGTAGAAAGTATCCTTTGTTTCCTTAAACAACAGAAAAAAAGTATCACAAATGGTTTTACTGACAATAGAATAATATAAAAATATAGTTTCATTGTGTACGTTACCTGCACAAAGTCAATAACGCATGCAACGAGTTCGCATTGTGGTAGTATAATATGCAGATCCATCCCCCTTTGGTTTTGTAAATACATACAAATGTATATGTGATATAAAACTAAGAATATTGTATCGTACAAAATATCGCACATTAGTTCAGTGCTCTAGGTACACATTATCATTAGCAGTCAAAGGTTATTTATACTGTTCACCCAAGAAATTCAACAAATGTATTATCTATAATATATTCTATTACACGTGCAGTTAGTATGTGATTCTCAGATAGTGCTTACCTTCTGGGCTGCAAATTGAATAATGTCTTCCGTCTCTCCACAGCATTGCGAGTTGTGAGATGTTCGAAGCTTTGCAACCAGGCGGGAAATGTCAGTGTTGTCATACAGCGGTATGAGGTCCGCACAATCTGTGCACAGTTTGGGCGACTTGGGCTCATTGTTGTCACTCCGTATTCTTGACCACGTGATTATGATGGTCAGAAACACCACAGACTGCAGACCCGTGAACGTTACAAAGCTATAACTGACATTTTTGGCACTGAATATCTGTAGAAGTAAAATTGGTACCGTGCAAAACAAGCATACCACTAAAACACAAAATACGGTAATAAAATACTAATTGTCATCACAACTTCAGCAAAACAACTACTTCATTGTTTTGTGTAACACTGCTGATAAAGAATAACGTCAAATAGCTATTTTGAAATGAATTCCTTATCTTTTCGTTGAGACGGGGTTGTAATACGCATTGTGTAATCATCGGTGATGTGATGATAACATTGACCTTTGGCAGTTTGCTCACTGCGTTCGAGAATTTAAACTACTTTCAAATTGGTTTCCTGCCGTTGTAAGGCATACAGGAAAATAAGTTTACAGTGTATATACCTACACCAGGTGACGTTCGTTAATGAAATACGGTGACTTTCAAAGGATGTTTATTTTGCTGAAATTTTCTGAAGTACATTTTGATCCTAAACCGCTGAGTATGTTGATAGAATGTTTGTACCTGATTAATATCCGTCTTAGGACAGAGGCTTATTGCGATATAATAGATTGGGAACTATCAATAAAACAAAAAACGCATTTCTCAATCGATCGCACTTATATATAGATACCCACCAGTGTGTACACAACGGTCACAATATTCAACTATGTACGTTTGCGCAAGGTATTCTGGGAATTAATCTACTTTAAGATCTGTTCTACACTAACGTAAGACTTTATAGGTCCCCTGCCTACGTAAGGTATAACGGTGAATATTATAACAGCGAATATAAAAAGAGAAAATAACGGCATCGCATTTATATCTTTTTTCAATAGGAACGCTCGCTTGATGAAGAATTTTAATCCTTAAAGTATATTTATTTACTTTGTCTCGGAACTTTTACACAGCGTATGAAGAGAAAAGGCAAACACTTTGCCAGTGCAGAGATATGAGCCGATGATGCGCCCTCTATTTATAGAATGTGGAATCCCAGTCAGTCGATATAATTTTTTAAATCCATGCTATAATTAGAAGTATACATACACTGCACATTGTTTATAAACAACCGTTTATGCATACGATCAATTTTACTAAGTTAATGATCGTACAATTTATTTGAAGCATGAAATGAATTGGATCTCTTTCTGCACCTTAACACGAATTAATATTTCTGTATAGAATACACGCAATCGAATGCACATTTCCACACCAAAGTATGTCATCAAACCAATATTTAGACAACGAATCATGCAGAAGTATGCACACATTTACATCAGTTACAAAATCTAACCGTACCTTCATTGTGTACGTCCACCTATTAAGAAACATTTTGATAATGAGAAAACAATACTGGGCATGCTGGTTATTGACATTTTACCTGCTATCTACTTTATTCACGGCCACCGAACGCTCCTGCGTGCCACCAGACGGTGGCTCGGAGAAATCTCGCATGAGCGTTTCCGCTTTCGTTTTCAAAACCACAACAGCGAGGTATATTTTGTTTTTATTCATGTTTTAAGGCATTTAATGAAAAATCTGAGACAGTCGTTCGATCTTTAATTGAATTAAGAACATATACGCGAAGCAGGGTCCAGAAATTCTCCGTTTTGAAAAACTTACATCATTTCTCCTGACCTATGGTCGATAGAGAACGACGCAAATAACGAAGAAAAGTCACTAAATAATCTATTTTGTACAAAAAACAATACCCATACTCAGAAAATCAGACCCATACATGCCCCACAGCTCATTTGCAACATTTTGCAAGCAATTAACAACGGCTAAACCAAGTAATGACCGAAAATTACTGGTGATTCACAACGATATGTTAACCTAGTGAATAAAACACCACCGATCATTACAGTCAATTTTATACAGAACAAGCCCATGATTGAATTCTTTTTTACAGTGTGTGCTCATCTAAGTTTACAAGTTTTCATAAACGCTCAAAGATACAATCAAGCATAATGAAACATTCAATCAAATTTGCAATAATTAAGGGAACAGTTAAAAACACTGTTTTAGTACTGATGTTATAAACAACAGACAAATCATGCATCACAAAGAAAATCGTACGAACAAATATGTATACACAAATCTTGAAATTGTCATGACGAATTGCTTTAAGTTTCTTTGAATCATTTTATTATAATATAATACAATCTTCAATTAATATAATATAATACAATATAATATGATATAATATAATATAATATAATATAATATAATATAATATAATATAATATAATATAATATAATATAATATAATATAATATAATATAATATAATATAATATAATATAATATAATATAATATAATATAATATGATATGATATGATATGATATGATATGATATGATATGATATGATATATCATGACATGATATGATATGATATGATATGATACGATACGATACGATGCGATGCGATGCGATGCGATACGATACGATACGATACGATACGATACGATACAATACAATACAATACAATACAATACAATACAATACAATACAATATATTATAACGTTACCTGCATTGTTGAGCAGTGGATATTGCTGCAGTGCTAGCACATATTTCTATCAATAAGCAAATGGCTTTCGTCAGTTCTCCTTTGTCACTTAATACGTAGATTCGCCGTAATCACATAATGCTTTGGTTCGCTGTAACTATATAATTATCACGACTAAACGATTTCCTTGAAATGTACGTGTTACAATGATTAGATAACATGAAATAACACGTTTTGTAATCCATATAAATTAAAAGCTGATTATGGTCAAATTTTTTTCTGCATCTTGTAGATAATGGTCGCCGAAATTGAATTGAGTTGAATAAGTCAAGTGTGATATACGTAACGATTCATTACAAAACCTTGTTTGATAACTTACAATTATTCATATGACATAGCTGCAGTAAAAACGATATTTGTTTACAGACATAATTGTGTAACGCTGTTTTTTTATTGCGCATTTCGCGAAGACAACGTTTAATTTTATTTTTAATTTAAATACAAAGCGCAATAAATCTCATAAATATTTTTATGAATTATTGTAAGTTCATTTACTATGTTATTACACTTGTATGTTAAGTAGGAGATATTACTTTAGTTTCTGGTTTGAATGTGTTTCTCTTTTTTCTTGTAGTACTCAGCATTGTAACGAACTGAAATAAAGGACATTTAGTTTTTCAGAATTATTTATACATCAGCTTGAATTTGATCATCGTTTATATTCCAAGAACGTGTATATAAAATAGTTGTATTGCACGCAATTCTCTGTCCACCGACTTAATAGCAATTGTATATAAACTAGTTTTATGGCATGCATTTCTATGCCAACCGACTAAATTGCCATTGTATATAATGTACTTGTATTTAATGCATTTCTTTGTCCACCGAATAAATTGCAATTGTATATAAAGTAGTTATATTTCATGCATTTGTCTGCCAACCGATTAAATTGCCATTGAATATAACATAGTTGTATCAAGTGCATAGACTAAAGTCTAATTCTATATAAAACATTATTTTGCATTTCATGCAATTGTATACAAAGTAATTGTATACCATGCCGACTGCTGCATTGTTTTTTTTAAATATAATTGTTTGTACTCCGTTATGTTAAATCTGTGTATTTTATACATCTTAATGCTACTGGTACCAATTGTCAAGTTTCAAAATGTTGTAGACCCCGTTGTTCCCACTGTTGTTATATCACTGAATCTGATGAATTCTCTAGCAGCACTTTGTGCAAAGAGTATCAAGTTAAACATAATTTATCGTGTTCATCTACAGATGTCATTTACCTTATAACATGTAAAAAATGTAAATCACAGTATGTTGGAAAAAAACTCATCAAAAATGTTGTGTTAGAATGAATAGCCACAAGTTTGATATCAAGCATTATCCAGACACAGTTACTTCTGTATCGGCACATTTCAATTCTAATGGCCACTCTATTGATGACTTTTCATTTATGTCGATTGATAAAGTTAATAACAATTGGCAGCGACTTTTAAAAGAAACTGAGTGGATGTATAAACTTAGTACCATCATGCCTAATGGTATGAACACAAAATTACTTGTTGTATTGTCTCAGGTGTACGTATGACATATATATAGTTCATACTTGTATTTATTAACACGTTGCTCTATTTGCATTTTACATGTACGGTGTATCTTTCGTGAATCCTATATATTGTAATAAGTACGCCAAATTATGTTTCATGTATTATGACGTCATGACGTCATTATAACGTCTTTGTCATAACATGTTACCTGAAGAAGGCTTTTCAGCCGAAACGTTGTGATTAAATAAATTAGCTATGTTTGAAGTTTGACTTCTGCATAATAGATATATTATACATCTTAATGGACATTGTATTCACTGATTACAAATTATTAATTATTTGTATTAATAAATTATAAAGTAATTGTAAATACTTTGTATAATCTTTATTATAATGGGTTTGATTTGTTTTAATTTGTAATCACAATGTCTAACGTCTAAAGTAAATGAATCTTGTTCAATCGTTACGTTGTTTTGTTCAAACGACACATGTTTACCATACGGACACGTGTTTTAGACATAATAACATACTCTTTCTAGACAAAATCACTTAATGTGACGACATAAAAAAGTATTGGCCTTTTATTAATTCAGATGAAGTCTCTTACTTCATTGTAATTGCACTAGCAAAAGTATATCAAATCGTTACATTAGGCATATCGTTATATTATGTTGTGTTACTTTTGAAACATTTAAAATAAATATGCGTGCTCTTCGGTTTCAATAAAGATTATCTAAGAAAAATATTGAGAGTAAAGAAAACAGCACAGAAAATAATGTTTCAAGTAGGGTAATTGTTTCATATACGCCAAACAACTAGTGCATTTCTTTCCGAAGCATGCACTTGCAGCTTAATGTTTATGACTTTGTTATAGCTAGATATATTGTTAATTTGAAAATATTATGTAAACAACGATATTTTTATAATTGGTATATTTTATAGCACAGAAAGACTAACATTACACTGTCCTTAAGCCCCGAATAAATCGTCCACGATCGTGCGATCAATTTTGCCTAGAAATACACGCCGTTCATGCTATGGAAACACAGACACAGATTCCTGTTACAATATTTACAAGAAAAACAATTATGCATGGAGCATCATAGGGCGCCGTTAAAAGGGAATTTAAGAGGAAATGAAAAACAAATGTTTACATTACAGTTTAACTGTAAATGTGTTTGATTGAGTCAATAAAACAGTAAACTCACATTTTCCTGAGGATGTATTTATTTTGCTCCTAAAAAATTTACGTTAACTTATATATTGTTTTATCATACCACTATGCTGATATCGGCCTGATACAAAGGTGCCTAATATATTTTTTGATATCAGGTCAGTAGCGTTTATATCAATCAATGTTTGGAGGTACGTCATATTATTCGGAAACAACTTTAAAGTCAACAGTTTCAGTAAAAATATATCAGATTCAACAAAACAAACAATTTGATACCAAGAACGTATGTAGTTTATTATTTTTAATCGTCATTAATCACAAAAACGTTATTATTTTAATATTCACATAAACCCGCACTTTGGTAGTGATACCACGTCATCTATGGAACATAATAAATCATCCATACAAATTTATTTCAATACATTCATAATAAATGCACTAAACGTCACTACACAGCATCAGTTTATGTTGAACCAAAAACATTATTACCAAAAATTGAACACACTATAGTCAAATACTGTCAATATTGACACGATCTTGGAAATGTCAATTTCAATACGCAACTCTAAAATGGCGTCTCCAAACAATTTGGCGTTGTGTGTTCTCCGATAAAATTGATCGTTGCAATCCATTTCAGGTCGCATTTTCAGTATTTTATGAATGAGCATGCGTGTTGAAAACAGTTCACTTCTCATTACGTTATGTTAATAATAAGGTATTATTCAGTCAACTTTTAGAAATCCATAACTACATGTACGTGAACGTGTAAAAGTCGGCTCAGCAAAATCAGCGCCGCCCTTAGTTTTCCAATATATAAAAATCAGCTCGTTTGGTGATATTTTACGATAAATGTGGTATGATAAATAGAAAAACAGGTTACTGCCTGGTCTTGTGTAATATATCAGGTTCGGCACGAATAAAATAACGGCTCGGCAAGCCCCACCGTTATATTATTCTAAGCCTCACCAGATACATTACACAATACCAGGCAGTAACCTGTTATTCTCTATATATGAATTCGTCTGGCGAATTTAACAAATTAATAATGTAAGAAAAGTACGAATGTAGTTATTCTTAATTCATGTACCATACGTTTATCTTAGAAGTTATCTAAAACATTGTTAAAGGCTCCTGTGCTGTCTTTCTAATTATGCTCAGTTCTAGAGTGTATGTCGAGGATATATTTATAACATTATTTTAACCGCTTATGTCAACAATTATGAAAATTGAATCGCAAAAGTTATGCATCAATTATTGATAGACATTAAACCATTGTTGTAAGTTTGCATTCCCTAATATTCTCCCGCGCAATAAAATTTGCTCAATAGACTCATGGTATTCAATTTTACCGCAGCATAAATAACTTACCGCGCAGAATTTCTAGCTTTTAATTTGTATATATGTTTCAATAAATCTAGGTCAAAAGTGATCTTAGACAGCTACGCCGAAAAAATGAAATAAAATTGTGGAAGCAAAACATAACAAACGTCATAAAAAAAAACGACCCACCTGTTTTAAATTTGTTTACATTTTGCCGTTGATCTCCATGCTTGTCGGTTTATGATATTAATGCAGCAAAGCAGGGATAGCGCTGTGAAGAGTCTGACATTCTGCAAACTATTACACAATGTTTGTTTACTTTATCTAAGTTACATATTTGAATACGTTGGACGGCATATACCCAAACACAGTTTAAACTGTGTTCAATGATGAATATACATGATTTCGAAATTTTATTACAATTGTGAAGGGTATCGCATTTTTAAACATTTGATTTCTTTTTCCTAGAGTATATCTAGTTTTACACGTTGTCAATAACATGGTTGTTTGTAGTATTTAATTAAATTATGATCGTATTTTTGATAACTAATACGATGTAGAGGTATTGATTTATATTGACTGTACGGTCATTGCAACTTGAAGTGTACATAGTCTGTGTTGAGCATGCAACCGATATCAGTACATACATGTTGAATAATACAACTAAATGTTTTCGACGACCCGATAAAGTAATTTACGAATGATTTAGTTTTCTTATCATTAAATGTTCATGATCTTAAAAATATGCAATATTACTGGTCATTTCTTTTATTTTCTTTTTAACATATTACTCCACATTTCTTATTAGTTAACCAATTTTAACGTAATGAACATTAAACTAATGTACAGCTCGCAATAAGCGTAAATAAAAGTAGACGTGACCAACAATTGATGTCCACAATGAGGTTTTAATCAGATAAATTGATTATGTTTATTAATAAATACTAGTACGCATACACTTTTAATGTAATGCAAATTCACACAGCAGTTTTACTAGATATACTGCTTTTATTTATATGACACATATAATCATAATTTTATACTGATAAATTAACGTTACGACGGACCGATGATTGACAGGTCGATTAGTCAATCAGATCGCAGCACTGATAAGCATGCGTTCCATCCGCCATTTTGTCCGTCATACTGACCAACATTTTGGACAATCGAAGAAAGTTAAGAGCGCTGAAAACTTCTTTAATACTGAAATAATTCAGTGTGATTACTGGAAAAAGTACATAACAAAACAATATATTATGTTTAATGAACAATTGCAATTCGATTATCTGAGGATAAAATTGATTTATTTTGTAGTTAGAGCACCGTCAAACACAGCAATAAAAAGGGAAACTATTCGTGCTTAGCAACATGGAACAACTGAAAGCATGTATAGTCGGCATCTGTATTCTCGCTTATTCTCTATGGGGAATAATATAAAAAGGAAGGATACATACATATTAAGGATGTTAAAATACGGTTTGGACCAAGATGACCAGGTCCAATGCCTTGTGGGTTACACATATACCCGCAGACATTGTCTGTTAGTCCGTTTAGACCAATACAACTGTGGACACACTATAAAGTATCGGAAGTAAAGTAGGTTGTAAATAACCTAACTGAAAAAACAAAACACATCCGTAATGAAATTAAAGAAATGCTCATTGTTTACATTTGCAGAAAGCTTTCTATTGTCGATATTATCAACATATCGTCTTTTATCGACAGTGCGACTACTTTAATATTTGACATTTTGCCACTACTGTGGGTTAAATCTGCCACAATGGTCATAGTACATTTTTTCAACGTAGGAGGCTGACACAAAAGCTTGTGCATTGTACTTGAAATACGTTAATCCAGAGTCTACCGGTATATTGGCTAGCGTACCGACTCGTGACGCCATGCTATATTTTTGACGGACATAAGCAGAGTAGTCTCCCTTGAAATCCTTCCCCATTATTCCGTATGTTATTTAATCGAATATAAGCCTTAAAAAGTGGTATTTGACAACTTTCCAAATTTAAGGGTTTATTTCTTGGCGATATTCCAAACCATATACAGTGAAAGGCGGAAAGCTTATTGTTTGTCAGGGACGTTGCATGTGGCGACCATTTTAAACTGTTGACTCAAGTTAAATCTTAACAGGTGAGAGTCGTTCACTTAGAGAAAAACAAACTGTCAAGGGGACATTTATAATTCTTTAAAAAGGTCTTTAACAGGTTGTTTGAGGTCGGCGACTGGTTGTCGATGGTCGCCGACTGGTCTTCAGACCCATTTTGGTCGCAGATGGTCTTCGATGTTGCATCGAAGACCTTTTGCCGACCAAACAGGTCGTTGGAAGGTTTTCGTTGCTCTTTTTTTAGTCGGCGATCAATCGCAGACTGGTCTACCACGACTAGTCTCAGACAAAGTGTGGCTTGTCGGAAACCAATTTTTTTTTATTTCCGACTGGTCAGCGACTGAATGCCGACTGATTGCCGACTGGTCGGAAATTAGCCGCAGACCATCTTACGACCGCTCACCGAGTTACATTTGTCTCCAAAAATACATTTAAAAAAAACGATTTTACAATAATTATTTAAAACGTGGTAGAAAAAGTAATAGTTATAAATTAAAAGTGTTAGCAGCAGTGCAGCGACAAGAGGATATTGACGGATATGGAAAGGGTACGTGATACTAGTAGTTTACCTTAACAGTAAAATGTGCTGCAAAACGTTGATTAGCGTTTGTACCCAGCAGTCAAAAAATAATTTATTGCTTTTCAATTCGATTTGCAGAATACTGATAGTCAATAATAAAATATATAAAATATGGGGCTCTAAACAAATACCCCATCGTGAAATGCGTCAATGAATAAAACTGCCACTATTTTATGTCTGCTTTTGTTCAGGGGTATAGTAATACTTAGAAGGCGAACATAGAAACATATATTATATATGCAATTGCACACGGGTGCACAACAGGGTGTCAGGTTATTTCTATTATTGACAGATATGACACAATAAAACAAAACACGAAGCAAACATAATACACATGAATGAATATAATTGGGGCGACCGCCTTGGAATAGTTAATTGGGTTTAAAACCGGTAAAGGATCGCTAACCTTACACGTAGCACAGCATTAATCACAATACGCGTTCATGTAAATTAACATTAACCTCATAGAAACACAATTTAAATTAAGTGATAAAAGAAAAAATATTATTCCATTGACCATTTAATTACATAATAGCTGGAGGTTAACCAGAGCAATAGAATAGTCACTTTGTGTTGTGATGCACGATGAAATTGTAGCGCGAGCTGAGATGTCTGATAACCCGACAAAACACAAAGAGGCAGCTGTCGAGCGGTGTGCGCGCGGCCTCACGATGCGGTGCTTCCCAAAGTTTCGACTATGCCAATATAAATACAGCAGTAATAACAACAATTGTTATCATGCCATTCTGCCTTGAGATGGGTTCAGCACAAATAAATCAATTCGCTTCAGATGTTGACAGATTTGACGTTCGGGGAACAATTGCCTCCGAAAAGTTCCTCAGTCAACTTCACGCTTCCACGAAGCCTCCTGCAACAAAGCAACTTACCAAATGGCTTCTGCTACCAGGCCTTTTACAAGCCTTCTAAACCTTCGGAATGCCTCCGAAAACCCCATCGATTTCTGAACAAATTACCCTAAGACCCGGTCAGCAGGTTTTAAATCTTTTGAAGCTATGAAGCTTTACGTTATACACACAAATGTCGCAGAATCCTTTCCAGAATCATGAATACCTTTATAGTTCTTTTTAACGAGGTTAATACAAATACATCAGCAGGAGATCTGACGGAGAACTGATTGAGAACTGCATCTATTGGCCCACTATACCTGTGGACACAGCGCCACCTAGCAAGTACACTCACAAAACCCATCAGAAATTAACGAGAATTCCCGATCACATATTTTCAATTTATCTGCATGGTAACCAGTTCGTCACAAAATCAAACAACGTGAAAAACACAAATCAAATATATTATGCAAGGTATATTAGTTATATACCGTAGATAATAATAGAAAACCGCACACTAATTATAATACCAGTATCGTTGAATATTATTTAAAAAACTGAATGTGAATTTATATGACGACCTACTGCGGGGTTCGTTTTAATAAAAAAACATGTACAGTATTAATATTAAAATAATAAAAATGCTATAAATACTGTTTTAAGTTATACACTGAAATTTTTATGAAGATTGTTTCGCAGTTCGTAATAACAATTAGGTGAACTAATCGATAACAGATAGTGAGTAACAATTTTAATGGATGAAGTCATACTGAAAATGATGAACGTTTTTAAAAGCACAGAGCATAAAAACAAAAGTAAATAGTTTACCGGTGTATATTCAAAATGCAAATATGTTTTCTTTTATCAAATGTAACCAAATGTAACCATTAATGTAGTACATTTGTTAATGCATTTGTGTTCATACTTGCCCTTTGCATACACTTACACTTATATTAATATTCGCTGGATGCAACATGAGTCTGCTACTGCATGACTTTAATCCCGGAATGCGCTTCCTCCCACTTAATAAGGCTGGGTACTCGCTTATAAAGAAGTACGTGCAACGATGTGCTTAAAAACATATAAAATGTCCCAACTTTCTATTTAGTGATATTTCAATAAGCCAAAAAATAATTGTATATTCTTATTAAATATTAGCAATTGAAATACCATGTATGCACTACGTGTCGCGCAGCTGACAGATAATTGAACGGAATTTATCTTTTTGGTAAACTGTGTGTCGAGATAAATAAAGAATGCTAATATTGTCGCACGTACTACTTGTAAGGCGTGGTCAGACGCGCTGTTCCGAGCTAATCAGAGTCCGGCAAAGTGGACAGAGAACACATTGTCAATGCTGTGGTTATCAATGTTTTCCATGTTCGTTATGACAACAGAGAGTCTATCATGAAGGTCATGACTGAAGACTTCCTTTATCGTGCCGATGGTTTGGTTCCGACCCCGCAGCGACATTCTACGTTCACACAGCATACGCCGTGACCCGTATTTGTGGGACAAGACGTGAATATAGTGGGACAATATCCCACCGAGGGCCGATGAACTGGTCTGAGTGACAAGTCGACTTGACGCCGTGTACAGTCCAGCTCTACGGATACAGATTTCACCTTCGTCCTGCAAGTGGGTTTTGTGTTGAATGCTGGGTTGCGTAACAGTCTTACCCTTCTGATTCCAGAACAGTTTGTACAGGGCTAAAGTATACAATGTATATGAAACAGAGAATCTTAACTGCCTAGAAAATTTATTAATAAAGATATGACACGAATATACACCCCTTACTATAAATACTGCCGCAAACGCAAGCACATCGTACTCATATCTTATACTTATTGCATCTTACCTCCAACAGGTGTGTATCCTCGAATTCCCAACGCCTGAACGTAGGGTGTCTGATCTACGTGAGTCACACATCTGATAGACAGCATCGGTCACCACTGCCGGGATATAAAACAATATATTTGTATGCAATACATGCCTACTGCTTTGTTACATAAATATCAAAAACAGTTATTAAGTTTCAGATCATGCACAGAGTCATGGCACATTTAAACGCACTCATTGCATAAACGCAATTGAGACAAATGAGACATAAATGGGTAAATGACATATGCGGATACATATTTGTGGAATATTATTTGTCCAAATATATCATTGTAATATAAATTAAGCATTTGATAGCATTACAAATTATTTGGTTATGGTCAGAATTGTTTTTCAAATATATCCGAAATTTGTTCGCTGAGTCAAATTTAATTCACTAAAATGGGCATATGTTACTTGTAAACTTTTGGACAATTGCTTATTGTAAATAAATAATTACTCACTATATAGGACACGACTGTAGAATATATCCTTTGTAGCCTTAAAGAAACGAAAATAAACACTGTTATACAGCGTTTATAATTTAAATAGTATGAAAATGCATCGAAATATTGTTACAGTTTGTAGCATTTCCTGCCTTAAATGATGAAATTAGTATCTTTGTCAATATATACAAAATGCATATGTATATGCTCTAAAATAAAGACTATTACATTGAATTTATTGTCGAGGATTTAATCAGTTTTTAGTTATTCACGATCTGTAATTGCCATTATAATTCGTTATCTTTTTTTGCTCACCTTTTTGCTGCACAACTTTCAACAACTATAATTTATGTAATTATATTCTATAATAGTCATTATGTCAACCTCAGCTATTGCTAACCTTTTGAGCTGCAAGTCGAAGAATGTCTTCCGTCCCTTCACAGCATTGCGAGCTGGGAGATGTTCGGAGCTTTGCCACTTGACCGGAAATGGCATTGAGGTCATACATTGGTACAAGGTCCCCACAATCCGTGCAAAGTTTGGACGCCTTAGGCACATTGTTGTCACTCCGTTTTCTTGACTACTTGATTGTGATGGTCAGAAACGCCACAGACTGCAGACCCATGAACGTTATAAGGTTATAACTGACGATTTGGGCACTGAATATATGTTAAAGTAAAATTGGTACTGGGGTATAACAAGCATACCACTAAAACACAAAATATTGTAATAAAATACGAACTGTCATTACAACTTCAGCAAAACAACTTCATTGTTTCGTTTAACACTGCTTATAAAGAATAACGTCAATTAGCCATTTTGAAATGAACTCCTTTTCTTTTCGTTGACAACGGGTTTTTAATACGCATTGTGTACACATCGGTCATGTGATGATGGCATTGATCTATGAACTTTCGCTCATTACGTTCGAGAATTTAAACTACTTTCGAATTGGTTTCCTGTCGTTGTAAGGGATACAGGAAAATAAGTTTACAGCGTATATACATACACAAGGTGGCGTTCAATTATGAAGTACGGTAATTTGCAAAGGATTTTTATTTACTTAAATTTTCAGAAGTACATTTTGACCCTAAACCGCCACGTATGTTGATAGAAATCCTGTACCTGATACATATCTGTCTTAGGACAGAGAATAATCACGAATATAATATAGATTGCGGACCATCAATAGAAGAAAAAACGCATTTCTCAATCGATCACATGTATATACAGACATCCACCAGTGTGTGCACAACGGTCACGTGTTCACAATATTGAACTATTCAGATCGGTTCCACACTAACGCAAGACTTTCCAATCGGTTTTACTGCCAACGTAAGGTATAACGGTAAATATAAAAAGAGAACAAGACACTGCATCGCATATATATCTTTTCACAAAGATATTTGCTTTATGAAGAACTTTGATCTTAAAAGTATATTTATTTTATATTTCTCGGAACTATATTTCGCCACTGACACCGCGTACTAGTATGTGGAGTAAAGGCAATCACTTAGTGAAGAGATATATGCCTGACGCAACTGCTATTATTTCAATGTGGCGTCAAAGACAGTCGAGCTTACAATTTATTCATATTGCAATAATAAGTATTATACATACACTGCTCTTAGTTTATAAACAACAAAAGTATATAGAATCAATGAATTTACCATTTTGATGGTGATTCCGATGTTTATATTGTAAATGTTAGTCAAATGTTATTTTGAGCAAGAAATGATTTCGATCTCTTATTGCACCTTTACACGGATTCATATTCATTTATGTAATGATAGCAATACAATGATTGTTTTATACCAAGCATCTAATTCAACCGATATTTAAACAACGAAACCTACACTATGCACCAATTTACATCATATTAAAAAATCTAACCGTGCCTTCATTTTTAGCGTCCACTTACCAATGAACATTGTTACTTTATATAACATAGTCATGCAGTAAACATAATAATGGACATTTTGATATTGAAATAATGAAACGTAAGTGTGTGACGATTTACATTTTTAACTTACCTTCATTGCTAAGACAAATCAAAATGTGAATATTACTATTTTTATTACGCATTTACATGTATACTATTGCGGTTATCAGAGAGCCATCGTCGCTTCTTAGTAAACATAATTTTAGATACACTATCAACAATAACACACGACAAAAATATCAGTGGGTCTATTGTATTGTATAAGAACAATATGTTTCAATTTTGTATGTTTATATAAATTGTTAAGTGATAAATCACTAAATGCTTTTTATTGAACTTAAATCGATTATGTACAGATGTTTGGAAAAAACGATGCATCAATCCGACATACCACGTAAAAATTATATATCCATTAAATGCAATATAATGTAAAGATGTAAATGATGATCATCCGAATTAGTTGCAACTACTTGTGGAGAGCTTTATCTTGTAAGTACATTACAAAACGTCAGCTGAACACTTTAAAAACAGGCTGTATACGTTGATCTCGTTCCAAACATTTTCCTGACACACCGCAAATTAATATTTTATAGAACCTTTCTGTAAGTACTGGTAGCTAACTAAATATTATTTCTGTATAAGACGTGTATAAGAAAACGCGGTTGGCACACGTTTGTCACTCGCCTATGTTAGCCGTCAATTTTCGAATGTTCGAATTGGTTGACATTTGTCATTTTATGTATCAGCACTACGCCAAACGGTTAAAATATGTATAATATTTTATGATTATAGAATTTTACGATTAATAAGTATTTCTGAAGATAAAAGAAGATTCAAGCTTTCTTCAATCTTGATGGGCAGAATTAAGCATATGTTTGCCGTTTTTACTCAATTTTGTTCGGTATAATACAATAAATGTCAAATGGCACCGTGTGTGTCATTGATATTGTCAACCCTCGAAACAGGATGTCACCACTCCGCATTCGCCCCGGCAGAGATTCTGCCGTCGGGTTGACAATATCGGGTTATACACACTGCAATATGATATTTATATAATAGTCTATATCAATAATGTATTGTGTCCGACAAATCCATAGCCCGAGGCCCGGGGCCTACCGAAAATTTCAGTCGGCTACCTAAAATTCCACGCAAACGCCCGTCGGGATACTTAAAATTTCTATCATCATTATATTAACCTTGCAATTAATTACCCTGATAGTGTGACTGTACACTGTGTATTGTTTATAATCCGATCAATTATCTAATCAGCGATTGTTATCAGTCAATTATATAATCAGCGATTGTTATCAGTCAATTATATAATCAGCGATTGTTATCAGCCATTTACGGTAATCTCGCTTTCGATTGTCAACAGCAGTGCTGTATTTTGACCATCCAATCAGAAGCATTCAATGTCGTCTGCTGTTAATGTTATTAAAGACAATTGGTTAGTTTACACACATGCTATGACGTCTTTCCACTTTTCGGAATTCCGCGGTAAAGTCATGTTTGCGACAACGATTTTGATGTCGTAAATTAACTAAGGACGCCGAAAATAAATAACAATGATACATGCAAAAATTAAAATCAATTAAAGTGGTGTGAAAGCAATTAACAGCGACATAATTACTTCGCACATAGAATTAATGTACGGATTAAAGGAGCGACTGTTAATTAGTAAGGCAAGTTTGGTTTTACGTGAGAAAACATTGTTTTAATTTAAAAAAAATACCATATAAATAAGTTGCCTCGAAATCTAAATTACTATTAGTATTTTTGTAAATGTTATATTACTGATGTGTTTGCTTTAAAAGTGATGTGGTTGCGTTTACAAGTGACTGTTATCAGTTATGAGCCATAAAAATCTTTAATCTGGTAGCCCGGTGGGCTATCCTGAAAATTTTGAAATTTGTCGGACACTAATAAAATAAATCATTTATAATAATTTATTATAAATGATTTATTTTATTTTACAGAGAAATACCAAAAAACAAAGGCAGGGTAAAGACGTCGCAGCGTAGTCATCTAAACAACGAAACCCTCGCAGCTCTACTCATGATATATATGGAAGGAGAGACGACAGAGCAGTTCCCTTATGACGTGGCCTTGTAGCAGTGGGCCAAGTGAAGAAACCGTCGTCTGGATGTTTGAGTTCATTGAAATTTGAACCGTATCAGTAGTTAGATAACGATTATGTATGAAACATTGCATTTATGTATGAACGTATTTAATCCAAAACCATTAAATATTATGAATCAAGTGTTCATTGTTTTTGTTTATATTTTGTTTTGCAATATATTAGTGTTCACGCCAAATTGCACCAATAACGTTACTCAAACGTAAATTTGTCTAACAACGTAACAAGGGGACACCACTCCAAAGCCCACCCCGTCTCGGCCCGACATCCTTTAAATATTCCTGGGGGAAACTCTGACATCGGTCATGTGATGATGGCATTGACCTATGAACTTTTCGCTCATTACGTTCGAGAATTTAAACTACTTTCAAATTGGTTTCCTACCGTTGTAAGGGATACTGGAAAATAAGTTTACAGCACCAAGAGCACAGAATATGCGGTCCCAAGGAAAATTTAATTTGCAGTCACAAGGGAGTAAAAATATTCTAATATATTCAACGTAACGGGTTTTCATGCATAAAGGTTTAGTGTCAGGTTAATGTGTTCGTGTTGTTCATACCCTACTAAAATTGGGAGGTAAACTATTGTCAAACAGCAGTATGTATATTAACCAGTTTAATGAATGAATAGAGATGACATTTTAAGTATCTGTCTCAATACGACGTAGCATTTGTATTTCATTCATTAAAACGAGAAACGTAGAAATTCCACGAAAATTAAATTTTTCGAATGAAATGCATTAAAGTCATCACAATAAACAAATTGTTGTAATGGTGACCTTGACCTCACCAACCTCATATACATTCCCAAGCGTCGTCTACATATAAATTTATCTTTATATGAATTTTCATTAAAATATCTCAATGTCTTCTTAAGCTATTGAGAGAAAACTGTTTGTCTATTTTTAGTAATGGTGACCTTGACCATGACCCCACCAACCCCATATGCAATCCCAAGCGAGGTCTAGATATAAGATATCAATGTATGACGTTTCATTACAATATCTCAATGGGTATTCAAGCAATTCATCGGAAACTGTTTGTTTTTTAGTAACAGTGTCTTCGACTTTGACCCAACCCACCCTATACACAATCCCAAGCGAGGGCTCGAAAATAAGGTATATATGGATGAAGTTAATTTAAATATCTTGATGTGTTCTCAAGTTATTGAGCGGAAACCGTTTTTTCTATTGTTAATGATGGTGACCCTGACCTTGACCCTGCCCACAACATACGCAATCCCAAGCGAAGTCTCAATATAAGGTGTCTATGTATTGAGTATCATTAAAATATCTCAATGCATTCTAAAGTTATTGAGCGCAAACCGTTTTTCTATTTCTAGGAACAGTGACTTTGACCTTGACCCTATCCACCTCATATGAAATTCCAAGCGAGGTTTCAATATAAGGTATCTATGTATTAAGTTTCATTAAAATATCTCAATGCCTTCTTAAGTTATTGATCAGAAACCGTTTTTCTATTTTTAGTTACAGTGACCTTGACCTTGACCCCACCCATTCAATATGCAATCCCAAGCGAGCTCTCAATATAAGGTATTCATTTATTAAATTTCATTCAAATATCTCAATGCGTTCTCAATTTATTGAGCGAAAATCATTATTCTATTTTTAGTTGAAGTGACCTTGAGCTTGACCCCATCCGTCCATTATGCAATCTCAATCGAGGTCTCAATTTAAGGTATCTACGTATGAAGTTTCATTAAAATATCTCAATGCGTTCTTAAGTTATTGAGCGGAAACCGATTTCTATTTTTAGTAACATTGAACTTGACCTTGACCCCACCTACCCCATATGCAATTTCAAGCGAGGTCTTGATATAAGGTATCTATGTGTGAAATTTCATTAAAATATCTCAATCCGTTCTCGTGTTAGACAGCGGAAACGAAAAGTACAACGCCCGCCCGCCCAAAGTGACATACGCTAATCTAATAACCGAAAAATTTGGTTAACAAATCACATCTGATTTAACAAAGCTTTAAATTACAGGACCTGTATTTGGCCGTTCAATTCAAGATAACTGTTGTATACAGAGTTTTACGAACATCTGAATTCACAATGTAAAATATACCTAAGCAATATTTACATATTACCATATATTTGACTTTTAAATTGAAGAACACTTTCTTCTCTCCCGTAATGTCGCATTAAATAACTGCGTGCAGTGCAGACACAAAGTCTCGCCTTTAGTGCCAGGTCATATCATACGTACCCTAGTACATGTATTAGGTATTATGTACAAACACTGTGCATTACAAACTTAAATTTAACCGATATTGAAATAACGAAAGATAAGAGTGTGACGAATTACAGTATTAACTAACCTTCATTGCTGCAAACAAATCAAACTGTGAATATTACTACTAACGCATTTACAAGTATATCATTGCGGTTATCAGATGACTATATTAACAATGTAGGACATTTTATGAGTAATATAAATAAACATATGGCTATAGAGTTATAAAACATGTCAAGGAATGTGTTATAAGAATACATAAATAGTGATCATGTTGTCGGAGAAAAAAGTATTGTTTTGGCTAAATCTTTAAAGGTTACGGATCTTAAGTTAATTCCCTCATAAAAGGCTCAACGCGTTTCATTTATCGCTGTGCACATCGTATATTTTCGATGTAACAAAGTTATATTTGATGAGTACATCAAAATTGTAACTGAATGTGGGTTTTAATGAAGATATCAGATGATCAGGAAGGATTGCGATTTTATAACCACTGTGTTCAAAAATCCGCGCATTCATTTCTAGATACTATTTAATTGTGTGTGTGTGTGTTTTGGGAGGGGGGATGGGTGTGTTGATAAATGCAAAGGATGCCTATTAATCAGTTCATTGAAGAAATGTCTGTATACCACTACTGTAAATCCACAAATCTACCATTTTTCTGTATTGAAAATATGCAGTGTTACTGCAGCAACGAATCATTCACATTTATGTCGGTTTTTATTATCGATAACATCGTAAACCTGTGTTGTATATACACATTGCCATAAAACCGTGCCATTTACTTGTTTTAGCTCAAACAGACATAAAGTAGAAACCATACACATTTATATATATTATGTTAGCTGATCATACTGTTTAAAAAATACATACTGCTATTTTGCAAACGAACACAAGACGCAATAAACCGGTTGTAACTAAATTATGTATAAATACAAGTCATATGCGTAGGTTTGAGCTTGTCCTGACCTAAATATCCGGTATGTAGGGCAGGCATCTCAAATGACATAATTATTTGATTAATGTTTGACTTGCTAATTGTATTGCATTCAAACGCGTCTGAATATTATCGTACACTTATTTTGCTGAGTCAACCTTTACACTGACCGAAAAACAACGTACCGGTAATCGATATTAAGTGATTGGCGTCCTAATTTAACGTGTTTCTCTATAAAAAAAATCTTCGCAGAGACTTCTCGAAGTGGCCGCACAAAACCTTCTGCTGCTGCAAAAGCCATATAACACCATGATACCGTATCACACATAATTAATTTGCAAATTATATCAATGTGAACTAACAATTTTCCAAAGAAATCTGAAACGTGTAGTCGTTTGGTGATAATCTGATGAGTTGACATTTCCTAAATCCAATCCAATGTTCGGCTGACATTTTCAATGAGGTGACAGTAGTTTTATTTTTTTCAATTAATAACCTAAATTACCTTCGGGATTGTCCTATAGTATATGTAATTTAGATACTTCAACAGTTTATCCAGTTTGTACGTCTGTAGATAAGCGGTTTCTTTTATCTTGAACATACACGCTGTAAGCATAAACAGAGGATGAACATTAAACTGGAAATGCAGTGGTTGCATTTATATTTTCAGATACAGTCTATTATAGGTTTGGTATTCTTTATTAACGTGGCATGTGTAAAACTAACATAATATATAATCAAGATAGAGATTCTAATAATATAACACCCGGCCCAATGGGCCTTAATACAGAACGTTGTTCCAGCTTATAGAGTACACAGAATAAATATTAAGTTGTTGAACAAGATTGTGCAGTACGAATCACGTGGTATGATCCGATAGGTACACAATCAATGCATGTAAGTATAAATACTTCATTCGAAAAATCAATTTAGAACTAGCTAGGGATGTGTTATGAGAATAATAGTGACCTCCTATGCATAAACCCATTAAATTTACTGAAAAGTATTGTCTTCTGCTGCATATAAGGTTTGTATCTCCCGATGTGACTACAGGTACATGATTGGCACATATATTATGAAGATATCGTTTATGATTGTCATATACAGGGCTCTGGAATGCAAAATGTAGTTCGTCCTCGACACTTTGGGAATCACATAGGGTTCGCCTGTTTATCTGCCGGTCTCGAGTCTCAGGTGGGAGGACTCCAGTACGAAATTTTGCCAACACAAAGCGTTCAATCTTGCTAAGGTTCAAAAAGACGTATTTCTTGATCATGAGAGAGGACTTGAATGTTATATACGCCCGCAACTTGAGCATTTTCTGTATGTCTGAACGCCAAACTGACTCGTAGACTAGTGATCATGAATAAGTTCTTTTAAACGGCGGTATCGAAGAGGTATCCATCCGGTGTCTCCGATGCGTTATAACAACTTCTGTCAGACACCGATTACAGGTGGATATTTCATAACGTCATATGGTATTTTGTAGATGTGGATGACTTTTGCACGACGCGACTGATTTCATCTATGGTTATAGTTTGGTTCAACAAAGTATCACTTTCATAGAATGGGTCAATGATATCCATTTTAAGATGTTGTTTGTGAAGTGTTTCCCCGACTATAGTGCGTTTCATTAAATTCATAATCATCGCAACAGTTGTACATATTTGTAAAGTCGCATTGCCACATAACATATAGTAATCACGTTCACTCAGAAAAATCGCTATGTGTAATTTTTTTTGTAATTGCAATAACATATTAAAAGGGCATGCTTTAGTAATTTTAAAATACATTCATTAACATTTTAACTAGTGTCACGGAATGCATGATTATTAATATTAATCAAATATGAATATATTTAAGTATACCCATCTTAAACAATAACACACACTCAATGCTCTTGCATTAAAACTCATTTTGATACTTTATACATCCGCTGCACGTTTTCCCTAATGAAGTCGTATATAATATGTAGTGTGTAGTGAATATACAATACCAAAATCATTTTGGTACATGTATACGGTAATCCAGAGAGTTTTGACATTAACATAAACACGTTTTGACACTAATTTCTACTGTAATTATGCTTAAGATGTAGTATAAATCGAAGTTTTTAAGTGTTGGCAACACATATTTTGACCGTCTCTTTTATTGTCCTTCCATACTTCGTTCTATTGCACTATCGTGATCACAAACTTGAACATCACCATGTAATGATCTGGTAAATTTGTACTAGGTCGATTCTTCGTCTTGTGATACTAACTTCATCACCATCAATGATTGTGAAACACATACTTGAGATTGTCGGCTTTTTAGCTCACAGTGCTCGGTTAGCTATTGGTATAGGGGACCTCTCCTGCGTCGTCCGTCGTCCGCTGGCCGTCGTCCGTGTGCCGTCAACAATTTGTTTCGTTGTGACGCTGGAGAGTTCACTTTTTATCCAATCTTAACCAAACTTGCATAGTTTGTGTTCGACCATACAATCTCGGACGGGATTGTTATTGGGACAGATAGCACCAGTAACACTAGAGTTATTGCCCCTTTTTCATGCAAAAAAGTGCAAATTTTTTTCCAACATATAGACTTATTTTCTATCCAATCTTAACCAAACTTTCACAGTTCGTGTATTACAATCCGATCTCAGCAGACACCAACAATGGGTCAGATAGTGTTTCAAACACTTGTGTTATTAGCCTTTGTTCATGAAAAAATAGACAAATATGGACATTATTCAGGATAGAGACTTCATTTTTTATCCCATCTTTACCAATCTTGCATAGTTTGTCTATGACTATGAGATTACAGTTAAAGTGGAATATAAGCATGATCAAATTAAAAGAACCGAAGTTATTGTCCTTTGTTTGTAAAACAAAATATGCAAAAATGGACATTACTCAGGATTGGGACTTCATTTTCCATCCAATCTTTATCAATTTTACACTGTTTGTCTATGACCATAAGATTACAGATCAAGTTAAATATAAACAAAATCAAGCCAGATACATGTACACGAGAATTATTGTCCTTATTATACAAAAATGGTCATTATTCAGGAAAGAGACTTTATATTTCATCCAATCTTCACCAGTCTTGCACAGTTTGTCTATGGCCGTAACATTAAAGGTGAAGTCAAATATAAGCAATATCGGACCAGAAACACTGGATTTATAGCCCTTTGTTTGTGAAAAAAAATACAAAAATGGACATTTTTCAGGATAAAGACTTTATATTTCATCCAATCTTCACCAATTGTGCACAGTTTGTCTATGCACGTATTTAAATTGAACGATTACAGGTGAAGTCGAATATAGGCATGTTCGGACCAGAAACACCAGAGTTATTGCCCCTTATGTTTTGAAACAAGTTATCAATGATTGGCTTGCACTCACGATTTTTTATACACTGTAGACCAAACCTAACAGTTTGCGTTTGACTATACAAATGATGGTCAGAGATATCAGAGAAAAATGATTTGAGAACGATTAGCAAAAACCCCGCACATCCACTACCCAACTCGTACTTTAATTAGCCCATTACACTGACCGTTCTTTTATACCAAATCGATCCTATCCCTCTTTGCGTATTGTTCAGATACCTTGATTTTCCGGCGTAGCTGTCTAAGATCACTTTTGACCTAGATTTCTTGCGATAATTATGCAGCCGGAAAATTGAATGCCAATAGAATTAGGTAAATTTTCTAATTTTAGGCAATGCAAACTTTAATCAATGGTTTAACGTATACCAATAACTGTTTCATAATTTTTGGGATTAAAAATTTACATAGTTTGGGGGATTAAAAATTTACATACTTGTTTACATAAGCGGTTAAATTAAAGTTATAAACATATCTTCGACATACACTCTAGAAATGAACATAATTATGAACAATTTTACTCATTGTATGTCATGATCAGAATGTTATATTCATTCACATAATGACATAACTATAGTGTTTAGCCTACATAATCGGCGCGCTCTATAAATAGCAATTACAATGCTACAATTCACGGGGCTGTCGGTAACAACGTACAATGTTATTCAGTTTTTTTCAAATTAATTTTGGGGGCCGATACGTTTTCTTATAGTGTCCGAAAAATATAGTCTCCGAGAAGTCTCTATTGTAAGGACCGAAAAATCTGGGGTCCGAAAAATCTCCTTGGAAGGGAACCAAACATATGGGGTCCGTGAAGTAACAGCTTGGTCCTCTTGTATAATATTTAGGGCAAAAAAATGACATATCAATATTAATTTCTACGCCGATTGTCTTTTTTAAAGACATTTCTTGTTAAACCTGTGATAACGGTATGGTCTTCCTCTGTACCAGTTCTCAGGTGAGTGCTTTGGGCCATCATGATCCTTTTGTTTCACTGCATTTCTGTTTCGTTTGCTCCATTTTTTGTCGGAATAAGTTTGCCGGAAAAAAAATCCTACTTATGCTGAGTTCAGCTATTATCTTTAAGTACTGTGTTGTCATACTCCGCGGCATAAAAAAAACGTCATTGTAATATGCAGAAAAGACCTCATTAAAAGTATATTACATGTTTCGTATGCCATTTATGCAAACGATATTTTATACCTGCACTAATTGTACGCGTTAACCTAAAAATCAGAATGTTTAGCTTGACACCTTAATGCGTTTGCAAACAAATCAATACGATACACACTTAATGGTTAAACCCAGTTTATCTTTGGGATAACGCATAAATAACGTATTAACAATATTGAAATGACAATACAACACATATTGGATGGTATTTCATTTAAATACAATGAAATAAATGTGCAATTCAATAATTTTTAACGAATTCCTTTAACAATAGTGATCATTCTGGAGATATACTTGACGAAAATATTTTGGATAAACGGTTTAAGGTTAGACATATTACCTTCAGTGTTATTCTTGTGTGTTTCGTTGTGAATATCAATTATATTCTGTGAAACTCTGAACATATCTGACGTATAAGAGTTCGAACTTATTCTAATTGAGATGCTGTTTCCAGGAAGATGTACGCCGTCAAGATTTGAACGTGTTTATATTTGTACTCGTATACAATTAATTGATTGTATCACAGTTATGTTTATGTATTATTTTCACTTTATATACACAACCATTTTACTTTTAACTAAATTTGCGAGTTATTTCATACGAGTATTGTTTATATCGATTATTTATTTGTTTTACGACATACCTGCAACAGGAAACTTGATCTTTTCATGCTTATATGAGCATACAATTTACGTAAAAACCTACTGTTATGAATATTGCAAACAAATACTACATAAACTGTTGGTAATATGCTAATCAATACGAGACGTAATAAACATGTTGTTTACTTGTGCTGTACTGGTATCATCGTCCCTGAACTATTGATAAATACAAGCCAACTTGGCAGAGTCACAACTGCGTAGATTTTCGTTTTACTCTACATTCGCCTATAATTGGTTTGTTCATGTATTCGGACTAAATTACTGGTACATATTTTGTATTAGTAAATGTTCACGGTCTTGAAACTTGGTAGGCCTATATATCCTTTTACTTTATTAATTTTCTTTTATTTTATATAGATACAAAAATTTATTTGACCGATTTTAACGCCATAAGCACTTAACATTTATATTTCACAATTAACATAAATACATCGCAGTATTTTTTGTTAATTGACATTCTAAATGCGCACACATATTGTCAAGGACATACACGTATTTCGCAATGTTTATTTTCTACCAAAATAGCTATCTGTAAACTTAAACTAACCGATAATAAGGCGTTCTTCACCATCATTGTGGATGTTATTTAATCAAATAGTAAATACAACAAAAATAACCCATATACGGTACATGTAATTTGATACCCTAACAGGTCAACAAGCTAAGCTCTGCTCACTGAAACTCTGATATGTTGGAAAAAATAGAAATATAATACGTGTATTATGCTGTTCGTTTGCTTTAAACTGTCTAATGAACAAACTTAGTAAATGAAACTAATAAAAAGAAGACCAAAACATTCTACTTTAGTGGAACAAAAAAGGTTTTGGAATTATATAAGGCGGTTTCTGACAAAAAATAAGATTTTTTTAGATTTTCAATATAGTCATATGAGGAAAAATGGCCCCGCCCCCTGGCGACCATGCTTTTCAACGGAGCAAAACCATTTGAGCAACTTTGGTTGAGAACCACCCAAGAAAAAATTCTGTAAAATTATTTTGAAACCCAACCAGTGATTTCTGACCAGAAGATTTTCAAAGTTTTCACTGTAGTCATATAAGGAAACGGAGCACAACCATTTAAACAACTTAAGTTGAGAACCACCCAAGAAACATTAGTGTAAAATTATTTAAAAACCCAACCAGTGGTTTCTGACCAGAAGATTTGGAAGTTTTCACTATAGCCATATAATGAAAGATGGCCCCCTCCTGGCGGTGATGTTTTTCAACGGAGCACGACCATTCGAGCAACTTAAGTTGCAAACCACACAAGGAACATTTCTGTTAAATTATTTAAAACTCGTCCCAGGGGTTTAGGAGATGTCGCTTAAAGATTTTTCTTTTTATAGCATGTGCAGCGGACGGGAACCATTTGCGCAACTTTGGTGAAGGGCCATCCAATTTAAATTTCTGTGTTTAATAAAAGTTGGCCGACCAGTTTCGGAGGAGATGTGGTTTAAAGTGGCATATCGACGGTATTTTCCGTAAATACAGACACGTATTAAAACAAGACATATTCCGTTTTTTTACGAATCTATTTCTAGTAGCAATAATATATTGGCGGACTCGTTAAGAAAAATATAAATACAATGTTCAGTTTGTTTTTCGATACACGGCTCCAGCAGGTTTGGAATACATGACTACAAAATCGCGAACTTCAATGAAAACGTTCCCACGCTACAATACAGTTGTCTGTAGTGTGCATGCACATAGCAGTTCTTCCTGTACGTTTCATTCAAATCGATTTTACTACCACATGTACTTCTAATTTACATCAAAGCGTTGAACACTGAAAGACTGCGGCTTGAAATGTTAAAGGTCACAATTTACTAATTATAGAATATTAAAACATGTTAAAGTAAGCAAATGAGTTCGTCATCGATAATGTTTCAGAATGATAATGTTTGAAACTGATATATTTCATGGTCGCTTACATTTCATGTTTTATCTTACTATTTATCTTAAGTAAAACAATGCATAAACTAAACGACATAATGTTTTTACATTTATTGATCGATGTTGAGATTAAAAAAGACGCGTATGTGATTTATTTCCTAAAGGACAGAGTTACATTCGCTACTATTTGTACAGGTACTTGGCTAAAAGCTCATTATTTCCAGACCACACTTACATAATATGGCGTCAGCTCTGGGGATAAAACTACAAAATATGTTCACAATGTTCGAGAGTTAGATTTACGCAATAAAACGTAATTACGTAACTTACCAGTAAACAACACACTGAAACATACCGAAATGCCACGATAGATCGACTATGTAATTGTAGATTTGGAATAAAAAACAAGTAAGTTGACTTTTATTATGGTTTAAATCGGATATATTTATTGTCATCTATATCAGTAGCAATGTGTTGAATTAGTATTTAGTGGGCCAATTTCGCAGTTCTGATTTGCCGTCTGATCAGTGATCTCCCTTTCTCCCCGGTCTTGAATCAGTGAAGCAGTATGCAATAGCTATCTTAAAATCGATACATGCTTTTGATATGCGGTAATAAAGACTTCGGCTATCGCCGCAGTCTAAAAATGTCTCGGTGACACTTGTACTGTTTGTTTATAAAAACGAGACCTATGTTTTAAGCAATCATTTAATAAATACTTCTTAAAATATAATTTTATTTTTGAAAATAGTAAACCGTTTTAGCTGTCGATACGCCCCTTTAAAGGAATAGTTTACGGACGGACGGGCGCACGCACACACGCACGCACGAAGGACGAACCGCCATGGCATTGTTCACTGGCCCTCGACCTGCGGAACTAAAAAACGAGAACACAAGACCCAAAGTTTTGCATTGTGATAAAATTCAACGATAGCTATCACGTTTAAGAACAAAAGTGCGTGACTGAAATATGACAGTTAATATATATCTATCGGACTATATGTATCATAAATAAAGTCAGTGATATGTTATATGGAAATTATATTTTCATTTCATCAAATGTTATGCATGCTTGTCGCAATTAGCAATGCAGCAGAGCTGATTTTCAAACTTTTTCTCTTATTTGACAAACAAAACTCAATTGCTTTGATGCATTGTCTATTCGTCAATCGATGATGATATTTATATTAAATTTATATTTTACAATATTATAGGATCGGCAAATATGATACAATAATTCTCTACTTTTGCATGCACGACGATGCCATGAACATGGTTGAATCATCTAAACAATGCTCTTTTGATACAATGTGTTACGGACATTTCATTTCAGTAAATATGTATTGGTTTCTCTTGTGTCATTTATGTATACAAGTGCGGATGTCGTGAAAAATAAACACAACACACACAACGTTATAAATTACCCAATTTCTTGACGCTTATATGTAGCCTGTTTGTTGCAATCCCATTAAACGATGTTGAGCTTAAGACTATAATCAGTATTATACATTGTTATTTTGTGATAAGTTTGTGTCACATCTTATAGTGACTAAAAGATAATACAGGTAGAGACAATTCACTTTTGCAGTCTACTTTTACATTGAAAATGAAAGCTAAAATTGCCTATATATCATGCAAAAACTTACTTAAGACATTATCATTCGATATTCCTAATGTCACATTATAGCTTTGATGTCAATAGATTATTGGCAAATCTATAAGGTATATCTGACCTAATTATAGTAAAGGTTCAATAAATAGTTTCTTAAGTATGTATCCTCTATACTCACCTTTTAAGAGCAGTACATCACCATTGCTTTTACAGTCGGTAAAAATGCATTTGAGAACCGTAATAAATATGGACTGATCGATACAGGTAAATCGAAAGATTTAAAATACAGACGATTACACCGTGTTTGTAAACAGAAAACCACGAATCCCCCTATTTACAATATATGGTTGATCTCCTCATTATCAACACAATTTAAACCGACGGTAGTTCGGATTGGCATAACACAATTGTCATATTTGCATGATCGCAAGACAAGAAAGATATGCTTTATAAATGTTCATAAAGCTGGCAAATTTATTCTTTCTAAATTGACGAGCAGCTTTTTCGATCTGATTGACGTTACCTAATTGGCATATTGGTATGTTCGGTTTATTGATTTTTTTAAGAAGTTAAGTGTTGAAACCAGACAACATCGATTTTTTTCGAAATTGGCTTACAGCCAACCATTCACTGCTTAACAATTACATATTTCAAGGCTATTTGCAGACATTTGCCAGGTCTTTACAAAATAAAAGCGCTGACAGCGCAGAAAGACTGTTGGCGACAAAAGAAACTAAAAGCATGTGAATTATGAGTGCATTTTTGCTAAAAAGAAACATTTGTTTGAATGAAGTTCAATTTCCAACCTATAAACTTTATAATTTTGCTTCTTATTCAATAGTATACGACATCATAATAAAAACTAATTTGTAACTAACGAAACTATATTTTGTTTGAGCTAATTATCTTATGCAAACGGAATTATATACATGCCAGTTAACAAGTCAATCTGCATTGGCCAGAATAACCGATGAAGCGTAGTAGTTATGCACACCTATTGTTAGTGCTTCTTAGCCAAAGATCTTTAAATAAACATGTTTATTTATAGATCTTTATTCGTAGCCTACTGAGTCAAATAGATTATACGATGCAAGCTCTCGATTGTCCTTAGTACAGTTTAAAAGTAATAAATTGCAGTAATTTGTTGTCTAAATATTCAAAATGAGAATTGATAACAAGAAAAAACGCTTTCGCAACGAGTCAAAAATAACCGATTTAGCGCATTAATTTGGTGGCCTTATTCCATGACACTCTGGTAAATATTTCGGTTACATACAAGTAACATGGGGCTTTTGTCGAAATATGACTGTTGAAACCCTAGTTTCTACCGATGTCTTCATTCAGGTGAGACGCATTTTCTTAGAAGTAAAATGCCATATTTTTTAATTGCAATTTTTGGAAGAGGAAAGATTCCTCTTTAAACTGACAGCATGCTTTCACAAACTGAAATCTGAAAGTTTGCCGTTTTATAACGGGACCATATGTGAATTGGATTTACTTGCATCTGACCTTGAATTTTCACACAAAACGAAAGTGAAAGTAGCTTTTTAAAATAAACACGCTTAACAGCGTTAAACACGAACTACCGGTATTTTATTTAACAGAAATATATTCTTCTATCAGTATTAACTTAATAGTAGACTGATTCATCGTATCAATAAAGTCATTTAATGAAACAACTTTCATATGCGGGATTACTTCTTGCGTAAGCACATTTCGCCGTTTGGGGCGAAATTATGCTGTTAAGTACAGAGGTTTAGCGTTCGATGTCACCCTCTGTGCATAGAATGGACCTGGCACTCATTAATCTCCGGTAACGCTCGGCTGTTTTATTTATATCGGTTTAACGTTTATTTAGCATGTAAAGCACGGATTTCATAGTCAAATAACAAAAAACTCCATCAACAAGTGTCAGGAAGAATAGCGCGGTGAATAGTGTTTTAGACCTTGAATCACAATGACTGTGGTTCGAATCCAGCCAAAATCAATTTTTTTTTCTTATTTTCTTTAACTTCAACATTACATATTCTCGTGACATTTTTTCTTTATTTTGTTTTCTTTCCTTTTTTATTTTCTTATTTAAATTATTTTATCTACATAAAAATGCATACACAAAGACTCTTTTCCGCCGGCAGTATCGATGCAGCTCTCTTCTGTGTCAGAATCGAGGTTGATGATGAGATTCCATGTCATGACGTCAGCAAAATGATCAATTCAATAAATTAAAATAAATAAAACAAGAAATGCCTTAAAAAAAACAATCGGCGTTGACATTAATATTGAGATATCATTTTTACCCTAAACATAATATAAGAGGGCCAAGATGATCGATTACGTGGCCTATCGGACCCCAGATGTTTCGGTCCCCACGTAGACAAGGCGACTTCTCCGACCCCAGATTTTTTGAGCACCATACGAAAACTGCTCAGATCCCAAAATTAATATGTTCTTACTTCAATAATATTTGTACCGTGAATTAAGCGATCATACCGCCCCATGTTTTCACAAGTGATACATGAATAACCTAAATAATTTACGTTAACATCATTATTATATAAATGTGTCAGTCAAATTTAACAAATTAACATTGTTCGACAATAATTGCGGGAATGAATGAAAATTATTTTGTATCAGACGCGTATAGTTATTCAAATCTTAAGTAATATACCCTAACTTCATCTTGAAGTTATCTATAGATGCATAATACATACACATTTCGAAGTCAGTTAATCATTTATACTGTGTATCCTAATTAAAAGCAATCTTCAGCGAACATTCAGCGCATTTGAAATAATTATGACTTCTATTTTTGATAAAACAAACATCAACTTTCATTAGACTATTAGGCGATTTAAAATTATATTCGGTTGGAATATGATGTATCAAGGCTTTCTGTGTATAATTGGTATTGCAAATAATGTATTAATGCTACGCAAATGAAGTAAAAGTAACATGAATAACATTTCGACGTATTCCGAGACTTATTTCACCACAAGTTATTTATTGACATATATCTTTTTATAGGTTGATTAACATCTACTGGAGAAGTTGATAGAAAGGTTCAATTCTATCTAATTCTTAATAGTACGCAACCACCATTAATTTCAAATTAAAATGCACTATAATTTTATATAAATAATGCCCATTTATTGAAATATTCGCTTTTATGATTCTCTGGACGCTAATTGATGCATACATATTATAACAGCTATACACCGGCAGCTAAACGCGCGCTAATTTTAGAATTATCGTGAGTGTGTTGAACTCGCTAGAATCAGTTGTTATTATTTATAGAGCGTACCGCTAGGCTAAACAAAACAGTGGATTAATTCTGAGAACGAATATAATATTCTGTTCTTGACATACAATGAGAAAATATGTTCATAATTATGTTCAGTTCTAGAGTGTATGTCGAAGATATGTTTATAACTTTATTTTAACCGCTTATGTAAACAATTATGTACATTTTAATCCCCCAAAATATGCAACAGTTGTTGGTATACATTAAACAATTGTTGTAAGTTTGCATTCCCTAAAATTAGAAAATTTGCCAAATTCTATTGGCATTCAATTTTCCCGCTGCATAATTATCGCAAGAAATCTAGGTGAAAAGTGATCTTAGACAGCGACGCCGAAAAAGAAAGTTAAAAAAGTCCAATAAATCTAATATTGGTGGGGACCAAAAAAATGGGGTCTGAGAAGTCACGTAACGATCATCTTGGCCGTCTGTTTAGGTAATTTTTAAATGACATCTCAATATTAATTTCAACGCCGATTGTCGTTTTTAAAGACATTTCTTGTTCGAAATTAATGTAGTTTGTTTTGAACATATGCACGGGCTTATCTAAATTTACAACTAAGCTTATCCAATTACATTATGTTAAGATTTCAATTACATACATTTGCATGCACAATATCGAGGCTACTACAAATCTTGGTATATTTGTATGCAATTGGTTTGCATTAAGATTTTACATTATGTATTCGAAATAGACTGTGCATATTGTTTGTGTTGTGTAGAATTATTTGATATCATTGTTGATCTTACATACCTAGCAATTGTGTTGGTATTCAGGCAAAGACATTAAGTCATATCTTGATAGTACGTATTCATTGTTCAAATGTATGTAAACAATAGCATTTAAATAAATACATACGTTATGAAATTGTATTGGGCAATATATTTAAGGTAAACACATGCAATCAAATATACCTCACTTTTAATTTTGTTTTTCAAAGTACAATGCTCACATAGGTCTTATATTGTGTTACTTATACACGCATTATCCAATTTGACAGCAAGAAGATTTTATTTGCATAAATGAGTAACACAATTCAATTAATATGTTTTTTTAATTTATTATGTCATAGCTCTAAGCCATGCAATAAAGCATAATTGAAGTGACCTGTTTATAGATTGACCATTCGACAATTTGTTTTTGTCACAGATTCCAAAAATAAAAGAATAGTTAATATAAAGGAAATACCACAATGGACATAGAAATATACTGTAAATATCATTTCGTTAATGAATAATCATCAGTTGAAATTGATAAAATTATAAAGCGTTTATAACGCTAAACGATGCAATCTCTTGCATACCGGCTACATTCCATTCATCTTTGTAGACGGCTTGGAAAGTAGTCCCATGCAATTCACGTGGTTTAAGTCACATGATCATAAAAATAAAAGACATTGGGTCTCCTAGTTTCCCGTATAAGTAATGCAGCTCCCATGCATGATTTTGCATGGATAAATCCTGTTATTGTGGTCAGTGAAGTATTTCAATTCCGAGGGTCGTCTAATAAACCTATACTAGTGTGGCATCCAGATTGAATGAAGACATTAATTAAAACATTGCTGTGACGTCATTCCATTGTTCTCAGTGTACCATAACTTTAATTTTAGACGGGTAGCCTTCCAATATCTGGCGTTTTACATATGCGAACTGATTCAATCTGCGTAAATGGGCATGAAATAGTTCCAATAATAGGAATAAAACTTATTAATGTTTTCCCCATGCATTATATATATCAAATATCAAATACTGTGCAACGTATTTCATAGTCGGCCCTGCAAATGACTTATCCAGTTGTTGACAATTGATATTATTGTTCGAAGTACACTTATTTATGAAAAGCATGGAACTTGTGCAGAATGCAACTGTGTTTATCATACCGACAATACCACCCACGCTGTCCATATTGTTTACATATGCGAACTGATTCAATCTGCGCAAATGGGCATGAAAATAGTTCCAATAATAGAAATCAAACTTATTAATCTTTTCCTAATTATGATAATTTATCAAAGCGCTGAAGGCACAGAAGTTGTTCGCTAGTGTGTCTTATTGGGCACAACTCACTCTATTCAAATGTTTATAGCAACAAGTTCAATTAAACAGAACAGATTTGAAAGGTTTATTCAGATTGTGTCTCAACGAAAATATCATAGCGTCCGATGGATCTCGACTCGTCCAAATTACTTAGTACAATAGGCACTTAAGACCTGTTATGGTGCGTTTTGCTGAATGTTTTGCAAATATATTGAACATACAATAATATTAAAATTGTATATTCGAACCAATAAAATCAAATTTAAGGAAGTCACGTAAATGACCATAATAATTATAATAACTTAAAATGAACTCCCCGGCACGTTATCATAGACAATCAGATACATTGATTGGCGATTTATATTCTTCAAAATGCGACGTTAAAATCGATACTATCACGAAATAGAATCAGATTTTAAAATATATATCGCCATTGTGTAGTCGCTCAATAATGCCGTTTCGATTGTGTAGGTTGTCAAATGTGCAGCTGATGAATTGAGGTCCATTGTAAAACGTACGCCACTAATTAAAATGTTAACAGGCGTAAAAACTAGACAGCCGCTTACAGCAGCTAACAATATTATGTACGAATTAAATATAGTCGTATAAGGCCTGTGAAAACAACTTTCAGATGAAAATAAAAAATATTGTCGGGAAATAAACCTGTACAATATCATGGTCTTTCTTTGGGCTACAAAAATAATTATCTTACTTATAATGACATTCCGACATTTGGTCATTAAATTTTCATAACTACACAGTATCCGAATGTACCAACCGGGTATATAGTGAAAAATGATGGTTATCAGTTTTATTACAGGACAATCTCTGTGGAAGACAGCAGATTAATTTGTCGAAGAGAAATAACTATGGCGTTAAACAAAACTCGATTTAAACCTTGAAAACATACACTATGCTAAATATTAACAATATTTAACATTATTATGAATGCAACGACAGCGCTACGCTTTTTAACCGTATTTGCAAATTTGTTGTTCGATCGATATTGTTGGGTAATGTGTTAAACGCTTATAGGAAGTTACTCACAGAATATTATATTTTAGAAATGTCTTCTTTTTTAAATTAATAAAGCGTCTGAAGTAGCAAACCCTTATATTTTAGGAAACAAAAATTAAATAATAAAAAATGAGAAAAAAATCCTGCTCTCATACGGATCGAACCCCGACTGCCGGCGTGAGAGTCTAACACGTTAACAACTCGGCCATAGTGTCTGTTCTAAAACCCAGTGTGATTTTCTGATAAGGTTACTGGAGTGTTACCAACCGCTATTGCTAGTACCTGTACTGCGTAATTACCGACAAAATGTGAATTCAATTTTGTTCTTTATTATTATTATAACGACAAAGTGAAAAATGCAATAAGTAAAATAATAGTTGTAATAAAATAATTAATAATGCCCCACTCAACAAATAACCTTAACATGAGTCGGCAATAACGAGATATTCAAAACGGCACTAATAACTAATGATAAATGCGTTAAAATCATAGTGATTCCTACCATAGAATTTCAGAAGCGATATATAATATAGTTGTTCTGCGAACAACTAAAAAACCATTTATTATTTATTTCTTTGCTCGTGGTCCTTTAAAGGGCCTACCGGTATGTCGTCGAAAAATTGGATTCCTATTACACTATAAATAATATTATATGATAGAAATGCGCTTTATACAGGCATATGCATGAAATAAATAAAACCTAATATAATACACAACAAGATATTTGATAAAAACAAATTTCAAAAAAAGTCTTTAAAAAATCCAAGCAGGGAGCGAAATCACGACTTAAGAGTCATACGAAGAAATGACAGTAGACAGCGCTTTAACCAACTTCGCCATCATGCTTGATAAGAAGTAGAGTGTAAACTATGGTTATAGAAAATACTTACCATTATGACGTCAAAATGTAAACATGAAAAGGGTCAAACAAGCAAGACCAATATTATGAATTGATTTTTATCTCAGAATGCGTGCACACATTTTTCATTATATATACCCTATTTCAACCATTATGATATGCCAGTATTAATATCTGAATTTCAGAATTTTTTAAGAAATTGCCCCCTTGAGACCGTTTTCGATGACATAGTCCTTTTAATGTGTTGTAAATACATTTGTTTTCCGTTTTGTCAAGATTCTTGTCATTGGGCCCATTGCAGAGGTGTATGGTGAGAGCAACGAACGACAAATCTGCTAGGAGATTGTAAACGATGGAATAATTTGGAGTGTTTCTGTTGTTTTCGTCAAAATCATTCGTGGATCATTGACATGAAGTAAAACAAGACATATCTTTAAAAACGATATTCGGCGTCTTTGGTAATTTTGCAAATAAGGAATTTAAATTAAACTTCAGCATAAATATTCAAAGAAGTGTAACTTAGACTAGATCGGAATGTCATATAATACTCAGATACTAAACAATACTAGTAGATTACGCCTCCTAACATACCATTATATAAATTATTATATACATTACTTAATATATGTGTTTTTAAAACATAACATTTTAATATTCTCTTTGATTTACTGCGGATTATCTAATGGAAATAAAACAATATATTCAGCAACACAGAACATAATGCATACATGATAATATATACATCGACAAGCCGGAACATACACAGCAAGAAACTTTATTAACTAGTACATTTCTGTTCGAAGTATGCACGCGCCTAAATATGTTTAACTATTTATTGCTAGATAAATCTCGTTGAGGTGTAAAGAATACATGTATGGCGACCATGATATTTTTCAAGAATCTCGCCTTTTCAACTGTACTCTGTCAGTTTGACCCGACACTGACCTTCAGGCGAGCGAGCGTATGATCATTTCGCCCTCAATATAGCCTATCCCTCTGGTGAGAGCACTGATATTAATAGAATCGCTGTGTCTATTGAGTACAAATATAAAAGAAAACACTCAACTGTAAAAAGTGTTTTAGTTACATCGTTGCAAAACATCAAATTTGTTGCTTTTTAACATGTAAAATGTCATGTCAAATCATTTCAAACGCGTTGCGCATATACAAAAGCTCTCATTTTGTGCGAACTATTATTCCCTTATTGAATTTTTCATAATTATTCCAAACCATTTACGAATTCGTCTGCTATGTTGTTGGGATGTTGCACCTACGTATTTATGGCTAGTGTAGTGGGAAATTATCGTAAATTAGCCGATGGAAAGTCAAGACTTATTCATTCGGGACTACTGGCGGAAAATTTTCACAACATTTGATTGGATATTCAGGAAGGTCAAAAGTTGCATTAAATATCTACGCCGATAAATCAGGACTCAATATACAAACCGGAATGGCCGAAAGGTTATGGCGATAGCATTTTGATCCTGCGGTCTGGGGTTCGAACCCCGATCGGAGCAATATTTTCTCTTTTTTTTTTTTTTAAATCCTTTTCTTGTTATTATACCATAGCTCGTTTGTTACAATGCTTAAATCTGTCAAGTTAAGACAATTAATGGAATACTTCAAAAATTCAAAATGTGCAAAAAAACAAGTATCTTTGAGCCTATGTATGATATACATACATGCACGTGTAAGCTTTATTGCTAAAATGAATGATATTGTTCTTTTTTCTTGTTATTCTTGTAATTGTGTCGGTGTATATTAAAACTTATGCTACGAATTAGTTTTTTTTATGTCGTAGCCTTAATTTTCTTTATATTAAAGTGAACTATTCACTTTTATTTTACCTTTTGTTTCATATAGAATGACCAATTTGTCGTTGTGGTTCTAATTGAATTACCTATAAATAACAAAATAAAATTAACAGCCTATACAATGGTACATTAAGCAGTTTGTTCGTGTTGTATTGTAATGCTCCTACCTAGAAGACGTTTCCTTTTTTGTTTAAGGGACAGCAGATCTCTATCCCCAACACCTATTTAATACGCACTTATAAAAATTGTTAAGACTAAAGTTATACAAATAGTTAAGACTTCATTTATATATATGTGTTGTTTAAAACATATATTGATGGGTTAAAGTACAGTGTTTTTTTTTTCGTTTTTTTTTTTGGGGGGGGGGGGGAATAATTAATTTATTTCACTTTGCTCATATTTGTAGGTTAATTCATGGATATGTACTATATAAAGCTGTTCTGAGAGGAACATCATGATGAATTATCAATTCAAATTGGTGAGAAATAAGTTGAACTGTGATAGTATGATATTCTCTTCTTCTAAACCGAAATGTGTTTGATGGGGTTCATATCGAGCTCAATATACATTTTGCCGTGGGCTGAGATTTCTGGGATTGTGTCTGTTTGTTTATGTTATTTCTCGTATTGAGAGGTGGGGCGATAGTAATTAAGTTATCAGGGGTATTTTGGTTCCTGATGGAATGTCAATATGTTGGGTGAAGCCATTGTTGTCCAATATTTTTTATTAACTGATAGTGACTTTTGGTATTTGGGATTGACGTTGTAACGTTTAAATGTCCGGACACAAAATATCTTAGCAATCTATGTGATAACATTGGTCACTTGTGGTGTCAGTTTACTGGTTGGCCACATTTTCACATGGGTAAGTAGTGCATTTGTTATGGGTGTGTATCAGGTTCATTTGTACGTCATTGGAATAAGCTTGGAGGATAATTTCAAGGTAGCTAAGAAGAGCCTTTACATAAATGATATCTGAATGTGAAATAACGGCGAATCCTTAGCGAACATACTGCGAATACAATATGTCATGGTATGTTTGCATATAAAGTGAATTATTGGTGAACATGCATATAGCTGTTCACGGCTTGTTCGCGGATTGTTTGCAGTAACAACTTAAAATTACTGAAGAATTCGCTGAGTATTCACAGCTTGAGTGCTCCTTTGGTTAATCAGAAGATGAATATTTTCAAAGTTCAAAGAATTCGCTGAGTATTCACATTTAATACTTAAGCTTGAGTATTCCTTTGGTTAGTCAGAAGATGAATGTTTTCAAAGTTCAAAATATGTTCACCTTAAAAATAATGTCACAAAATATACTGATTTTGATTGGTCTAATTCAAACAGTTTTAAAATGAAGGTTTACTGAACAGGTACAGATAAATATGTACTGCTTGCTGTTAATAAAGAAATGTTACACATAAATATTTAGGTGATTTGTATTTTTTTTGCTGTGCATTTTGAACATATTCTGGTGTTTATTTACTAACATAAAGTTCAAGGCATATAATTTAGTACTGAAGTACATGTACATAAACATCCAAGTTGTTTGTAGAAAAAGTTCCACCTTTGAGTACTGCTATTGAAACAGAATGACATAAACAGAATTAAGCACTAAGAATCATATCTCATTTTTATTTCTTATTTCAATGTCTCTTAAACTTTTAATAACAGACATAATTCATAAAACATTACACATCGTTGCACCAAGGACAAATTTAATGCATCATCATCATCATAACCATCTCCACTAACATCATCTGTGGCTATTGTCATTATCATAATCATTATTAGCATCATCATCAGGATTGCACCATCACTAGCACAACATTCATTATATAATTAGTGTTTTCATCATAATGAACTTGCTAACAAAATATGCGTGTTTCTTTGTAGACATTAGCAAGTTGTTGAGATATATACGCTCACAAATAGTTCGCAGTCATAAATTTCGAAATCAAAACATCTTATTCGCAGAAGGTTCACATTTGTATTCGCAGATAGTTCACATTTGTATTCGCAGATAGTTTACATTTAAAATCGCGAAGAGTTCACATTTCTATTCGCGGATAGTTCAAATTTTTAGTTGTTCGCGGAAGACCTAATTTGCAAGTATCAATATATTGATTAATTCGCGAAACGTTCAAAAAAATGTTCGCTGAATATTAACTTTAGCAGTTCATCTCACGATAAACTTTTCTGTAAGAGAGTCTTGGTTTTAATATACAATTTGGTACAGTTATACATAAAGACTCTACAAAATAGATCGACTATTTATTAATCATTTCATTAACAACTTGTTTGTGAGTCAGCTTTAATATTTTTGACGGTCAGACGGTTTCTCACTAGTTCTATCTAATTGACCCACTTAAGCCAGTAGGTATAATAATCAGTACATATTGTAGAAGGATCGTTGTGAAGACATGCCAATCAATTTGAAAATACCTGTTCCATAAGTTTGTGAGTGCAAAATAGTAGGATTATTTACCCTTGATGCTCGTTTTTAGGATCATAATTGGATTTAATTTATGTCGGAAACAACGAGAGAAAATGTTGACGGATGCTAAATAGAGTAGTTTAACCAGATATATGGTAGAGTTAGATGTTCTGTGTCGAGAGCGGAATAAAAGATTTATTTTAAACAACTAATTTTTCGGACGAACAATAAGAATTTCAACTGTATGCGCATGTAACACTCTACCTTGGATTAAAAACATATCGGTATACGTGATATACCATTTTCAAGATTCAAATACTGTTCAGATGTACTTATATGCACATTAATGAAATAATGTGTGTTGCCTACCTTAAATATGTACGCATGATACACTCTTATTCTGGTATGATTTTCATATAACAATTCACTGAAATATTGATCGGAGTCAAATACAACATCCCCGTAAAAATTTCGGCAAAATTTGTTTAAGTGAGACTGTGTACAAATGTCTTCTGCATCATCCACTCCATTTTGTTTTAAAAAATAATTATAATAACCTTTCATGTCATATTTGCTTGCATAACGATCCACACACTTCAGTATTTCAGTAATTGTACTGTACTACAAAAATAAAAAATGGGGCATTTCTAATATACAGTCTAAACGCTATACTACGAATAGTCACGGGATACAATGATTTGTTCGTAGTATCGCGTTTTTTGTAGTATCGCGTCATTCGGAAATTACGGTAGTAACGTAATACAATTCATGTTTATTTGCGTTGTGTCGTAGCGTTTACGAACATTAGCACACTTATTCAAATAATTGCATTTGAAAATAGTCTGTATGTATTCCATTATTAATAAAAAAATATCCATGCACAGTAATCCGAGTCGCAATAACATATTAACGAAAGTAATTTTGTTTGACACTGCATTGTCTTAAAATTATAACTAAACTTGTTAACATGTATCTTTGTCCATGGTGTAAACAAACTGGCTAGGTGTCCGACTGGGCAGAGGTGTGAAATCTTCTTTGAGAAGGTGCGAAAACGTCTCCGTGGCAATACGATTCGTAGTATCGCGTTAACATTTCAATATAAACATTATGACGAGACAGGACAATTTGTTTGTAGTAACGCATCATTCGTAGTATCGCGAATTCGTGTTATCGCATCTTTTTGTAGTTAAACATATAAGGAAAACGGACGCGACCGGCAGTCTTTTTCGTAGTATTCCGTCATTTTTTTGTATCGCGATTCGCAGTATCGCGTTTCGACTGTAATTAAAAAAGTAACAATACACCGTATTTTGTTAACATTTGATCTTAAATCCTCGCGAATTCTTTTACAAGTGAACAGCTGTTCTTTACATATTTATATATTCGTTAAATACTTAAGTAAACTTGCAGTTCGATAGTTATGAGGATGATTCCCCAAGGATAGTGTCACGTTTTTGTGACCTCGTTTGGCTACGTTACGTAATTTGGCAGGTGCTTAGTTCAACGTGGCCCTAACGCGCCTCAAGGTGGCACAAGTTGGCAGGTACATTGAGACGCCGCGTAGTAAAAATGATGACAACTTGGCAGCACGTGAGTGTAAAATACGCACTAAAACGGCGAGTAATAACGTGACACTATGACTGGTGTATTAGGCATGATAATTCATTTTCAAAAATAAAAAAATCGCTTTTTGTTTCAGTTTACAGTAAAGTTTAGTTTCTAATATAATCGTCTTGTCGGTCGTTCATTTTGTAGTCCCTGAAGAACCGTTTGCGGTTTAAGTAAATATAAACCAGATATGATGTGAACGGTAATGTTGAGCAAATATCTAAATATAGTGCTAAAGTTAGTTACAAACATGAAATTGTTCAACCCGTCATGCGAAAGCGATTTCTTGGAATTATGCCATACTAGCTCAACAAAAGCTCTGACGTAAATGTACATATCTTCAGAAGATAACGAACCAAAAAGCTAAAGTTGTCATGTTTATTTTAAACATGACAACTTTTCATAATAATTTTCTTATAATACATAACTGATTTTTTGGCATACAGCAATTTAAACGTGACTCAACCGTAGAGAATATAAAGGCTATTTCGGAATAAGATTCTTTATACAGCATACAACTGTAGACACAATAACAAAAACAAAAACCAACATATTATACAAAAATAATAGTAACCACCATCGATATTACTTCTGCTATTGCATATTATAATATTGTTTGCCATGCAGATATGCCGATTGAAATAAATGACGCATAATTATTAGTCTATATTGAATATGACATAACCATAAAACATATAATACAAATAAACTTTATAAACTAAATATACAGTCGATTAGAATGTTATTTAAACTTGAAACAAACTAACATTGCATTACACTAAAAATATAATAAGCGAGTACCTACATGTAAAACAAATCATAACTAAACATGTCAATTACCAGAGCATGTACACATGTCATTCTTAATACAGAAACAAAACACAGTGGAAACCGACCGGACCGATCATTTGGTTTTCACTGGATTTCGGTTAACCCAGGCTTAAAGTTATCAGTGTTATGTATAACTTACCTGTTTCCGCATAGAATCTTGTGTTAGTTAGCCGTGGTCATTAAAATTATTTTGCATGAAGTATGAATCTCAGTTAAAAATTTTGCATTTAGACTAAATCATGAAAATTGCCAGCATAAGGAACGTAAAACATCAATGTATCTTAATGTATACAGAATATGGGATCTATACATTTCGTGTTCATACATTAACGCTAACACTGAATTTAGCTTAGCAATAAGTCGTACCGATACAAGATTTATAGGCCTCCAAAACGTTCCCTCCCACTTCTTGAAGGCTTGAGACTCCCTTTAAGATCACACAAATGGCAATGTACTAGTATTAATGGGACTTGTTCACATATTTGTGTATGTTTTAAAAAATATACCATTAAATCGCTTAACTGGAAATACTAAAGCATCTTAACCAAGTAACAGTAGTATTATAGCAATAAAAGCATCTACGAGGAAAAAGAAAGAAAAACGTTGTACCGCCTCCGGAGATCTCCAGGACATAATTCCGCTCGACCATTCTAATTTACATACATGTCCATGTATTAATTTCTTATTGATACAGGGCTAAAGTATACAATTGTTTAGGATAAAAAAGAGAATGGCAACTGCCTCGTTGGAGCAAGCACAATAATTATGTGTCTCACACAATTATTACAAAATAAAAACGAATGTGTGTCATGCTAAATACACCAAATTAAGTAGATAACCTGCATAAACATATCAAACAAAATATTTGCTTTCCATATTTTGATTACAAGATACATATACATAAATTGCAAATTCGAACTCATGCCTACAAAATCGCGCTATTCAGTGAACAATCCCACACTTGATGTCGGTCTGAAGTTTTTACAATGACTGATCATATAATCAAATATACCATTTGTGTCATCTTAATTGGCGTGGTTATACGTTCTAGTGTGAGCCGGCATAATTTGCAGAAAAGATGTTATCGTTGCTGGAAAAATCAACATGTTTTGGATCTGTAATAACAACAGACAGACGGTCGTGAAGGTCAAGGCTAAAGTCTGCATTGATCGCGCTGAATGTTTCGTGCTGATCCAACAACGACGTTCGACGTTCAGTCAGCATTCGCCGTGTCCCGTATTTGTGGGACAAAACATACATGAAGTGTGAAAATGTCCCGCCAATCATCGATTCATTGGCCTGAAGGACAAGTCGGCCTGATACCGTGTACAAACCAGCTCTCCGGATGAAGATTTCACCCTCGTCCTGCAAGTGGGTTATGTGTTGAATGCTGGGTTGTGTCACAGTCTTACCATTCTGGTTCCATAACAGTTGATACAGGGCTAAAGTATACAATTGTTTAGGATAAAGAGAATGATAACTGCCTCGTTGGAGTTAGCACAATAATTATGTGTCTCACACAATTATTACAAAATAAAAACGAATGTGTGTCATGCTAAATACACCAAATTAAATAGTAGAAAGTAGATAACTGCATAAACATATCATACAAAATATTTGCTTTCCATATTTTGATAACAAGATACATATATACATAAATTACAATAACTACAACCGTTAACACAGATACTTCCTACCCACACCTTATAATTCTTGTATCTACCTCCAACAGGTTTGTATCCTCGAATTCCCACCGCCTGAACGTAGGGTGTCTGATCTACGTACGATTCACACATCTGATAGACAGCCTCAGTCACCACTGCAGGAATATATTCAGATGCAGCAATATATTTTGTATGCCAAAAATACCTTATGTATTATATACTAATAGAAAAAAGAGACTGGACAATTTTTTTCATTTTGTATTTTTATATGTTGTTAGATTTAAATATGGATGAATTTGGTATCAAACTTTAGGTTATATATATATATCGAACTGATCAATAATTGTAATGCCCCAAAATTGGTAAATCATTAAAACGTTAATGTCATCCAACCAAATTCATCAATAATTGAATCTTACACATATAAAAAATACGAAATGAAAAATGTCTTGTTTCTTTGTTCTTTTAGTATATATATATATACGTCATTTGGCATACAAATATATTCTATATACATAAAACAAAGGCCTTAAAATACAACTTATTCACTGAGTCATGGAACATTCAAACAATGCATTGTATCCACGCACTTAAACAATTGGGTAAGATGAACTACAATGTATGTGGATGTCAATGTTCGGAATGCTTGTCTCGTTTTTAATATGGTTTGCAAATTATATCATGGTTACAGTTTGTTTGGCGATTGAGTTACTCCATTGAAGGAATTCTTTAAAATATGTGAAATTTATTATTCGGCTGAAAGATGTTTAATTGTCTAAAGGATATGACATTTGTAAACTTTTTGACAACGGTTAATTACAAATTAGCAATTACTTACAATATCGGATGAAGCTGTAGAAAGTATCCTGTGTTTCCTATAAAAAAAACGATAAAATGCCACACATTTTTGCTGTAAATAGTATAACATTAAAATATTGTTTTATATTGTAATGTAACCTGCACAAAATCAATAAATCAATAACTGATGCACTAAGCACATAGTGGAGTAGTATAATATATTCAAATATATTTTAAGAAGGATACTTACCCCTGTGACAATATGTTGTTAAAAACAAAGCAATGTAAAATGTTGACAATTATATTGAACATGATGCGCCACGTTCGCTTCGTGTTTCCTAGGTAATAATATATGCTATACATGTATACTAAAGACCCGAGAACATGCGACGTCCCAAACATAACAAACTCACAAAGTTTCTTCAACGAAATAGACACAACAATAAAGCATGGTGTAAATAGTGGTTTAATGAGTCAACTGTACAGCGAGTTGGATTGATTAATGACATTCAATCACTATCACTGTCAATCTTGATTCGTTTTCTTCTTGACGACCAAGATTAGTTCTAATTGATGGTGGTGTTGCATCCGCTTAATTTGGAGTTTTGGAAAATACGTCCGACTAAGTGTGTTGGAGTTGTTTTCCGAGGAAACAAATGGCTGTACACTAATGTCAAATGTTGAGACGGTCGCTCAACTATAATGGTCGTACGCGTCTTGACAAGAGCGCTGCCATTTGCAGACACAATATCAGGCAATGTTTCTTACGCCTTTGCGTAATTATTGGAATTTTGCACGATTTTGTGCCATGTCAACTGCTGACTTGAGATTAAAGCAAATCACTGTGAAGAAGTTAGAACAGTGTACAAAAAAAATAGTCCGCGTTGTTGGATTACATCAAATTTAACGCGATCACAGTCAGATCACATGGTGTACGTTAACATGATTGGCACGCATGAATAAACGTGAACATCGTAAAATCCTTGCGTTATTATGTTTACCTTTTAAGCTATCTATTGTTGTTTTAAATATTAAATGGTCGAAGCATAGGTTCTTTCACTGCCATAGGAGGGTAACCAATACGAGTTGTATGGCTACTATAACACGGGAACAGAAAACGCTAACAGCAGATGCGGATTTTGCGATCCGCCCACCCGTATTTTAATGCTTAATACAGTATATATTCATTATTTAAAAATGTTGGTTCTACTTTATAATAAATTATATTTAATGTACTGTCATTATGTCAGCTCCAACTATATTGCTAACCTTTTGAGCTGCAAGTCGAAGAATGTCGTCCACCCCCCCACAGCATTGCGAGCTGGGAGATGTTCGAAGCATTGCAACTTGTCTAGAAATGTGTTCTTTGTCATACATCGGTATGAGGTCCGCACAATCCGTGCACAGTTTAGACGCCTTAGGTTCATTATTGACAATGCGTATTCTTGACCCATAAATGGTGATGGTCAGAAACACTGCGGACTGCAGACCAGTGACCGCAATTAGGCAATAACTCACGGTTTTGACATTGACTATCTGTAAAAATACGTACCTAGATAAAAATGTCAATGAGCATATAAACATCCAATAATATAGTAAAAACCTTAATCTTTAAGTGTAATGCTACGTTTCTATTGCTAGTCATTTCTTCCCAAGCCACTATCAAATATCGTTTCCAAATGAATTATGGAACGTCACATTAAAAGTCTGGTTTCTACGTTACCATGTAATTATTGTATTAAAAAAAAAATATTTCATCGAAAAACGATGGTGCTAAATATATGGTCACCGCAGTGATGATACACATATTCCACATAACATTGTATGTTTTTCTTGTTAAGACAATTGCTCTAAGAATAAATTGCATTATTCATGCAGTTACATACAAATATGCGTTTGTATTGTCTGATCTGATAGACTTAATATATACATGTACTCAAATGTGGCACGGTCACGAGCATAATATTTATATAATAACATTGTTCCAAATAGATAAACAACAAAAATAGACATCACCATGAGAATGACCGACTGATTCTATGTTTATGTTGCCCTTAACATGTAAACCAAAACGCATTATACAACAGACTTTAAAACATAACATGGAGTGCTGTAATGTGTCTCCAAAATTGATAATAATCTACGTTAACAAGTCGTTCTTGTCCTACCTCCCACTAAGAATAATTGACAGTGAATATTTCTTCATAATTATACAAACTCATCTATAAACTCGTCAATATTAAGCGTGACATGATCTGGCGGTCCAATTACTTGGCGGGTATGTCAGGTTGCTGTGCCCTTCTGGTGCATGGACCGCATGAAGTGTGTCGTTGATGCTCCGCTCTTGTTTTTGCTGCTGATGTTGCCCCGAACCCTGTAAGGTGTTTCCGAAAAGAATGGATGCCTAGTGGACGTAACTGCACAGGAAGGCTCAAGCCATCTTGTTTTTGAACCGCTTTCTTATTCATAACATACTTTTCCTGGCCACTGGTTTCACATCGTACTAGCTTTCTCCAAACCGCCTTCTAAGGTATCTTCTACACGAACATGTTTCTAAAGTTTTATTCACATTTTACAATTGTCATTAAATACATTTTATTGTGTTTGTCTAGAGCCGAACTCACATGAGTAATGTTCTCGTGCTGTTGACCCTTAATTCTTTTTTTTAAAGAATTAATGTCGCATCTTTTGCGCGCACTTCTTATCTGGTGTTCTTTAAAAAGCCATTCTTTTAATAGTGGTCACAGATACAGTTCATTATCCTAAGACAGAGCTCACTTCATAGAGATCCACAAGCTTAACAAACTTAGTTAGCAGCTAGTAAACATGGACGATAAGCCAAAAGCTAAACGTGGTTAACATATGGTGCAATGTATGTTATTCTCGTCAGGATTTTCGAAAGTTGCGTAATCCCCGGGATCCCAGAGAGATTACTCATGTCAATGTTATGATCACATGACTGCTGTGTACACAAGTCTTGTACACTGTATACAAAGTTCTAAGTTTGTATTTACCATTCACGGCGAAACTTAATTTACACCTATCCGATGTACACCTATCCGATTTACATTGAACACGATGTTCCAGTAAGAGCACGAAAAGTACGTATATTTTGGTGTTACTACGATTAGTATGTATTATATTCGAGCTCTGTTGTGCATTATATATGTGCACTATGCATTAAAAGCACATCGACGCTATTTCGCATGCATAAACATATTAAAACAAGACAATTTCCTATTTATCTTGGATATATTTTTCAAATATTAACAATTATATATTTATGTAATCGTTAAGAAAAATGTATATACTAAGACAAAATAAAAGAGAAACATGGTTCCACTAGGATTCGAACTCACGCCTACAAAATCGCGCTCTTCAATGAACACTCCCACGCAATGCAAAGTTTATCAATGGTACGCATGCGTGTCACGGTACCTCATGTACGATTTTACTACTACTACTACAAATGTTCGCGCGCCCACAAAAGTGTCAGCGGTGACCATTGTTTATATAATAAAATAATATATGTTTGCTAAATGAGTATAGAAACATTGAATTTAACTCTAATTAACTTTAATTAATGTCTTCATACGAACTTCATTTTTGCAAATGCTATTGTCGACCTACCGTCGAGACGCCCCTTTAACTATTACGCGTATAAGTAACATGCATTAGCTGCCAGTTACAGATGCATCAACTACCCGGTTTGTGCATCACCTATTACTCTCCCTACCGTAATCAAACTGATATTGAAATTACTTATAATAATTTAAAGTAGTCGAAAACCCTACCTTCATTGCTGACGCATATCTTCAAGTTGATATTTACATGACCATGCACACGGTTATATCGTGGTCTAGTTAATCGTTTGAAACATGCCAAGGTCTGGAAGAATTGATTCCATAAACCTGGGTAAACTAGATAGATCCCGATTTTTATTTAATTTTTATTTGATTTGAACAATATTTAATTGTATGTGTTGTCACCATATATCATACATAATGACCAAAAAAAGAGAAGTAGTGAAGATTAATAACACCAAATGTTAAGAATACCGCACTGATATATTGAAGTGTACCCTCTTATTGAGCCACGAATATGGAACGCCTAGACGTCTTATGTTGACTGTTGACATGCTGGATGGTTCATTGAAATGATGATTGATTTTATAATATGATATGAGGTTATCATGGTATGCTGTGTGTTTATGATAGTATGCTGTGTGTTTATCATAGTATGCTGTGTGTTTATGATGGTATGCTGCGTGTTTATAATGGTATCCTGTGTGTTTTTGATTGTATTCTGTGTGATTATAATGGTATGTTGTATGTTTATAATGGTATGCTGTGTGGTTATAATGGTATGCTCTGTGTTTATGATAGTACGCTGTGTGTTTATGATGGTATGCTGTGTGGTTCTAATGGTATGCTGTGTGTTTATGATGGTATGCTGTGTGTTTATGTAGTATGCTGTGTGTTTATGATGGTATGCTGTGTGTTTAAGTAGTATTCTGTGTGTTTATGATGGTATCCTGAGTGTTTATAATGGTATGTGGTGTGTTTATGATGGTATGCTGTGTGGTTATCATGGTATGCTGTGAGGTTATCATGGTATGCTAAGTGTTTATGATGGTATGCTGTGTGTTTATGATGGTATGCTGTGTCGTTATGATGGTATGCTGTGAGGTTATCATGGTATGCTGGGTGTTTATGATAGTATGTTGTGTGTTTATGTAGTATGCTGTGTGTTTATGATGGTATGCTGTGTGTTTATGTAGTATGCTGTGTGTTTATGATGGTATGCTGTGTTGTTATAATGGTATGCTGTATGTTTATGATGGTATGCTGTGAGGTTATCATGGTATGCTGTGTGTTTATGATGGTATGATGTGTATTTATGATGGTATGTTGTGTGTTTATGATGGTATGCTGTGTGTTTATGATAGTATGCTGAGTGTTAATAATGGTATGCTGTGTGTTTATGATGGTATGCTGTGTGTTTATAATAGTATGCTGTGTGTTTATGATAGTATGCTGGGTTTTTATGATAGTATGTTTTGTGTTTATGATAGTATGCTGTGTGTTTATGATGGTATCCTGTGTGTTTATGATGGTATGCTGTGTTTTTATGATAGTATGCTGTGTGGTTATGATAGTACGCTGTGTGTTTATGATGGTATGCTGTGTGGTTCTAATGGTATGCTGTGTGTTTATGATGGTATGCTGTGTGTTTATGTAGTATGCTGTGTGTTTATGATAGTATGCTGTGTGGTTATGATAGTACGCTGTGTGTTATGATGGTATGCTGTGTGGTGTGGTTCTAATGGTATGCTGTGTGTTTATGATGGTATGCTGTGTGTTTATGTAGTATGCTGTGTGTTTATGATGGTATGCTGTGTGTTTAAGTAGTATGCTGTGTGTTTATGATGGTATCCTGAGTGTTTATAATGGTATGTTGTGTGTTTATGATGGTATGCTGTGTGGTTATCATGGTATGCTGTGAGGTTATCATGGTATGCTAAGTGGAACGATCGGATCTTTTTTTTTAAGAGAACAAGCCCTTAGCCACTTCCTAGTTTTGTAATCATCAATTGCAGGGTAATGTATTCAATATAATGGATGCGATCTTAAAACATATTGGCCTACAAAGGCTCGTTACAGTATTTGACAGGGAAAAGATAACACCGGACATTGTTTGCGCATTGTCCATGTACGAAATGAATTGCTTGGGAGTGCATAATCGAGCCGATGTTATGAAACTGCGGACAGCATGTTGTCATTATGGAAGTTTTCAACCACGTAGGGGAAGTGCAGGATCCGGTTCGCCGTCCTTCGAGATTTCGAAAAGGATTCTTGAAGACCTATTAGAAACTGGATTTACAATTAAAGAAATATCCGAACTACTTTCGGTCTCAGAAAGCACGTTATTTCGACGAATGCGTGTTTACGGTTTACAAAAACACAGGTTTACTGAAATTGATGATGACCGTCTTACCCGCATTGTAAACGAAATTGTCAAGGCATTCCCACGCTGTGGTGAGAAAATGATAAAGGAGTTACTGGGACATAAAGACATTCACGTAAGTAGTATATCAGTACCTATGATACAATACTATACAACACAAAATGTATTTTAGAATGCTGTCTTTTGGCGAATATTGTATATTTGAAATCATTTATTTTGATTCGTTGTTTTTCATCAATTCACTGCGGATGTATGTAAGCGGTAATTTATTACAGGGTAATTTGCTTTTTAAAATACTATGTACAACATGTTCACATATGTTTCTCAAAAATATCAAATTAATATCGGGTGACTATTTCTTTTACATCTTGTTAAAGGTATGTATTTTCAGCTTTGATTTTAACCTCGACTATTAGAAGAATATGTGAGCTTTCCTACTCGCCCCGACGTCGGTGTCCGAGTCATATCTTGGTTAAAGTTTATATTAAAAAGTCTTGTAACTTCAAACTACATGTAAATAAGTTATTTACGTGAAACTTGGAATATACATATGTCATTAGTTCCAGCATCAGGTGCAACATTACCCAACATATGTCATTAGATCCAGCATCAGGTGCAACATTACCCACAACTCATTTTTTTTATTTTGACAGAGTTATTCTCCTTTATCACATAGATATTCTGATTAAGGTTTATATTCAAAGTCTTGTAACTTCAAAACTACATTATTCACTTGAAACTTGGAATAATATCACCTCCGACATAAATGATGCGATCCGATTGGCTTAGAGCGGTCACATTACCATGGGGTATTTTCCATATAACATGGGCAGGGTTTCACCTTAACTTTTGGGAAGTGGTGGTCCACAGGACCGGCTACCTTCAAAGCCTACTGATCCGATACTGTATGAACTGGTCCCGAAATCAAAATACGTCGAACTGCATAGTGCATACAATAGTTCAAACAAATGATTCTCAGAATTGAAATCGGAAAATATGTTCAGCACACACGAACATCTATTATTCATTATATATTTTTGTATAATACATTTTAGATCAAAATGTTTCATGAGCATTGTTGTTTAAATAAAGATGAGACGTCAACTTCTTAAAATTGACCTACATTGGAGATACATGCGTTTTCGTGTGCTAAGCAATAAACACGCAATTAGGGCAATTAAAAATATAATTATATATCGTTATATGATTTGGCTATCCGTTCCTTAACGTTTTGCAATCATTGTCACAATGCGGATACCTAGACCTGAATTTTGTTTACTTTGATTGTTTTTTTAATAGAGATACAATTAAAAACTGCCTGTTGTAAAAACAAAAACAATAATAAATTGTGTCAAAAAGGGAATACGTTGTTAAACTAGTAATGAGCCAGGAGTAATATAATCGATCGAAGCTATTATAAGCTCATTATTTTTACAATATATGTTATTTGATTAAATTTGTTTTAAATGAAAGGTTATTAAATGACTATATTTAATTATTATCAATGGAAATTGCTTCACTAAAATGCGACTTCAATGCCCGTCACTGTATTCTTAACCACAAATGATAATTCAGAAATCCACAATTGGAACAAGTCCAAAAACAACTGGTCACCGGACCGGTCGTCCTTCAATGACAACCGAAAAATCACAGTTCACGGACCGAAGACACGCGTTAAGGTCGAACCCTGGCCATGGGTATATTGCAATACCTCACAGAAGTCTAATGACGCAGTGTAATGAAGTCTTTTTGTTTATTTTCGTAACGTCATTGTATGTGTTTCGCGTTATTTTGTAAGTTTTTCTTTCGTTTTAATTTTAAATGATATCTATTAAAATGTATAAATTTGTTTAACATTTTGTGCATGGGCCGGTGGCCTTGTATACCACAATAAAGATTGAATTGAATTGAACTGAAACCAGTGAAAGGTAGTCGGTGAGATATATTCGTTACACCGTTGGGATATACACCCTCAGTGGTTTCATAACAGTTACAAACAGTGTAACTAATGATACATTTGCCATCAACTCCAGCCTCAGGTGCAACATTCCCAATAACTCTGTTTTGTATTTTGGCATAGTTATGGCCCTTTTCACATAGATTTTCAGATTTAAGTTTTTATTCAAAAGTTGTATAACTTAAAAACTTGACAGGTTATTCACTTGAAATTTGGAATATACCTTTGTGATGAACTACAACATCAGGTGCCACAACCCACATAACCCTGTTTTGTATTTTGACAGATGGATGCCCACTTTTCAAATAGATTTTCTGGTTAAAGTTTTGTTCCAAAGTCTTATAATTTCTAAAATACATAAGGTATTCACTTTAAATTTGGAATAAATTGTCGAAGTAATTGCCCTAACTCGGATTTGTATTTCAACAAATGTGTGCCCTTTCCACTTCCCAAAATATGTATCAGCAGAAGTACTTTGAATAGTCGAGCGTGCTGTCCTCTGACAGATCTTGTTTCTAACCATTGTCTTTCAAGCAGTTATATTATTTTGCATGAGGCGTATTTAATAAATTTATCATTATTTATAGAAAAACAGACGCGCGTGCATTTAGTTTTAATGCATGTCAACTTAAGATGTTTCTTAATTAAAGGGGCATATCGACGGTATTTCCCATATTTTATTAGTATTTCATAAAGCATATATGTAGGTTATATTATGGCCCCACTTTAAAGGGGAGCATATAGATTTGCCCTCGTCCGTCCGTCCGTCGGCTTTTTGTGTCTCTCGTAACTGAAAAAGTATTACTGCTAGAGTGATGAAACTTTATAAACATATTAATCAGCGTGTGAACCTGTGCACCTGGGTATTTTGGTACAGTTTTTTCCGACATCAGCGGAGTTATGGTCCCTTTTTTTAGCAAAAAATGACATTTTGGACTTGTGTCGCGCGTAACTCAAAAAGTATTACTGCTAGAGTGATGAAACTTTACAAACATATTAATCAGCATGTGAACTTGTGCACCGGAGTATTTTGGTGCATTTTTTCCAACATCAGCGGAGTTTTGTGACAGCCAGCGTAATGTAGCCAGTAGGGGCATCCCATCCGTGTCCTACGGACACATGTCTAGTATAATTATAAATATCTAGGAGTTCTACATTTATTATTTCAGATACCAAGAGCTCAACTTCGTGATATATTACAGATACATAATAAAAATGGTATTAAAGACCGAACAACAAGACGGCTTCATCGGCGTATATACCACGTACAAGGACCAAATCATATGTGGCACATAGATACGAATCATAAACTAATTCGGTGGTATTTTATTATATCTGCTGGAGTGGATGGATTTAGTAGAATGATTATGTTTATGAATGCCGTAGACAACAATAGGTCTGATACTTTGGTAGAGTTGTTTAAACTAGGCGTGGCTAAGTTTGGAACACCATTACGTGTTAGAATAGATATGGGTATGGAAAATATTAAATTGCTGACCATATGCTACAGCATCGCGGATTTGGAAGCGTTATAGCAGTGAAAAGTGTACACAATCAACGCATTGAACGTTTGTGGAGGGATGTTTATGAAGGCGTTTTGGGATTTTACTCGATTTGTTTACCTTCCTAGAAGATGAAAGTATTTTGGATATCATGAATCCGGTACATATTTATGCACTCCACTATGTATATATGCATAAGATAAATGAAAAACTTCAATGGTGGTGTGGTGCATGGAGTACACACAGATTGCGTACAGTTCGATCAACACCACTCAAACTATGGTCAAGTGGTGTTCTGAACAACCCGGTCCCCGATGTTCCAGAAGACACAGTATTAGATTCTCCGGATACTAACAACGAGATCTTCAATGGAAGCATTACCGACAGTCGTCCAATTTTCGGAAGAACAGAAATGCACATCAGCGACAGCTGCAGTCGAGAACTTGCACAACACTGTCCTCAAAATTGGACAAGTTCAAACTATGGAATATAAATATATGAGAAGGCAGTGTCAATTTTAGAAAGCAATGAGTGATTAACTTCGTAAAATCTGGTAAATCTTCTGTATAGTGTATTCGTATACCGCAGCTTAAACGTGACCATACACTGATTGTTTGTGTAGGCTTTTGAAAAGAATCCAACGAAAGACAATGTTTACGAAAAATAACCTAAAGAACCTAAACCTGTACGTAAAGAAAGTGGAAAGGTTTCAGATGTCTCTCAGACAATTTTCTATAGTTTACCCAATCAAACCGAATTTCTAAATATGTAAAGACAATGATTTAATGTGGCGAAAAAGTAAGTGTCACTGTGTGTGAAGACACCTCTGTCCGATTGAGTAATGGTTCCTTCCATGAATGTGCTGCGATTCCTTGTATAAAATGAGTAAGTCGAGACATTTATAAATAAAGAATGTTAAGTTTTGCGTTTTGACGTTGTAATAGTATATACTGGTAGTTGATCCTGATAATCACTTAAATATACGTATATATGCAGTTAACTTGGTCAATAGACATGCTTGAAATCTTCGTATGGCGTTTACGTTCTAGAGGATTCATTTTTACTGATTACGTTCAAACTTCGTTTGAACTTGAATCTCGATCAAACTGGTTTGAATACGAGTTGAGTTGGTTTTGTAACTAGGTGAAATAAAGGGAAAATAATATTTTATACTCTTGGTGTCACTTGTTTCGATTTTTTAAGGCTTAGATTTTTTCTATTCGGCTCGCCTCGCGACCCACGATTTTCATTCATAATTGAATTAGGACGTCGCATAACGTACTATTTTATTTTCTTCGCCAGTACAGTCGTATTAATTGATCCTACATTGAAAGATGTTGACTTAACTTTTCCCAACATGTCATGTTCTAATCAAATTCATTATCGTAATGATAACCATTTGACAAATTAAACTATATTCAAAATGGCACTTCCTACTTTCGCGTGGTCGACTGGCCTAAAGCTGTTGGGATCAAAGTTCTTTGACTGTTTAATTTTGGAATTGTGGTATCTTTAGTTGTTCTGCGAACAACTAAAGACTGAATTCTTACCGTTTGCAAAGTTTTTAAAACAGACCGGTACGGCTCCTAACAAATGATAAAGAAATGGGCGTCTGAAATCGTACATGTACGCACCGCAAATAAACGATACCATTCGATTATATTACTACCTATAACCGGAAAATAATATGATTAAAACCTGTAAATAATATTTTATTTCAAGGTCGTGCAAATATCCCACGCTCAAGGAATTAATATTAATAAAGAAACAAAATAGCGATACAAATGATGGAACATGTACTTATATATACATGTTGATAGAGGGACTGAATAACTCTATATTAGGCTATGGTATGAATCGACAATGCATAGATACGTTATTCTGATTTATTTTGACAGAAAACAATAGAACGTAATATATAGTGACTTTGATTGTACGTATAATTACACAAAACAGACGTGGTAAAATGATAAATATTAACTCAATACGATCAGTGACCGCACTGAGACATGACAATCAAAAAAGTGTTTTAGTTATGACGAGTTTGTTTTTGAAACCATTATACAAAATTAACAATTTGCATACACTGAATCTTAAACCAGAAAAATATCAAACATTTTAATGCACCAAGACATTGATACACAAGAATATCGATGACACTTTAGACTTATACAGAATGTGGTCATGTAAAAGTGACACTATTTAATTATTTTCTTTGAAAATTCTAAACTTTAAAGACGTTTGCAACAATTTTTTTCCAACTACAGATTTTCTTAAAAATTTGCACAAACATGTGTCAAACGTATCTTCAAACTGAAACAGTCTTAAAAACTACGGGTCACCGGCCTTGTTCCGGAATTTGGGGTTTTAAATACGGTACCTGTCAAAGCCCTTTTTTCAGTTTGTGTGACTACAAATGCTCAATTAGGCGTAAAAAAAATGTTTGTTTCAGGTTACATGCCCCAAAAAATAAGGGTAGGTAGGTCGAGATTTTTTAAATTATTTTTTGGGTAAATGGACAACTTGAAGATTCTAAAACTGAATAAATATTCAAAACATATCAGTAATATACTGAAACATTGTTTATAAATGGATACTATCAAAACAAAACACTTATTTATCCAAAACACATTTAGTTATTGAAAAAGGTAAATAAAACAAAAATCAATCTGACAAACGCAATAAAATGTTCTAGGGTCGGGTCATTTTTTTAGGGTAGGTCGGGTTAATTTAAACAAACTTTTTTTTTTACGCCTTATATAAAGTGTTCATATTCAAACAAAGACGGAGATGTTTAAACGCATCTTTTTTAATGTTTCGTTTGGCAATATACAAGTGCAGTTTAAAGATACAAGCGCTTTATCTATAGATCCCGTTAAAAAAAAAATGACCTTAAATGGACACTTAAGAAAGGTAAATTACGCATTTAATATGCCTTTTAAAACATCACAAAATAATCAAATATACAAATACCTTTTGTTCCAAGCGACAGATTTTGTTACAAAATTCCATATAACATGTTTCATTGTATACTGAATCTAAAACAGTGTTAAAAGATAGGGTTCACCTGCCTTTTTCTGGTTTTTTTTCCGGTAATATTGGGTGTCGAATACGATACTTATCGAAGCCACTTTTTTTCAGATTGGAATTTTTATCAATGTTAGAAGTATATAGGAGTGCTTTTTTCAAACAAGGTTGGTTCTTTTTACTGGTATCTTTTCACATGTCTTGTTTTGCAATATACAAGTGTATTTTGAAAATAAAACACGCTTTTTCCTACATTTACTGTTAAAATAATGCATTTGACTGGACATTTAAGTAGGTCAACTGGGTACTAATAATACCTTCTGAAACGTCATTTATTATGCATCAATATATTTTGTTCCAAACGACAGATTTTCTTAAATTTTCACACATACATGTACAACAGAAAATTAATAAAAATAATGGGTCGCTGAATTTGTTTAGGAAATATTGGACTTTAAATAGGGTACCTGTGTAGCCTTTTTCATGTTTCGTGTTAACGTAAACAACATGTCAATTGCCAAAATAGAATGGAGATATTTAATGGATCTTTTCTGAACTGATTTCTTTGGCAATACATTGTATACGTGTGGTTTGATTATTAATATGCTTTATGAACTTTTAACCATTGTCTGGAACTTAATGACTTACACAGATTTATAATTATTGATTGAAATTAGTATATGGTTACCTATATACAATGAAGAAAAATGAAGCAAAAGGAGAAATTAACCCAATTATTTTCTTGTTGTTGCGAACGTCTTTAAGACTGGTGCAAAGCTGCCTAACATTTTAAGACAAAAACCATATTCTTATATTATTTCTAAGATACTTTTATGATAGTTTGCAAAAACTAACAAATTGCTTAAATTAAATTACTAACTTTAATTCTGTTTGTTTGTTTGTTCGGATGTTTCGCCGTTTTTAACAGTATTTCAGTCATATCACAGCGGTCAGTTAACCTACTCACACTTTTCCTGGGCAAGCTTAGCCGATCTAAGTGGTTTACCAGTACTAAGTGCACATACCTATGCCAATAACTGACAACTGCCCTACTTGAATCAGAGGTAGGGGGAGAATGGCCGTAGAAATAATTTCATGACCAATCCACTCACAAGTTTTGTGACCGGGCAGGGGTTCGAACTCACAATCCATGAATTGACAGTCCAGCGCTCTACCAACTGAGCTAGCCGGGACTGGCAACTTTAATTCTGATACATGTAGTTGGCTGTTTATGAATACTGCTTTGGTTTGTCCACAGAATGACAATAACAAGTATCAAATATATAATAGCTGCACATATGTTTGCACAACAGAACAAAGATGAATACAATTACAATTATAATTCAAACTAGATGTGCCATAAAAAAGCAATGCAACTACAAAACAAATGCATTATCATGGAAACTGTTATGAATATTTAAGATATAAATGTATTACTAATGTTATTTATTTAGGATTTTTGGAAACTATACAAGTTCTTCAAACGTGGTACTATGGTATTACTAATCCATGGTATGGTTACAATGTTGTAATCAATATAGAGATTTGTTATAATAATAGTTAAAATAGTTTAAATTTAGTCTTTTGTACGGGCACAAATTCTGGAGAAAAAATCAGCAACAACTAGAGCTATCACTAAAGGTGACTTATAACCCCACATACCGCTTTGGCACAGACGTAGAGCTTTGACACAGATGGATAGCTTTGACACAGATTAATGTTTTGACTGACAAAATGACCAGCATAAAGAAAAATGGGCTTGAAATACAAGCGGAAACGATGCACAGATATTTGACCTTGAATTGTGACCTTGACCTTTGACTGATAAACATGAGACATGTGCGTGACACATTGTCTAGTCATGTGGAGTAACAATTTGAAGTAATATTAAAATACTTCTAGGTATTTAGAAGTTACTGAGAGGAACACAATGCAAATATTAAACCTTTGACCTTAAATTGTGACACTGACCTTTGACCCATCATCTGGTTATTTGAATAATTATTAGAAGTTATGTGAAATCCTACTAGTTATTACGAAGTTATGGAGCGGAAATGAAATACAAGTATTAGATGTTTTACATTGACCTTTGATGGACAAGCATGGGTCATGTGTAACACATCTTCTGATTATGGGATATAATAATCTGAAGTTATATTAAAATCCTTCCATGCATTACAACGTTATGGAGTGTAAACGAAATACAAGTATTTTACCTGTATTTGACATTTAATCTTGAATTGTGACCTTTACATGTGAAGGACAAGCATGGGTCATGTACGCGACACATTGTCTGGCCATGGGGAATAATTATATGAAGTAATATTAAAATCCTTCCATGCATTAAGAAGTTATGGAGCGGATACAAAATACACGTTTTTGACCTTTGACGGAAACGCGTGGGTCATGTGCACGACACATCGTTTGGTCATGGGGAATAATAATATGAAGTTATATTAAAATCCTTCACGTTATTACGAAGTTATTACATGTTTAAGAAGTTAAAACAAAGCATATGAGTTGTATCTAGTTCAAGCTTATGCCCTTCGTGCCCCCTCCCTTTGATATTTTTGCCTTAGGCATTGGTCTTTGATTAACGATAATATTTAAGTAGTTTAGTGGCAAAACATATTTCCACTGCCTTCTTTTTTCTTTTAAAATTTCATGTTTAAGATTATATACATTACATAAGCTTGGGGGCATGTGCCCCCTGTGCCCGGCCTGACATGCTCTTGGTAATGAAGCTTCCCATAAAGTTTCATTGAATTTCAGCCAGTAGTTGCTGAGAAATAGCCCATACAAGAAATTTGGATGGAAGGACAAAGCGGAGTATATATGATATGTTTGTTTATTGTAGTCCGTAGAAGGTATTCACAAATGCGTAATCGTATCTGTCAAATAGTTGCTCATCTGCAGGAAGATATTCTCCCACAGAGGCTCTAGGCAATGTCAAACAATTTATGCACGTATTTGCTGTTGGGATGAAGGATGAGGAGCATTCTACAAATTGAATTGATGGTGACAACTTCAAGCCCAATACAGGTTCTTCATCTGCTCCTGTGACAAACTGCAGAATAGACTGCAGATTTATTCCCAGATGTCTTCCACCTGAAAGATTAAGGACAGAATATGTCTAACAAAAGAGCAATGCCACAGGACAGAGCAATAGATACGTATAAGGAGTTTGCCAAAATTGAGTATTACCGGCATTAGTGGTGCGATAAAAAATATTACAGGTAATAAACTTGCTTTGAACACTCATCTTCACTATATAATTATCAGTTTAACATTTACCTTTTTTGAAATCTGTTTGGCAATTTTTGAGTATTCACACTGAATTCATTATATATCATACTGTCAAACTTAAACTGTGAATGTTTTTGCCAAAGAAAGGTGATGTCTTATTTGAACTTTCTTGATTACCTAAAGCCCATTATCAAACACATCAAAGATTGCATGATCACACACCAATTGTGCTTCACAGAGCACTTTAAAGGGACTAAACTCCAGATGGTCCAGTCCTAAAAACGCGGTATTTTTAAATCGGGAATACCTGGTTCAAGGAAAGTGCAAGCTAACTCAACTTCTATTTTTCAATGAAATATACAGTTTGTGACAGTATTTGGTCGTGTTCTATACAAATAGTGATGGTTTCTACACATGTTTTTACCATTTAGTCATAACTACCAGAAACGCAGATTATTATGCCCATCTTGAGTTCAGTATCTTTCAGCTCAAGAAAGCTTACAAGAATGGAGGATACAAGGAAAAATGGGACCGACAGACGGACAGACAGACATTAGCAAACCAATTTACCCTGCCATCTTCGATAGGGTTGGGGGGGGGCATAATCAATATATTAGGTCAAATTTATTATAATACAAGAGCTGTTATGCCCCCTCTAGGTTACAATCAATCTTTAAAATATCAAGTTTGATGATGATCAGATGAGAACTGTTGGACATAGGGATCAGAAACTGCTAAAAAGGCCAATGTTACATAAATAAAGGGCCTTAACTGCACAGTCCGTAGGGGGATTAGTTAATAATCGAACTTGATCAAGATATTATGCCCAGATGTTCATGAAGTTTGGTTGGATCAACCCCTGAAGCAGCCAATTATATATAATTCAAAGACCATAACTCTATAATAACTGGAGCAATGACCGATAATCCAACTTGGTTGAGATATTATGCCCACAAACATTTTCATGAAGTTTGGTGAACATCAGATGAAAACGGTTGGACACAGAGGGCAGAAACGGCTAAAAAGGCCAATATAAGATAATTCAAAGGCCCTAACTTAACAATTCATGGAGAGAATTGGCCGATTATCGAACATGGCCGAGATTCTATGCCCATCAACATGTACATGAACTTTGGTTAAGATCGGATGAAAACTATTGGACTTAGAAAGCGGAAACAAAAGTGGTCTATTGACAGCCAGACCGACCGACATTAGCAAACCAATAAACCCCGCCATCTTCGATGGGAGGCATTATAAGATATTTATTTACTCAATTTGACATATTTCACACTGCAAAATACCCAAGTCCCAATTGCAGATAGGGACTTTTTTTCCAAAATAGGTCAGTAAGTTTTATTTACTTACTTGCTTCTTCTCTTATATGCTTGATAAACTTTGCATAAACTGCCTTTTCCACCACTTCTGTATTGCTCCCCGATTCACTGAAGGATGGCTTCAGAAGGCTGGTCAGTTTCTTAATTGTCAATGGCTCTGGCTTGTCTTCCAACAACACCTTCAGTACAGGTAGTCTTGTCATTATCTGTAAAGGATTGATATGATTTTCTCAGTTTGTTTGTTTACTTTGTTTGTTTGGATTTTTCGCCGTTTTAACAGTATTTCAGTCATATCACGGCACTCTGTTGACCTACTCACACTTTTCCTGGGCAAGCTTAGGCGATCTAATCTGTTTACCAGTACTAAGTGCACATACCTATGCCAGTAACGGACAACTGCCCTACTTGAATCAGAGGTAGGGGGAGAATGGCTGTAAAAATAATTGTATGACCAATCCCCACACAAGTTGTGTGGCCGGGTTGGGGTTCGAACTCACGATCCCCAGATTGACAGTCCTGCACTTTACCAACTGATCTAGCATGAATATACTCAGGCAAGCTACATAATATGCTCGTGAACTCCACGCTATACTGCTCTGTTGAAGATGGTTTCATATCAATGGACATTCCCACTTTATTACTTTGGAATTGTCCACTTTGACATATCCGGAACTTTGACTTAAGCAAGTTTGAGATAACAAAATTCAGCTGCATGTCATTGTAAACTGTCATATAAATACATATTAAGGATTTTTGTGGCCAACAAGCAAGGCAACTACTTTAAAATTGCTTACATTTCTTTACCCTAAGTTAAAAGTGTAAAATATTTACCTCAAATACCCCAAGAGTGTCTAGATCTTTTATGATTGGAGTTATACATGGAGTACCAGTACTGCTAGTACCGGAACCGTTCCACAACTGTTGTAGCAGATCTGGGCTGAGGAAAGTTGGAATCTTGCCATTCTGTAGAATGGAGAGAGCTAAAAAAAAACACATTCACTGTCAGTGATGAATGCCCTGCACATTGACACAGCAATAGCCTATAGCACGGAAAATGTCACGTCCCCAGTCAGCACAACAACATCAAGCCGTTATAAAACCGATATATCGGATGGACATCGAAAACAATATCGATTGGATGTCATTTTCCCCATCGGCATTCAATCGGATGGATATCTTGTCAATTATTTGTCGGACCGTCATCAAACGGAAAGCAAATATGATATCGCCCTTACATAAGGCTATTATCAGACAGATATAACTGAAAACAATATCGGCTGGATGTCGTTTTGCCCATTGGCATTCAATCGGATGGATATCGTGTCAATTATTTGTCGGACCGTCAACAAACAGATATGAAATATGATATCGCCCTTACATATGGCTATTATCGGACAGATATAATCGAAAACAATATTGGCTGAATGTCGTTTTGTCCATCAGTATTTAATCGGATGGATATCATGTCAATTAGTTGTTGGAATGTCATCAAACAGATATCAACAAGAGCTGTCTCAGGACAGCACGCTCGACTATTCAACCGCTTTATCAGAGTTATTGGCCTTTATCACTACAAATCAAGGGGCATAATTCTGCTAAAATGCTGGTCACAGTTATGTGCCTTTGCCAGTGACCTTATATAATGACCTTGAAGACGTGTGAAGTTTTAATTGAATATCTGTAGCAGATATTGACATGTGCATTTGTTACACGCAAAGTTTAACCTGAAATTTCTAAGAACAAAAGGGACATAATTCTGCTTAATTGCAGGTCAGAGTTATGGGCCTTGGTCAGTGAGTGACCTTATATAAAGACCCTAAAGTCATGTGTGAAGTTTCAATTAATAACTGTAGTAGTTATAGATATATGGAGTTGTTGCATGCAAACTTTAACCTGAATTTCTAAGTACAAAAAGGGGCATAATTCTGCTAAATTGCAGATCAGAGTTATGGGCCATGGTAAAGTTAAGATAAAAAGTGAAGTCTGTAGTTTGAACAAAGTTCATTTTTTCTCATGAAAAAGGGGCAATAACTCTGTTGTTCCTACTCCGATCTGGCCCATTATCGAATCTATCCGAGATTTTATGGTCATACACAAACTGTGCAAGTTTGGTCAAGATTGAATAAAAAGTGAAGTCTGTATCGTGTCTACGTCCCCATTTGTGGACGCATTACGGATGACGCAGGCCAGTTCTCGGGTCCTATTCCAATATCTCAACAAACACGAACGGCTCAAGTGAGCTAAAACACATTATAGACAATACAATACAATATATTGTTTAGGCAACTTTACTAGTAATACAGTTACCACTCCATTTCAATATAAAAGAGAATTAATATTAAATAAAATAAATAAGAATGTTACCTTATTTAATCAATAACTGTTTCTTACCAAACACAATGCCAATAGTGTAGTAGTCATCTGACAGTAACTCCCTCAAACCATGGTCGAAGTATTTTTCCTTAATGGCTTGCAGAGTAATTCTAAAAAATTCTTTTCTGGGACCACCATAATCCAGCGCAGTCTGAAAAATAATTGTTGCTTGTTTAATTATGTTGTAACAATAGCCTTTTGTAAATCAGGTATGCCACCTTTTCGGTCCAGAGCAGTTCAAATTGCAAGGATGACAAGGCCTAGAATTGTGATATTGAACTTTAACAGACAAGCATGGGTTATGTATGAAACACATTGTAAGTAATGGGGAATAACAATCTGAAGATAAATCCTAGAAACAAACAAGTACCTAGTCATGGAACAAATGATAATTGAAGTATAACTGTTGTATCTTTACTATTTACATACACAGATACTTTTTCTTTCTGTTCTTTCTTTATTACAAGGCTATTTAGTGTTCTCACATTGCAAACAATGTCAACGATACAATTCAAGGATATCCGAATTTAAAGTTGATGTTTATTATTCGGCACTCTGGATACACAGGCGATTCTAAAAATAAATCTATCTTACGGAGCCTTCCGGAGATAGTCGATGTATCACAATTGATTTTTCGGCTGTAAAGTATTGAGGTTAGATACCAGTAATTCTAATTCCCATAGGGTCCCATTATAAAATGGCAAACTTTGACAGCATTTTTCTAGCCTTTCCTTTATTTCAGATTGTGCAAGCCTGGTATCAATTTAAAGATGAATCTATCCTCTTCCAAAAATGGCAATATAAAAGATATATCATGATGTTACTTCTAAGAAAATGCATCTCACCTGAATGCAGACAGCCTTAGAAAACAGGGTCCAGGCAGTCATATTTCGACAAAAGCCACATTCCACAGTAAACACACCCCAACAGTTCACTTTTCAAGTTAGCCCCCAATACAATGCACCAAAATGTTCCAGACACACGTGGGATATAAGAAATAACCACAAAAGACATGTCTGAGATTGCCAAATGGCTTTTTTACCCGAAGAGAAACGGAACTCTTTAGTAATAGGCACTTTAAAGAAAACTCAAAATTTTGCTATCTCGATAAAAACTCGTCTATATCATTATTAACATACTTGTAGCACACATGCAACATTTCAGATCGATCCGCTAAGTAGAAATGCTTCAAAAACGCATTTGAGTATGACACATGATAAGCCATCTGGCTTGCATTTTCTGTACTCGGATTGTATGGGGAGCGTGAACTAAAATTCGTACCTAAATCATATAAAACAGTCAAATTACCAGTTCATTTAGACTTATTTTAATGCATTGGACATCAGTAATGTATAAAACGTGTCACATGTTCCTTATAACATGATTCGATGTGCTGTAAGATGCAAAAGTCGAGTTTTCGTACACAATGATTTACTGGTATCTAACTTTGAAAAATCGTATTTTCACTTTTGTTTTTCAAAAAAATAATACAGATTTTTTTACAGTTGGGAATGTTTGGGTGATATCTGGGAAAAATATGCATATTTGGCATTAAGGGAACGGGTCTGATAGTCCGGTAGAAAATGGCTTGTATTTATGCAGAATGTTTGGTGTTTTTGGAGTATTTAATATTAAAATTGAGTTTTGTCACTCATTGCGCTTTCGATTAATTGAGTATATAAAATGGTGTTTCAGAACTAGGTAATTAGTTAATTACGTGCCTTATCTGTTGCTCTGCTGCTTCAGATTTGAAAAATTGTTTGTAACTAAATAGTACAATGTACATCTTAAGAAATCCTTACTTACCTCACCATAAAACTGAACTTCTAGAGTATTTCGCAGCTCTGCGACACTTTTACTTGACAGTTCTTCAAATGCAGTTTCAAGCACATGTGTTCGGTCAATGAGAACATAATTTGTTTCTCCTTCAGCGCATTCTGCTGTATTCTCAATTTCCAGAGATCTCCCTGTTACCATATTTTGCTGAAATTTCTTTAGAATTTCCACAGGGTTTTGAACTGCACATTCATGACAATATTGAACAGTTTTTTCAACAACCTGAGCCACACTCATTTCTTTTGTTGCAGTTCCAGACAATGTTAAACTATATTCAGTGTCTTCTGTCACCGGCACAGATGAACTTTCACTTCCATTCCCAGCTTCCATTTCAATTAAAACTTTAGTTGATACAAATGATGGAAACAAGTTTGCTTCCCTATCGCCTACAACATCTATTAAATCTGGTAGTTCGTCTACAACAGTTACAGAGCATTTCTCTAAATGATCTCTCATAGACCTCATTGGAAAATGGCATTTACACCGTGTGCATTGACAAGAGCTCAATTCCTCATTTGGTGAATCCTCATGAAGAGACCGTGTTGACAGTGAATGTTGCAAGGGTCTCACGTAAATCTTCGTTTGCGGTCCAACATTGCATTTTAGTTCCCCAGAATTCCATCAGCAACCAATGAGTTTCAATGTCCTATGGTTCTGACTTGTTCGTAACAGCTCTGCTCCACCAGCATTGGTGAGTTGTGGAAATCCTACATTTGACATGATTTTGTCAAGAACCTCGCGTTCATCATCATTGTTTTCTAATTGTATTTTTTTTAAGCCCAAGCCAGCATTTTTCAATATTTCTTTTTCTGAAGGGGATGGAACACATGTCGAGTCAGTACTGCTTAAACAAACAAACTGTGCGGTCCATCCGGTGAATCTATAAGATTTAGGTCTTTTTTGGGTTGAGTTCCTACCAAACAGACGATTTCTTTCAACAAGTTGATGGATTCTTGATGAAGCTGAGCTGGCTTGAACATTTAAGGGAACCTGAAATAAAAAAAAGTATAAAGTATTTATTTCATGGTTTTGGACACTATGTTTTATGTTTTTTGAAAATAATTATTTTTTGTGTATCTATGTTTTCGGACACTTTCAGAAAAGGACTTAATTGTGCTCTATGTTTTCAGGCAGATACTTATTGGGGGGGGGGGAGGGGAGGGGGGTGAACCAAGGGAATTTGACAAATGTTATTTTTGTGGGTCTAATTCCCCACCCAAGAGTCAAGCATATTTGTCTAAATCCCCTCAGTGGGAGATGCTATATGTCTATCAAATGGCCCGGGGGCCTGTATTACCAGGATCTAAAATCCGACCAAAGTCTATTACCTCGAAACCCGGAATTATTTGGAATGTCAAATTTTCGCCTGTCGGGAATCGCTTTCAGTCTAAAGTCCCGTATATGCCCGCCGCTCAACCACCTAGGGGAAAACATTGATAGGTGCATAACACCCACTATCATGAAATGTTTCACAGGTCCTCTTGTTCATTAATTTAATCTTTCTAAGTATTTGCTGGACCATGCATGTCAATTAGGAAGTTGTATATGGCTTCAATATACGCTCATACAGTAACGTGTCATAAAAAACTCCTCTAGCAATAAAGGCAGCCATCATCGAACAAGCGCGTCTGTTAATTGCTATTTTATGATAATATTTATGCTTTGTTTTTGAACAATTTTTTTGTGACTCTTAATATTTGGACATTAAAAGAATAATTATTTTGAAGTGTCAGAAAACATAAAATACCAAATACATAAATACGGAATATACAATAACGCTACAAGTCATGGACACAATAGCCTCTGTTGTTGTTGTTTTTCAAACTAAAAATATGACATTTGTCATTTGACTGCTAGCAGTGTCCCAATAACGCTATTAAGCCAAATAAATATAAAAATGCCATGCACTCGGGCGGCCATGATTGTTTTAACAAATCAAAATGTCAAAACACTGTATTATGTGAAGTTAGAATAAGACATCAAACATAGAATGGACATGTTTTTTGTTCAAATAAAACAGAGCATTTCATATTTTTTATGTATGTTTGTTATATTCTGTCAATAATTTTGTTATAATTAGCATGTTTACAGGACCTTTTCATTAAAACTGATTGAGTCTTTGATCATTTTGACTGTATTTATAAACTGTGTTCATGCATGCATGGGCACAGTTCAATTTTTTGTGAAAATTTTGTAAATGCATACAAGTATACAGTTTTGTGGCAAAATCAATTTTACTGATGCAGTTATATATATGCAGGTGTCTATTGCACAAATTACTCTGCAAAATTCGAAAATTACAAATGGTAAACTGCATATAAAACATTGCTGTAATAAAACAGTTTATTCTATGTTTGACGTCTTATTCCAACTTCAAATAATAGTGTGTTCAAGTATAATTTGGTAGAGAACCACCCAAGGAACATTTTTGTGCAATGATTGAGCAATCCAACCACAGGTTTCTCAGGTGAGCTAAAAAGAAGATGCAACATCCATACAGATTCGTAACAAGTTTGGAATACTGATTGGAAATTACCAAGAGACGTTGAGTCTCTTATCTGAATTTAAGAATACCACTACCGGATCGACTCTACTGCAGGATGCCTATATTAAAGTCCTAATTTATAAAATTTTCTACTTTCTTCTACAAAAAACATTCCGATGAAATTACAATTTGACCCACTCATTATTAAACTCTGATTTCATTACACCTACCGTTTGCGAATCGCTGCTACTGCCAGACGCCTCTTGTTCCGGGCCACGTGTGTTTGCATTCAGCCTCGCTCTAGAGCGGTGGCGGTCACCGATCGTGTCAATTCCTAATCTTATTAAGTCTGTGTCTGTCAAGGAACGTGCAATATCGTCGTCAATACGTTCATTAAGAAATAGATCCAATAAAGCAATGTGCCCAATTTCAAGGAGTGCGCTTTTCAACTTCTCTACTGCCATGATCTTACTGTGTTTGCTCTCTTCTAAACTAACAATTTTCAAGCAAATTCCTAGTGTCACACCTTCCATAATTATCTTTAATTCTCACCCAGCTTTGTTTTTTTTAATTAGCCAATTTATCGCTACACCAAAGTAATCTGACCTTAGCTGATAAGCCATACAACAACAGATCAAGTTTACATTGAGCTATTTTGTAAGGCTGGACATAAACCATTCACGTGACATTTATCAAGCGACAACGTAAAAGAACGAGTGTTCCGAATGAAAATAATATCAAACAAAATGATAGCGAGTGAAAAGAACAGCATACCATGATAACCGCAGAGCATACCATCATAAACACACAGCATACCATCATAAAAACACAGCATACCATTATAAACACACAGCATGCCAAAATAAACACACAGTATACCATCATAAACACACAGCATACCATCATAAACACACAGCATACCATCATAAACACACAGCATACCATCATAAACACACAGCGTACCATTATAAACACACAGGGTACCATCATCAACACACAACATACCATTATAAACACACAACATACTATCATCAACACACAACAAACCATTATAAACACACAGCATACCATCATAAACACACAGCATACCATTATAAACAAACAGCATACCATCATAAACACACAGCATACCATTATTAACACTCAGCATACAATCATAAACACACAGCAGACCATTACAAACACACATCATACTATCATAAACACACAGTATACCATCATAAACACACAACATACCATCATAAACACACATCATACCATCATAAACACACAGCATACCATGATAACCTCACAGCATACCATCATAAACACACAGCATACCATTATAACCACACAACATACCATCATAAACACACAACATACTACATAAAGACATAGCATACCATCATAAACACACAGCATACCATTATAACCACACAGCATACCATCATAAACACACAGCATACCATTATAACCACACAGCATACCATCATAAACACACAGCTTACTACATAAACACACAGCATACCATTATAACCACACAGCATATCATCATAAACACACAGCATACCATTATAAACACACAGCATACCATCATAAACACACAACATACCATCATAAACACACATCATACCATCATAAACACACAGCATACCATGATAACCTCACAGCATACCATTATAAACACACAGCATACCATTATAACCACACAACATACCATCATAAACACACAGCATACTACAAAAACACACAGCATACCATCATAAACACACAGCATACTACATAACCACACAGCATACCATCATAAACACACAGCATACCATTATAACCACACAGCATACCATCATAAACACACAGCATACTACATAAACACACAGCATACCATCATAAACACACATCATACCATTATAACCACACAGCATACCATCATAAACACACAGCATACCATTATAACCGCACAGCATACCATCATAAACACACAGGATACCATTATAAACACACAGCATACCATCATAAACACACAACATACTATCATAAACACACAGCATACTATCATCAACACACAGCATACCATGATAACCTCATATAATATCATAAAATCTATCATCATTTCAATGAACCATCCAGCATTTCAACAGTCAACATGAGACAGTCTAGGCGTACCATACACGGAGACTAGAACAGACAATGCCTTGCGGGCACAAGTTTTACCCACAAGACATTGGAGCTCGTCATCTTGGTCCAAATTTAATTTTAGCATCCAAAGTATTAATTTTATCCTTTGCACATTATTCATCCCAGCATATTACATTTGCACGTGTTGTTTACTGTACCTATGAACAGTAGTCTCCCTTTGTTTACATAATTGTTGTTTTGCCCGTTCTCCAATTCCAAAATATAACAATATTTCAGTGTACCCTTAAGTAATAACTTGTTTTCATTAAGCACATAATTATATTGTTTTGTGTGTATTACGTTATTATATCCAGTAACCACTCTTAAGTATTCAAGTATCCAATGTGTGTTCTTGTAAGTAGTGTTCAGCGTTTAATCCTCCGTCATTTAGTTTTCTTCAAATTCTTGACCGACTTTTAATCCAATTATGTTGATAAGTCCGAATAATTAATATAGAAAACACTTTATACTTGTAAGAATTCCATTTCAGAACACTCCTAACGGTACATCTTTTGATGTTTTACATTTTAACGCGCATCTACGAGTTTAATCAGCTTAAATTGCTTGCGAAAACACATGTGCGTTTGAATGTCGTGACTGTGTTAACTATTGTTTACATCATGCGCTGGAATGTTTATTACTAATCCCGATTATTACGCATTATGGAGAAAATAATGCGGACGTAATATTGTAAATATCGTGTTGAAAATCCCCTAAATAAAAATCAAACGTAAATACTATTCAAATAGCTTTTCAATAAAAAGAAAATTTGTTTGTTTTCGGTGTGGTAACGCCTGATATCGTCATCGGAAAGGGAGACAATATACATATTTTTACTCGCGCATGCGCTCGTGAAAATATTAATTGTCTCCCTTTCCGGTGACGATATCACGCGTTATCACACCGAAAACAAACACATATCCTCTATATATCGAGTGGTTAAACTCTGTGTTATATTACCCGGAAATATTTAAATGCGGGCCAAAAGTGCCTATTACGACTGCAGGATAAACGGGCTGAACGCAGTTTGCCTAGACTCCGAAATTTGGTAAATGTCCAGTTTTGTGTTTTGTGGTTAGTGTACGCATGAAAGTGTTTAATTAAATGCATTGATTCCTTTTATGATGTAACACTGTGTTTCGCGTGCAATTAAACCAGATTCTAATGGTGTTATCTACATTTCATTGCAAATAACATTATTTCAATATATTTGTATTTTTTTTTACAGACATACAATATCCATAACTTATGTTTTAAATATAACCAACATATATCTATTATTTTGTTTAATACAAATAATGCAGAACTGCGCAAAGATTTAATTCATCCAGTTTGGCCGGCATTATAGCGACTCATATAGCCTGCAGTTAATGCTTCCCTTTATTACATTTGATGGGGAAAATGATTGAATTTTTTTTAAGTATCCGAATCCGCATTGGGCAGAAACTATTTTTATTTGAACTACGTAAACAATTGAATAAAACGCTGTTTATACCTTAACACTAGATTTAACAGCGATTTCTTAATTCGAAAACAATAGCGTCAGCCATGCAAACATATTATCAACACATAGTTTGTTTATGTACACGATGTACCGTCACGCGCATGCGTACTGTTGATACTCGTTACGTATTGTTGGGATTAGGAGGTTCTTTGAAATACGCGATTTTTGTAGGCATGTGTGAGTTCGAATCCTACTGGAACCGTTTTTTTATCGTTGCTACTCGAAAACATCCCTCAAAAGTGTCATCGATGAGAGATGTTTATATATTAATAAAAAATATATGTTTTTAAATGATTATCGAGATAAGGCTATCGTATTGAACAAGGTTTCAATATTAATTCTCTGTAAACGAGTATTTTTTTTGCAAATGTATTTTTTTCGACCTACCATCGATAAGCCCCTTAAAAAAATCTAACTGGAATGAAGCATAAGGTGTGATTATTTCATTAATTTATTTAACATTTAATGTTCTCAAATCGCAAAAGAGCTCGATGGGTGATAATGTAAATATTACTGTGGATAATGTACTTGAAATATATTATACATGTACATCGGCGGAAAGGATTTAGACTTGTTAAAACACCATCGCAAAATGTAAATGTAAATCAGCCATGGTGGGACCGCGAATGTAATATATTCTAAAACAACAGAAGAACAATTTTAAGCACACATAAACAAGCAGGTTTATTATAACAACAACGATGTAATTTTGTAAGGGATAGAAATAACCTAAAGAGTTTTTTGCAACTTTTGAAAGTCCTGATCCGCGAGTGCAGATATCAAAGCTACCTTTTCAGTCATCAAATTCAAAGCTGGATGTAGATGTTAGATCTCACAGTCAACTTCACAGACATACAAAAATCATAGTGAAATATCAAAATAAAAATAAATTGCTTATCGAATACAGGCGTATGGCTAGAGTACTCTGAATTGTAGTTATTGGTGACGAATGACCACTGATACTTTCTGATTTATAATGTGATTTGAAAATGAGGAATATCACCCTCTAAATGCTGCCTTGAAGTATAAACAAACATATATAAATTAAATGTAGGAATATCGCAGGGAACCGATAATATAGGGATTGACTGCTATAAATGTTCTGCAAAAAACTAACACCCTTTTGATTGTTGTTCATTTTATAAGAAAATTATTTTATTACAATTACGTGAACGGATGGATCATTTATTATTATTATCGTCCCAGTATATAAATCTGGCCTAAAATGGTCCCATTAATCACCAATGAATGATATAGATAGAATGCGATTGTACTTAATATATGATAAACTTATTTGAATATATGTAATATTGTTACTTTGTAAACTATTTTTCAAATATACACGTATATCAATAAACCAAGGAAGAGATTTTATGCTTTGTATTTTGATTTTAAAAAGGCATTTGACGGACATTTAAATTTAAATACTTTCAACATTCTGCTTACGGGGGGAAGAGGGTTAACGAAAATTATTTAATGTTATACATGTTAATGTAAATGCTTATGGGATATTTTGTTAACTCCACCAACGATACAATCTCAAAACGGACGAATTGTATCGTCAGGACTAGACAAGTGGACATTCGTAGTACGATCATTTTTGCTGTGTACATTAAGAAGTTATCTCCCTTCGATTGAAGGAATACGAAAGAATCGATATGATTCCCCATGATAATATGTATTTTCTGTTCAGACACTTCAATATAAACCTATTAAAATTCTTGTCGCATTCGAACCAGCAGTGTAAAGGCACAAGCAAAATAAGCGGAATAAACCACAAAGTCTATATTTCCGATTAAGTCGTGCTAAAAAGCATTTGTCAGTTTTACTCACATTGCATATGTTAAACTATTCGCGTCAGATAGTAGAACAATTGTAATCTCAGTTACGCGCCAGGTCAGAGAAATCATAAAAATTGCTACATAAATTGAAAGCATTTTGAAATGGAAGAATAGTTGTAAACAGGTACATTTAGGACGAAAACGTGCACTACAAATACATGCATTCACACTTGTAGATTCGCGAGTCGACGTCAGGCGCGGTAACAGGATTTTGAGCTAGAGGAGCCGTAAATATTCAGTAACTGCTAACACACTGCTATTTGTCTCTAGTACATGTTAGGGTGTATATCATAACGATGCAGTATCGTCAAAAAGGAGCAAATAAACTTCAATACCACAGAACGGGTTTGATAATTACAATAAATCCAATAAATCGAAGAACACGTCATTGGCAACCAATTGCATATGTTTAAGTTACTGTAAGGATTAACATATTGTGGCAGTTTTGAATGTAGGGCTGTGTATGTTGACATATTTGTAGTATACAATTGACTTATGTAAAAGAGGGGGCTAGGAAATATGCAGCAGTGCATTTAATAAGATTATTTGTAAGCTTAATGATGATACAGCAGCCAGTACATAAATTCACTCTCCACACTGTTCCTTTCCATGTTTAATTTAAGGATTATCCATCTTGCACTCAGTGACCAAAACTACTTGAGAGACCCAAAATGTTGCATGACATACCCAACTAATATGTGTTAATGGTACTTGAATGACCCAAACTGTTACATAACATACCCAAGAAATATGTTAAAGCTACTTGAGAGACCCAAAATGTTGCATAACATACCAAAGAAATATGTTAAGGTAATTGAGAGACCCAAAATATTACATGACCTACCCAAGAAAAATGTTAAGTAGACCCACACTTTTGGAACTACTTGATTTTGGGTCAGTAGTTCAGATTTTGTGTCACTTATGCAACTGGTAGTATATAATAAGGCAGAAAAATTGACTCAGGGGGAATTAGACTTACTACAATTGTACTAGACTTAATTTTCATGAATAAAATCTTTTGGACATGTAATTATAATTTGGTCACTGAAATACTAAAAGTATTTAAGAATTAAAATTAATCATGAACTCTAAATTAGTGGTTTATATGGTGTTAATAAACTTTTTAAAGAACAATTTGATTTACGTTATGTTTCCCAATAATTGGGTGGTGGCAGCGATTAAAGTTAATAAAGTAAGAGAGCGAGACAAAAATTTGTTACACTGGTGACCAGCGGTGGGATTTTCGAATTTTGGAGTATGAGACATTCGAATTCACGAACTTCAACACGAATCCAAGAGATAATATAATACTTATCTGGATAGTAAATAGTTTAAGAAGGTGAAACTAGGAGAGGCAGAAATTAGTCGCTTATCGTGGCAATCTACTAATCTGGGATTTGATATCTTAATAAGATTTACCATAGTTTGGAGTTTGTTCAACGGAATAATTTGTAGCTATGAAGAGCTCGATGGGACAGGCCTGCTGAGAAAGTGAACCAGCTGATGTTCAGTGCAGATCCTAAGCCCTTCCACATCCCGAACCCCAAGCAGATGGTACGCCAGAGCCTGGAAGCAGTGATCACAAACAAGCGACAGCATTTGGAACAAGTGACATTTCGGTTTGATAAAAAGAAGCAAAAGTTCAAACTAAAGAGAAGTGATGGGCTGTTTTCTGCTTGTATACAAAACAATCATTTCCAAGATGAGAATTTACATAGAGAGATAGTTACAAAGGCTGTTCATCCAGTCCTTTTCCACTAGAGCAGCACCTCTAAATGAACTGATGGGAGCCGGTCAGTTATTTAGGTGGAGACCAGAACAAGATGCAGCATTTATGGATTTAAAATCTGCTTTAATGGGCAACAAAGTTGTAGCATATCCAAACAGCAATGGATTGTTCATTTTGGATGTAGACGACAGTGATACAGGAATAGGAGGATGCTTGTCACAGATGCAATGGTGTGAAATTTTTTTAAGTGATTTGGAGAGGCCAATCATGTTTGCTAGCAAGTCAAAGACCCAGAGATGTTATTGTGTTACAAGAAGAGAATTACTTTACATGGCTACATTCGTGCATAAGTTTAGACATTATCTCATGGGAAAACAGTTTTTAGTGAGAACTGACCATTCAAGTCTTCGATGGACAATGTCATTTAAATCACCAACTGATCAGATGGCTAGAAATTCTGGCTCAATTTGACTTTAAAATTGAACACAGAAAAAAGCAAAACATTTAAACAGTGACAGTCTTAGTCGGATTCCGTGTGATCCAGAGAGATGTGACTGTTATGATTTTGGTACAATCCTTACAAACTTACCATGTGGAGGATGCAAGACATGCCAAAAACGGCACCTTGAGTGGTCGGAATTTACAAAAGTTGATGATGTTTTTCATTGTTTGAAAGAAACGCTTCTGTTTCAATAGTTCATGTAAATGACGGCAAAGGACAACAGTTGAGAGTTCTTATGCTCTTATGGCAACTTTTGACGTCCATACTTTCTACTTTGGATTTAAAGTTGTAGGATCAGTGCGACGTCTGAGACTACAGGGGAAGTCTCAGTATGAGAACAGTGAGAACAGTGCTGCTGAAGGGAAGGACTTAGAAGAAGATAGTACTAAAACTGAAATTGACGTTGGCATTTTACCAACAGAATGTCCTGGCTTAACGGCAATAAATGGAAGTTTTAAACCAAGTTTGGAAGTGCGGTACCTTCCCAAAGATTTAGCAACACTTCAGAGGCGAAACCCTAACATTGGGTCTATTATTAAGTTTATAGACAGCAATGAAAAGCCTGGCCGGGATGAAATTGCAGGTGAATCAGTAGAAATTCGGAATCTGTGGCTCTAATGGGATACACTAAGTTTAGTTGACGAAGTCCTATTTCGAAGTGTAAAATTAAATAATGTAACTGTTACTAAACAGTTGGTGGTGCCTTTATTAAATGGAAAGGAGTTAATAAAATCTGTTCATTGCTCTAAGCTATCTGCTCATCTTGGAGTTGATAAAACTGTGTCAAAACTTAAGCAATCCTTTTACAGTTATAAAATGAAAGATCATGTAAAGGAATTTATCAGAAATTGCACAACTTGTTCAGCTAGGAAACGACCACTTCATCCAAGACGTTCACGTATAAAGGAATATACTGTTTCATTCCCAGTGGATCGTATTTGTACAGATTTGGTTGGCCTACTTCGTGTGTCAAATCAAAATTCCAGGTATATCCTAGTCGTTATGGACCAATTCACTAAATTTGTGGAATGTTGTGCACTTCCAGATCAAAAAGCAGAGACAGTCGCCAAGAAGATAGTGTATGAATTTCTTAGCAGAATATGGCATGTGCTTGGACATTCATAGTGACCAAGGCACCAGTAACCAATCACACATTCTTCGGGAAATGTGTCGCATTCTGGAAATAAACAAAACCAGGACATCAAGTTTTCACCCGTCTGGAAACGGTATGGTGGAACGGTTTAATCAGAGTTTGTATAATATGATAACTACTTACATTGATGAAAATCAAACAAATTGAGATGAGGATTTACCACTAATCACTTCTGCATACAGAGCCTGTGTGCACAGTTCTACAGGATACCGTCGAAACAAGCTTATGTTGGGAGAGAAGTGGTGCTACCGGTACAGTTGGAATATGGTTGTTTTCCTAAGCATGACACCCAAAGTGTTCTTTGTTCTTAAATATATCACTCACAGTGATGGACTATTTTTTTATAATTTTATTTGATTTGAACAATATTTAATTGTAAGTGTTGTCACCGTATATCATACATAATGACAAAAAAAAGAGAAGTAGTGAAGATTAATAACACCAAATGTTAAGAGTACCTTACTGATATATTGAAGTGTCTTCCCTCTTATTTTCTCTAGGATTTTCCTCAGTCGTATTGAGCCACGAAGACTAGAACAGACAATGCCTTGCGGGCACAAGTTTTACCCACAAGACATTGGAGCTCGTCATCTTGGTCCAAATTTAATTTTAGCATCCAAAGTATTTATTTTATCCTTTGCACTTTATTCATCCTAGCATATTACATTTGCACGTGTTGTTTACTGTACCTATGAACAGTAGTCTCCCTTTGTTTACATAATTGTTGTATTGCCCGTCCTCCAATTCCAAAATATTACAAGAATCCAGTGTACCATTAAGTAGTAACTTATGTTAATTAAGCACATAATTATATTGCTTTGTAAGTATTAAGTTTTTATATCCGGTAACCTCTCTTAAGTATTTAAGTATCCAATGTGTGTTATTGTAAGTAGTGTTCAGCGTTTAATTCTGAGCCATCTTGATTTCTTTCAATTCTTGACCGACTTTTAATAAAAATTGTGTTGTTAGCTCCAAATAATTAATATAGAAAACACTTTATACGTATAAGTATTCAATTTCAGAACACTCCTAACAGTACATCTTTTATTGTTTTACATTTTAACGCGCATCTACGAGTTTAATCAGCTTAAATTGCTTGTGAAAACACATGCGCGTTTGAATGTCGTGACTGTGTTAACTATTGTTTACATAATAACACCTATGCACACGCTATTTTTAGAAAACTGAATTTCGGAGAACTGAACGCACTTTCACTTTCAATATGTACTTTTATCATAAACATATTTAAAGCTAGCAGTGTGTGTTAACTTCTTGATTTAAAAGCTGACCATTATGATTATTTAACGACTACGTGTATCCAATTGTATTTAAACTTAAATAAATTTAGAAACACGGACTCTGCGCTAATTATGAATAGACTGTGTAGCATAGAAGACTGTTGTACTTTAAACACGCTGCCATGATTATGCCTCGAGTAAAAAAGAATGGGATTTTAGTTGCTTAACCAGATCTAATCCACGGCACATTTGATCGTAATCCAAGATGGCGCTGGAATGTTTATTACTAACCCCGATTACTACACATTATAGAGGAAATAGTGCGGACGTAATATTGTAAATATTGCTTTGAAAATCCCCTAAATAAAATCAAACGTAAAGAATATTCAAATAGCATTTAAATAAAAAGAAAGCGCTCGTGCAAATATTAATTGTCTCTCTTTCCGGTAACGATACCACGCGTTATCACACCGAAAACAAACAAATATACTCTATGTATCAAAATGGAAGCCTGTGTGTATTTACTTGTAAAGGTTAAGTTAACAACTAAATGCAAGCCAAAAATATCAAAGACACTATAATAATAACAGGTATTTTTGTCGTCATTTCCGACTCATAATATAACTAGTTATTATAGTTCAATAGTTCTTATATAATTTATATAAATTTATGTGATGTAAATATCAAACGCATTATGGGTGCGATACAACCGCATACACGCGGTCATGCAGATCAAGTCCGAAGGCAAAAAAGAAATCGTTGGCCCCTAGAAAGTCAGTCCTTGTTTCGCCAAGCCTTCTGGCATTTTTCCTGTTTGCAAGTTGTGAGACGAGACGTAAAGATGTCACAACGGTTCACCATTAAGACGAGATTCATCCACTGTAATGGCAAACGTACTGGATTACCCCCCTCGTCATGGATTTACATTTTGTCAGTAACCGAGTCTTAATTAATTTTGATCTTTACATTGATCTATTATAAAGTGGTTCACGTGTTTTTGGATGAAGTAACAAACGCAAAAGCTAACTCCCGCACAGTCAGTACATAAAAAGTTTCACTTACATGTCCTGGCGCATGCTAATAAAAACCTCCGGTTATGCCCAATGCAGTCCAATAATTAACGTGGTGCCAATTCAAAAAAATACGCACACTGTAGTACAAATATTTGGCATTTACACAGGCACTGTGCATTGCAGTCCATGGGCAACTCGTCAAACCGACATTGCAATTACAGAAAACAATACATGTTGCATTTCTTAAAACAAAATCTAACCGTACCTGCATTGTGGATGGATGATGGTTGAGGCAATCAATGGACATTACTGCTCCAGGTGGCGATGCTATTATATTTGTAAAATGATTAGATACAATTGTAGCAATCCTCGCAAAACATTGGTATGCACCAATGACACGCCACGTGCGGTAAATGTAGCTGTTAAAATGTACGAAGTGTTGAATCTACATGTTTTGATTTTGTTGAACTTATCATCTTTTGAATCAGTATGAATCAGTACTATCATCTGAAATAATAGGCATTGCATGTGATATTTGACTTGACTAGATTAAAGAGAGATGCACCCGTAGATTGTAGATAATTTCGTATTTTATGGTTATATCGCGCAGCGTTCTATGAATGTTATCGTATTTTAGGGTTATATCTCGCAGTGAATGTTATCGACAGTTGTACGTTGGTAAATGCAAGATTATCAAAGTGCACTTGCACCAACAAACCAGTGAGTTTTAATGTATGTGTGTGCGTCAGAATGAGTTAATGTTTATTGCTACTTGTGAGCCAGCGTATGTTTGACTATAAACGCGTAGTTGTGGGATATTTGAAAAAAAAAACGGCTATTATTATTTACATTTTTATATTTTTAATTTCATATAAAATATATAACATATAATATAAAAAAACCTAATACATTATATATAAACACACAAATAGCATTTCTGAGTAGGTAGCTTACACAGTCTGTGTCAATGTGGTGTAATCAAAAGTGAAATAGTGTGAATAAACACAGAATGATAGTAACATACAGTAATAGTTATGAACCTAATCTAAATATACTTAATCTGAATAACATAAAACGCATGAATGTTGTTCAAATAACGCACTATGCACCGTTGTTCAAACATGAACATCGTTCACTGTGGTTTGCAAACACAGAATGCATAGTAATTTATATAAAACACAAATAAAAAATACAAGTTCTATCGCTACATAACATGGGTTTTAACCAGCATAATTCATATTCTAATATGTGCATGCACATGGAATTTACAGATCGTACACTCGCCGACATTTGTTTACTCGTGTTTTAAGCTATATTTGAAAAGTTATTATCATATCTTTAAATATGTTAATTTCACCCATGCCTTCAAGATTAAAGTATTGTAAGATATTTAGCTGATGGACGCGCATCGTAGGGTTGAATATTGTGTAAAGAGACGACGAGTGATGTTATAAACTGGTCTTCCTATTATATATTTACAAGACCATTAAAACAAAAATACACCTGTACATCATGCATTTTCGTCTTTTGGACATTAGAATGTTAAGATTGTATTACGTTTATTATTAGATATGTGGTGTTCGTAGACGCGTTACCCTGAGCGGGCAAAGTGTGCGGAGAAGATGTTGTCATTGGAAAACTCCACATGATGCGGGTTTGTAACACTCACGAACAAACGGTCATAAAGGTCAAGATTGAAAACGGCGTTAATGGTACTGAACGTTTGGTGCCGACCCATAATAGACATCCTTCTTTCCGTGAGCATGCGCTGTGTACCGTACTTGTGCGATAGGACGTCAATAAAGTGGGAAAATATCACTGAATTGTCTAGAGTTGACGCATTGGTCTTGATTACAAGTCGGCTTGACACCGTGTACAAACCAGCTCGCCGAATGAAGATTTCCCCATCCTCGTGTAGGTGTGTTATGTGTTGTATGCTAGGCTTTGTCACTGATTTACCATTTTCATTCCAAATGAGGAGATGCAAATCTAAACAGAAGATCAATATTATTAGTATCATTATAGTATCGTTGTTACTATTGGCAGGTATCAAGTGTCAAGCAAAATTCATTTGCACAGTATACGAGTATAAATTTCAAGCATTAAACTATTTAAAAACAATAAATCCACAGCAAACTGCTTCCAATACCAAACTGCTACCAATCCTAAAAGCCGACAGTCCTGCAGGCGTTGCTTTTATGGCAAACAAGAATTTGAAATAAGTTAGACAATAGTATGAAATTAGTTTATTTAGTTCATTTATTTTACCTCCAATGTGTTTTGTTCCTCGAATTCCCACTGTCTGTACGTAGGGTGTCTGGTCTTCGTATGAGTTACACATCTGATAGATAGCCTCTGTTACCACTGCAGGCATATATTTAAATGTAATGCTTAATGAATGTCAAATATATTGCATGAAACACATAGTCACGTACGCAGTTGGTTGTGGCAACGATAGGCAAACCATAAAATGTAACATGTTTTGACATAAGAGAAAAAGTAACGCTGAAAGACATTGCAACAAGGTAATGACAAAAAATGAAGAAGTAAAAGAAATTCTGGCTGCATTATCAAAATGCTCGGCTATAAATGTTACAAGGTTCACTATGGTTGTGTTTAATATAGTTTCAGCAGCATAACTAACAAGATGTTGGCAGAATGTTTATAATCATGTTGATTGTAATTGAAATTTAATTATTTCTGGGGAATAAACATGATTATTTCTGGGTTGCTTTGAAAATTACAGAGACATACTACAATTCCGCTGCTACATATTTGATTTATGTAATGCGTGTAACATGTAAAGTTGTGGAAAATTAAAAAAGTAACTCACGATATCGGTTGCGGTTGAAAAAATTGTCTTTCGTATCCTGTAAGATAGGATATAATTATGCGTTATACCAATGACTGCTCATAACTTAAATATCTACCAATTATGGCGTTATTAATCTTAATTATATAACTTGCATTATACTGATAACTACAATCTCCTCTATTGTTACTATGTGACCATACCATATATGTTTTATCTTTAATTATACGCTATTACAAGTCACCTTTTGAGCTGAAAATCGAAGAATGTCTTCCGTCTTTCCACAACATTGCGAGCTGGGAGATGCTCGAAGCTTTGCAACTTGACCGGAAATGTCCTCGTTGTCGTACAGCGGTACGAGGTCCGCACAATCCGTGCACAGTTTGGATGTTTTAGGCTCATTGTTGGCACACCGTATTCTTGACCAAGTGATGGTGATGACCAAGAGTGCCACGGACAGCACAACAGTGACCGTAATAAGGGAATAACTCACGGTTTTTACAGGTATAATCTGAAAGTGCCTAACCAGATGAGACGCTATAGAATTTCTGGAGCCTAAAAGTTAAACGACCAGACTATATTTAAAAACTCTTTCTAATTCCGAAAAAAAATATGTCATCGATATGCAATCAATGTCAACCTTGAAATTGTAAATATATACATAAAACATGCAATGGCGAACTTTCCAAAGTTACGGCGATATTGTGAAAAACGTGTGTTTCCTGTTGATTTAAATAGCTGTTCATTTAACACGTACATATCCGGGCATTCCCGAGTGAAGTCGATCGTTGAAAGTTTGTGTTGTAGCGAAAATCGGGTAATATTGAAAAAAGCTCATTTAAACAATGAGGCACTGGCGGCATACAAGAGCGCGAGGTAACCGAAAAACGTCAGTCGTGAATTGACTCTCGAGCAAGACAGATCTTGAGTTGTGAAGTAGGTCGCGAGCGGTAATGATCTCTAGCAAAGAAATAATATCTTGACGTTGGTACTGTTCGGTTTGTCTGCTGATGACTTTTCACAGAGCATTGCGTTCTGTAAAACACGAAAAGCGGCAAACTCAGGTTACCGGGAAAGGAAGATTGGCGACTTAATAGAGGTGGATAGGGTAGGTGGATAGGAACATTGAAGATTGGCGAATTCATAAAAGCGGATTATAGTTAGGTAGATGGGAGCATTGATTTGATTTAGTACAATAAATAATCGGCCAAGTAGCCCCGAGGAAAATGTATTATATCTGTATATATTTCTGTGGTTGATTAACTGATAGTGATAGACAATCACTATCATAACATTATTAAGCAAATTAGCTTTCAAATAAGATATAAATATATAATCGTTAGTTCATCATTTTATATAATCGTTAGTAAACCAACCTCGGCACGTTACAGTGCAATTGTCATTGCCAATATCAACAAGTTTTATATTTTCAGAAAATGTAAATTACATACCCAAATATTTTTTGTAAATATGATAAGCCACCTTTTGTTGATGTTTTTTTTTTCTAAACATACTTCTATCATTTTTAACGAAATAGACTGTCTTTATTTACCAGCACAAACCGTTTAAAGTTACACATGTTTAAATTTGTTTAAACCCATGCGCACCCAGAAGTTTAACTGTTTTCTTGCTATGATCGTTCATGCAATTACATTATGCAAAAAAATTATTACATTATCGTGGCATGTTCTACCCTGCAGGGATAGCACAGGCGTTGTATTTAAAATAGTATAATAATCATTTGAAACAATCAATATTAATAATATCCTGAAAAAAAGAAGCAATGTTTATCAATCTGGATGAATACACAGGCAGACGACCGAAGATCGAAACTAGGACAAACCCGTTTACCTTTAACTATTTAGACTGTAAATAGTATTATTATATGAGCTATAAATAGACATTCTCCGATTGGTCCAGTCTGCTATCGGCGAGCACAAATACATGTCATATTATCTAGCCTAAACTGAGGTTCACTGGGCTAAAAATGGACTGAATCTCACATCCATTGACCTATAATAGCATTTTCTGAAAATGTGCATGTTCAATCTTGGTTCCCAGCACAGTTTAAAACGTATTACAGACGCACAAACATACCGGAATCAAGGTACAAATTAGGGACAAAATATGTATTTTCTCTTTGTTAATGATCAGATCTGAAGGAAATAATAATGATGTTGATCAATATTGACTAACAAAATAACAGTTTAATTTAAAAAAAATTAAAACAGTCATATAAAAACAGTTTCGCTTCGGTAAATATGACTTTCAACCAGATCATATTCACTGGCTCCCTAGTCAATAATTGTATAATACGTCTAACCGTGTATTAAGTAGATCATAGAATGTACACCGACAAGTTAATTCAATGTTTTTGCAAAGCAAGACAATTTATTGAAAGTTGAATTTAAAGAGTTTATTTAAAGTAAGCGTTTGCAATGTTTACACCACAATGATGCTTAAAATGCGAAAATCCAATTAAACCATTGGAACAATAATTATTGGGTTATCTTTAATATATTTATAGCGTAATGAAGTATGCGTAATTATCTTTAAAGTATGCAATAATGTCCATATTTATTCACGAGCTTTTCCACATATATCATACAAAATAAATGAATGGAAGAATTATTCAAGTAAACTGACGATAACAAAGCGACTACACATATTGAAACATTTAATCAATCATTTAGATAACACACACAAATTATTAATTCTTTTACAAACCAAAAATACAATATTACCTTCATAGTCAAACAAACACTTTTGCAATGTTTTCGCGCGCGACATGAACAAACGTTGTATTTAAATTTTCAAAAAATGTCAATACAGAAAGTGATAACACCTATCAGTTTCGCCGGTTTATCAAAATGATTACTGTATTAAAGTGAGCCAGAATCCCGTTGAATCCCGTTTTCCCGAGGTAAGGCAGTTTTAAAATATATTCCTATATTTAAAAATCTCATGGCCTTGGTAATGCGAAATACTATATGTTATAGGAGAAACAGGCATTTATCCAGCGCAATAACTGTTTCAGCTAAATCATGTAAACCGCAACTGAAAAATATGACGTCCTCGTCCAATTAGGATTAATGAGGTTTTATTTTTCCTTTCTAATGTATGTGATGCAGGTGGGAATCAAATACAAAGTTTTTAGGTTTTAAACAAACATACCTAATGTAACATATTGTGTTTTTTTAATATTTGGTTTATTTTAATAATTTATCACGACTTCATATAAAATGGCATGCATGTATGTTTAAATTAATAAATGTCATTAAACTATATTAAACTATATTAATGGCAATAAAATAAAATTACATAATGACACCATTTCACTTATTTGCGCAGTAAATTTTCAGCTTGCGTGTACAGATGAGTATATTTATTTCTTGTAATTTTAGTTGTTTTTTATTTCATTTGAATGGGAAACATTGATAAACAATATGTATTCCGTGTATTTCGGAGAAAACATGACATCTACTTAACACGCTAGATTCTAAATACAACATTCCATAACTCTACTCGACATGGGATATTTAAAACACACATATATATGTTATACAGACCCAACATTAATTGCCAATAACTCACTTTAACACATGTATATGAGTTAATGTTAATAATATAACATAAAAAAAAATAAAAAAATTTGTATTTCAATCATGTTGTTTGTAAAAAGAAACGTCTGACTTAAAAGTATATTTTACACAAGGTCCTCACAGTGGTCTTTCCTGCTTCTCGGCAATGACGTGATGCAGAGCGACCACTGTTAGAACTTTATCATACTTCTCGCAGCGGATATTTCCCCTAGGAGGTACAATCACCACTGCCACCATCACTTCGCAGCGGATATTTCACCTAGGAGGTTCAATCACCACTGCCACCATACACTTCGCAACGGATATTTCCCCTAGGAGGTACAATTACCACTGCCACCATACACTTCGCAGCAGATATTTCTCCTAGGTGGTACAATCACCACTGCCACCATACTCATCGCAGCGGCTATTTCTCCTAGGTGGTACACTCACCACTGGCTTCTTACTCCTCGCAGCGGATATTTCCCTAGGTGGCACAATCACCACTGCCACCATACTCTTCGAAGCGGATATTTCCGCTAGGTAGTACAATCACCAATGCCACCATACTCCTAGCAACGCTTACTTTTCCCTATGCGGTAGAATCACCACTGCCACCATAGCCCTCGCAACGGATATTCCCTATAAAATACCATCACCACTGCCACCATACTCCTGTCAGCGGATATTTGCTGAAGGCGGTAATATCACCACTGCCACCATACTCCTCGCAGCGGATATTTCCTCTAGGGAATACAAACACCACTGTCACCATACTCTTCGCAGCGGATATTTCCCCTGAGCGGTACAATTACCACTGCCACCTCCTCGCAACGCTTACTTTCTTCTAGGCGGTACAATCACCACTGCCACCATACTCCTCGCAGCAGATATTTCCCCTGAGCGGTACAATTACCACTGCCATAATACTACATGCAGCGGACATTGCCACTAGGCGGTACAATCACCACTGCCACCATACTCTTCACAACGGATATTTCCCCCAGGTGATACAATCACCACTGCCAACATTCTCTTCACAGAGGATATTTCACTAGGTAGTACAATCACCGTTGCCACCATACTCCTCACAACGCTTACTTTCCCCTAGGTGGTACAATCACCACTACCACCATACTAATTCGCAGCGGATATATCGCCTAGGTGATACAGTCAACACTGCCACCATACTCGTCGCAGCGGATATTTCTCCTAGGTGGTACAATCACCACTGCCACCATACTCGACGCAGCGGATATTTCCTCTAGGTGGTACATGCACCACTGCCACCATACACTTCGCAGCGGATATTTCCCCTAGGTGGTACATGCACCACTGCCACCATACTCCTCGCAACGCTTACAATCCCCTAAGTGGTACAATCACCACTGCCACCATACAATTTGCAGCAGATATTTCCCCTTGGTAATACAATCACTACTGCCACCATACTCCTCGCAGCGGATATTTCAACTATGCGATACAATCACCACTGCCACCATACTCCTCGCAGGAGATATTTCCACTAGGCGGTACAGTCACCACTGCCACCATACTCCTCGCAGGACATATTTCCTCTAGGCGGTACAGTCACCACTGCCACCATACTCATCGCAATGCTTACTTTCCCCTAGGCGGTACAATCACCACTGCCACCACACAATTAGCACCTTATAATTCCCCTTGGTAATACAATCACTACTGCCACCATACTCCTCGCAGTGGATATTTCAACTATGCGGTACAATCACCATGCCACCATACTCATCGCAGGAGATATTTCCTCTAGGCGGTACAGTCAACACAGCCACCATACTCATCGCAATGCTTACTTTCCCTAGGCGATACAGTCAACACTGCCACCATACTCATCGCAATGCTTACTTTCCCTATGCGATACAGTCAACTCTGCCACCATAGTCCTTTCTGGAGATATTTCCTCTAGGCGGTACAGTCAACACTGCCACCATACTCATCGCAATGCTTACTTTCCCTAGGCGATACAGTCACCACTGCCACCGTACTCCTCGCAGGAGATATTTCCTCTAGGCGGTACAGTCACCACTGCCACCATACTCATCCCAATGCTTACTTTCCCTAGGCGGTACAGTCACCACTGCCACCGTATTCCTCGCAGGAGATATTTCCTCTAGGCGGTACAGTCACCACTGCCACCATACTCGTCGCAGTGCTTACTTTCCCTAGGCGATACAGTCAACACTGCCACCATACTCCTCGCAGTGGATATTTCAACTATACGGTACAGTCACCACTGCCATCGTACTCCTCGCAGGAGATATTTCATCTAGGCGGTACAGTCACCACTGCCACCATACTCGTCGCAGTGCTTACTTTCCCCTGGTGGTACAATCACCACTGCCACCATACTCATCGCAATGCTTACTTTCCCTAGGCGATACAGTCACCACTGCCACCATACTCATCGCAATGCTTATTTTCCCTAGGCGATACAGTCACCACCGCCACCATATTCATCGCAATGCTTACTTTCCCTAGGCGATACAGTCAACACTGCCACCATACTCCTCGCAGTGGATATTTCAACTATACGGTTCAGTCACCACTGCCACCGTACTCCTCGCAGGAGATATTTCCTCTAGGCGGTACAGTCACCACTGCCACCATACTCATCGCAATGCTTACTTTCCCCTAGGCGGTACAATCACCACTGCCACCATACAATTCGCAGCTGATATTTCCCCTTGGTAATACAATCACTACTGCCACCATATTCCTCGCAGCGGACATTTCAACTATACGGTACAATCGCCACTGCCACCATACTCCTTGCAGGAGATATTTCCTCTAGGCGATAGTCAACACTGCCACAATATTCATCGCAATGCTTACTTTCCGAAGGCGATACAGTCAACACTGCCACAATACTGATCGCAATGTTTCCTTTCCCCTAGGCGATACAGTCAACACTGCCACAATACTCATCGCAATGCTTACTTTCCCCTAGGCGATACAGTCAATACTGCCACAATACTCATCGCAATGCTTACTTTCCCCTAGGCGACACAGTCAACACTGCCACAATACTCATCGCGATGCTTACTTTCCCTAGGCGATAAAGTCAACACTGCCACAATACTCATCGCAACGCTAACTTTCCCCTAGGCGATACAGTCAACCCTGCCACAATACTCATCGCAATGCTTACTTTCACCTAGGCGATACAGTCAACACTGCCACAATACTCATCGCAATGATACATTCCCCTAGGCGATACAGTCAACACTGCCACAATACTCATCGCAATGCTTACTTTCCCCTAGGTGATACAGTCAACACTGCCACAATACTCATCGCAATGCTTACTTCCCCTAGGCGATACAGTCAACACTGCCACAATACTCATCGCAATGCTTACTTTCCCCTAGGCGATACAGTCAACACTGCCACAATACTCGTCGCAATGCTTACTTTCCCCTAGGCGATACAGTCAACACTGCCACCATACTCGTCGCAATGCTTACCAGGCGGTACAGTCAACACTGCCACAATACTCATCGCAATGCTTACTTTCCCCTAGGCGATACAGTCAACACTGCCACCATACTCGTCGCAATGCTTACTTTCCCCTAGGCGATACAGTCAACAATGCCACCATACTCCTCGCAGCCGATATTTCCTCTAGGCGATACAGTAACCACAGCCACCATACTCCTCGCGGCGGATATTTCCCCTAGGCGATACAGTCAACACTGCCACAATACTCATCGCAATGCTTACTTTCCCTAGGCGATACAGTCAACTCTGCCACAATACTCATCGCAATTCTTACTTTCCCCTAGGCGATACAGTCAACACTGCCACAATACTCGTCGCAATGCTTACTTTCCCCTAGGCGATACAGTCAACACTGCCACCATACTCATCGCAATGCTTACTAGGCGGTACAGTCAGCACTGCCACAATACTCATCGCAATGCTTACTTTCCCCTAGGTGATACAGTCAACACTGCCACCATACTCGTCGCAATGCTTACTTTCCCCTAGGCGATACAGTCAACAATGCCACCATACTCCTCGCAGCGGATATTTCCTCAAGCGATACAGTAACCACTGCCACCATACTCCTCGCAGCGGATATTTCCTCTAGGCGATACAGTCAACCCTGCCACCATACTCATCGCAATGCTTAATTTCCCTTAGGCGGTACAGTCAACACTGCCACAATACTCATCGCAATGCTACTTTCCCCTAGGCGATACAGTCAACACTGCCACCATGCTCGTCGCAATGCTTTCTTTCCCCTAGGTGGTACAATCACCACTGCCACCATACTCCTCGCAGTGCTTACTTTTCCTTTGGCGATACAGTAACCACTGTCACCATACTCCTCGCAGCGGATATTTCCCCTAGGCGATACAGTCAACACTGACACCATACTCGTCGCAATGCTTACTTTCCCCAAGGCGATACAGTCAACACTGCCACCATACTCCTCGCAGCGGATATTTTCTCTAGGCGAAACAGTCAACACTGCCACAATACTCGTCGCAATGCTTACTTTCCCCTAGGCGATACAGTCAACACTACCACCATACTCGTCGCAATGCTTACTTTCCCCTAGGCGATACAGTCAACACTGCCACCATACTCGTCGCAATGCTTACTTTCCCCTAGGCGATACAGTCATCACTGCCACCATACTCGTCGCAATGCTTACTTTCCCTAGGCGGTACAGTCAACACTGCCACCATACTCGTCGCAATGCTTACGTTCCCCTAGGCGGTACAGTCAACACTGCCACCATACTCATCGCAATGCTTACGTTCCCCTAGGCGATACAGTCAACACTGCCACAATACTCATCGCAATGCTTACTTTCCCCTAGGCGGTACAGTCAACACTGCCACAATACTCATCGCAATGCTTACTTTCCCCTAGGCGATACAGTCAACACTGCCACAATACTCATCGCAATGCTTACTTTCCCCTAGGCGGTACAGTCAACACTGCCACCATACTCGTCGCAGTGCTTACTTTCCCCGAGGCGGTACAGTCAACACTGCCACAATACCCATCGCAATGCTTACTTTCCCCTAGGCGATACAGTCAACACTGCCACAATACTCATTGCAATGCTTCCTTTCCCCTAGGCGATACAGTCAACACTGCCACAATACTCATCGCAATGTTTACTGTCCCCTAGGCGGTACAGTAAACACTGCCACCATACTCCTCGCAGCGGATATTTTCACTAGGCGGTACAGTAACCATTGCCACCATTCTCCTCTCAACGCTGACTTTCCCCTTGGCGGTACAATCACCACTGTCACCATACTCCTCGCAGTTGTTATTTTCTCCGCATACATACACGGCAAGAAACATTATTATCTGGTACATTCCTTTTAGAAGAATGCATATGTGTTAAAATGTTAAAAAATAGTTGTGGATATCTGATATCTCGTTGAGTTGTAATCAGCATAATAAAGACAAATGTGTCAAGTTCCTTGATTTTTCAACTGCAGATTGGTAGATTATATCCCAGAAATATTTACCGTCAGGATCTCAGCTGACCTGCAGTCTAGGATAAATTTGTTTAAGAGCGTTGGGTCATTTCGCCCTAGCAATATACGCCATCCATTTTGTGGGAACATTGTCTTATACACAATTGCTATTTATAGAGTTTGCCTATTATGTATTAATATAAAAAAGAAAGCACTCAAAAGTAGTAAAGTAGTATTAATTTACATCGTTGCAAAACGTCAAAAAAATTATCGTAAGAAATCTTTAACATGTAAAGTACATATAAACTATTTTAATAGCGTTGCTTATATATGAAAGCTTTTATTATGTGTTATACCATTAATTAATTCCCCATCAGTATTCCAAACTTGCAATGTATCTGCCCTCCATTTTGGGGGATGATGTGTCCCCTCTTTCATGATCAGTGTAGTTGGATTTGCTTGCCATTAGCCTATGCAATGTGAGGATTTATTCAGTCGGACTACTCGTTAGGCACTTGACAACATTTGATTGGAAATTCAGAATGCTCTGAGAAGGTCAAAAGTTGAATAAGACAGCTGCGGCGAAAACATTAACATAGCAACGCAAGGATTGTACGGTATGCACGATGTTTTTGTCTGCGTATCTACCATTTTGATTAACACCATATGATTTGACTATGGTCAGGCGAAAATTGATGTCGGCAGGGATTTAATAAGCTATGCTCGGAACAACACATCGGTGAGTTTAAGTGTCTATAAATGTAAACGTAAAATGTATATATCCATGAATTGCAAGCCATGTTATACTATAAAGATTATGATCAGCGGAATTAGTTGGAACAACTTGTCCGGGGTTTGTGCCGTTTGAGTACATTACAAAGCGTCGGCTGACAACAGTCTGTACACGTAGATCACGTTCATACATTTCCAAAAACTCACCTGACACTAATATTTTTAAGAACCCATTTTCAAAGGACTGGCCGCATGACCAGGAAAATCATAGATTTCAAACTTAGTCTCCGCTTAAAGTATTGACCAATGAGAAAACCTTTTGCATTTGAGCGTTGATTTCCATTGGTTGACTGCTTAAGATGAAGACAATGATGGACATAAGACTGTTTGTAGTCATGAGGCCTGGTAACTTACTTAATATTATGTCTGTATAAGACGTGCATAAGAAAACAAAGTTCACACACGCTTCGCACTCGCCTTTGTTAGCCGTTAATTTTCGCATGTTTGTATTTGGTTGATATTTGTCATTTTATGTTTCAGCACTAGGTAAAACGGTTCAACATTTTAAAATTGTGTGATTAATTGATTATACAATAAAACGATTTAGTTGTAAGTCTTCAACCACTCGTTGATTCCAATGTACATTAAACAAATATACAGTAACCTATTCAGCATCTTATATCTTAGGCAATTAGTGTTTGCACCTTACGAGTTCATTAGGTTGAACTTAATGGTTAGTTCATACGCCACACACAAATGCAATATTTTAAAATGTTATTGTCAAACAGCGATCTAAATACAACCAGTATTCATACTTTGCGACATTAATGAACATCATTTCAAGTATATCAATTACATACTATATGTAGTACGAATAGTGTGAACATTTTGAAAGAGTAAATCAAGAAATGATCACAGTCCAAACAAAGTAATGTCATAAAAAGATAACAATACATACACATATGTTACGATTAAAAGTTAGTACACATCAAACATATCAAATGGATACGTCTTTTTAGGCAATACGGAAGCGTTCAAGTGCCACAGTGTTTATTATGTTTGTATTCTATTATATTATAATTAGGAGATACTGAGTCATAATTAGGAGAAACTATTCGTATGTCCTAATTAGGACACAGTAAGTAATTAGGAGATACTAAGTCCGAATTACTAGATATTAAGTCCTAATTAGGAGAACGTATATCATAGCTAGGAGATACTAAGCCCTAATTAGGAGATACTAAGTCCTAATTATGAGACTTAGTATCTCCTTATTATGAGATAATTGAATACAAAAAAAGACTATGGTTATAGGACGCTTCCATAAGGCGATAACGAAAACATTTTTGTTATTGTTCTACTTATTGCAATTGTCCCAATGGTGGTCCCTAAAATAGATAGCACATATGTTTGTATATATAAATATATGCAAACAGGGTGTTGCATTTCTATATGCAACACTTATCAAGAAATTATTTATGCACTTAATTCTGGCATCGGGTTATTAAATCGAAACGAAACTTATTTAATGATGTGTTCATGGTTATCTTTGGGACAAATGTTCTTACCAAGTTTCGTGAAGATTGGGCAAATAATGTGACTTCTAAAGTGTTGACAAGCTCACTTTTCAATTTGACCTAGTGACCTAGTTTTTGATCCCACATGATCCAGATTAAAACTCGGCCGAGATATCATTGGGATAAATGTTCTGACCAAGTTTTATGAAAATTGGGCAAAAAATTGACTTCTAAAGTGTTAACAAGCTTTTTTTTAAACTAACCAATTCACCTAGTTTTGGACCCTAGTAGAAACAGATTCAAACTCGGCCGAGATATCATTAAGGCAAATATTCTGACCAAGTTTCATGAAGATTGGGCAAAAACATGTGACATCTAGAGTGTTATCAAGCTTTTCCACAATTTGACCTTGTTATCTAGTTTTTGAACCCTCGTGACCCAGATTCATGTTTCATGAAGATTGGCCAATAACTGTGGCCTCTAGAGTGTTAACAAGGTAAGTGTTGTCGTCGCACGACGCACGACGGACGACAGACAAAAGGCGATCAGGTGCGCTAAAACACTAACTGTGCTATTTTAAATAAAGAACAAAACGGTTACTGCATTGCAATTAAGAAGCATTTTTGTAAAAAAAGCACAAACCAACGAAATAAACAAACATAATAAATATTGAAACATGGAATCAACCAACGAAACAATACAACAAATAATAGTCAGCATTACATAGCAACAATAATGCTTACCTTTATTGTTGAAGAAAATAAATTACCAATGAGAGCACTATAGATCAATGCTGTTGCACAAGCATCGCACAAGACATTTAACGACGGATGTTTACATTTTTCAAAAAATATCCTTTCAAACTGGGAATTGTGATATTGTAAGGACACAGCTATGTTCCGGCAGTTCCCCAAAAAGCATTATTAAGGTGGGGCAAATATACGCATTCAAACTATTTCTTGTATTGTACGCAGATGATATCATTATTTTTGCAAATAACGCTGAAGAATTGCAACATAATCTAAATGTATTTTATGAATATTGTAAACGCTGGAAGTTAGTAGTGAATGCAGATAAAACTAAAGTCATGATATTCAGGAAAGGGGGACGGTTACCAAACAATATATCTTTCCACTACAATGATACTGAAAATGAGATTGTTACGATGTTTAATTACCGAGGTGTTGTATTTACGCCTGGTGGTTCTTTCTCTGATGCACAAAGCACAATAGCTGGCCAAGCATTGAAAGCGATATTCAAGATGAACAAATACCTTTACAAATTTACCGACATTACTGTGAAACACAGACTAGATTTGTTTGATAAACTTATATCACCTATTCTTAATTACGGAAGTGAAGTTTGGGGTTTTGTCAAGGGCGATGCTATAGAACGCGTTCATATGCAATTTTGTAAAAGTCTGCTAGGTGTTAAAAGAACTACGCTAAACGATTTTATATACGGCGAACTTGGGCGCATAAACTGTCAAACAAGTAGATATTATAACATTAAAAAATATTGGGTTAAAATATTACACACTAACAGTAATAAATTCAATAAGAAAATTTACCTCACATTGTTGAGTGATTGCGAAAGATATCCTAAAAAAAAAAATTGGTGTTCCTTACTACGTGAATTGCTAAGCACACTTGGTTTTTACGATGCCTGGTATTTCCAGGATGTCGGTCACGATACTGTATTTCTTGACGCTATTAAACAAAGACTAACCGATATTTTTATCCAAAATTGGAACGGTCGATTGGTAAACTCGAGTAGAGCTCTTTTTTATAGAAATATAGCAAACTTTCAACTTCAACCATACTTAGTATTATGTAATATTAAAAAGTACAGATTTAACCTATCTAGGTTACGATTATCTTCACATAGATTGAGAATAGAAAGTGGCAGATGGTTTAAGCCCAACCCTACACCTGTTGAGCAAAGGACATGCAGTCTCTGTAATCGTCTAGAAGACGAATACCATTTTGTGCTTGAATGTAACTTATATACAGATTTAAGATGTAAATATATACCTTTATATTATAGAAACAGACCAAATATGCAACAATTTATAGAACTAATGTCATCCGATAGGGAATCTGTGTTAAGAAAACTTAGCGCCTTTGTCCATGCCGCTTTTCTAGTCAGATCAACTAACATGTATGTGTCCATTTGATGTATCTTTACCCATAAAACGTACTACATGCATGTTGTCTATCTAGTTATATTGTCAACTATTTGTATTAGCTTCAAATATATAAATTGCTGCTGTTTTTGTGGGTGAATGAATTGTACGTATATTTTCATATCTGATCAACTGTTTAAGTATAAAGTACTTAAGTTACTAAGTACTTTAGGGAATATATTATAAGACACTTTCTTGTATAGTTACATAAGACATAAATATACATAGGTATATAGTTTCTAACGCTTAAATTGTTTTTACTCACACCTGTCAAATAACGAACAAACATTTAATGTTTACCCTTATAACACCTATTATAAACAAGTAATTTTCCGTGATTAAATTCAAACACATTTCAACCGAAATCTCATCTATTGTATTTCATATAAATGTTAAATTTTAGGGAACTACAATGTATTATGGGATTTATGTTACTCAGCGTCTCCTGTATAATCTGAAGTTTTTGCGTTATTTCTTGTTTTCGCTACGTTAAGTTTTGTTGTGACGAATAAAGGTATGTATTCACTAATGCATCAATGTATTGATAGATATGACTATTTCTCTTTATTACTAGTATGGTAAATATGTATTAACTACTGTTAGTAATTTATTGATATTTTTTTATGTATTTATTATTTAAAATGTTTAGTAACCACTTGCTTACTCATAACTTAAGTACTTGTTATAATTATGTATATATGTCTATTAATGTTGTTATCAAAAAATATGTATTAAAATTTGTCCACATGGGCCATTGGCCTTCTGGAAATGTTGTTAATAAAATCTAATCTAAAATCATGTCGCGCACGAACTACTGAATCCCGATAATTTTTGTCAAATTACGTTTGACTCAATCGAAAATGTAGTGCTGGGATGGTTATCGTGTGGTAATAATTTGTAAACCTATTGATCACTTTGCTTTAAAGCGAATTACATTGTATACATTACCAATGTATAACGTTAAGAAATTATTAATATGACCATAAATGTGTGGCAAATAACAGTGTATAATACATAAAATTTATTATTTTAAACTGCAATTATGCTTTTATGTTTTTACTCTATAATGCTTATGTACATGGCCGCAAAAAATAATATGCAGATATGAGACAGTCTACGAGCACCTATCGTTAAAATAGAATTAAGGTGACAATCATACTATTTGTAAGTTGCATTATACATGTTTGAGACATGACTGACTGACGACGTTTCAGATTGTCCGTATTAGTTGTGGACAGAAACGAAACAAACAAAAGCAGGAATACGATAAAAAAGTTAAACCAACTTAAACCAATACGGCTTATTTTCATATACAATATATACGAAATATCAAAACAACATAACAATGGTATATTCGATTATACGTAGACAATCACAACGATTTCAGTTTCGTATAGTTTTTATTTTGAAATGCAAAATGTATTTTGAATAAAGTGTTTTATTATATACCTTTTAAAATCTAAACAAAATACATGTTTTATGAATCGGTGAAATACATGTCGACAGTAAGAAATCACGTATTATGCTTCTCGCATTTTCCAATCCCGTATTACCATATTACCTGGACTACTGTTTTTAATGACGTCATCATAGAGTTATGTAAACACATTTTATCTATGTCTTCAATGATTAGTCATTATTGTAGTTTTTAAACAAATAAAATAAGTTAAATGCACATTTAAAGTTTATCGTAGTATATAATAAAAGGAATATTACGCTAGTTAATTGTTCCATGAGTATGTATTAGTCTCGTGGCTTACGTTATTTCGTATCACCTCGTGTGATACGTCATCACACAAGCCACTCGACTAATACGTACTCTTGGAACAATTGACGCGTAATATTCCGTATATATTGATTCTTTATACATATTCATACATAATTCAAATAACATTTTACCGTTCATTTAGAGCAGTACAAACTCAAAGTGGACTAGTTTTAATAAGTGCTTTCTCACTAACAATATTACAGTTTGTAAAATACAAACTATTGGTACGTACATAAGCCTGTGCAAAAACTTGTCGTACAGACAAGTATAGCGCTAAATTATTGATCTGACACTTATTAATCTTCATGACAAACCGTAAGTGTGTTCGGTTGTTTGCGGTGTTTTGGATGAGTTTCTGTTATTGCAATTTATGTTGATGTAGATTTAAATACGGGGTAGCGATAGTGGTATCAAGTGGTCTTGCGGTATAAGTGCTAGCGCCGCACGCTATCGAACCGAGTTCAATTCCGTCTGACAGCTACCGTTTGTAAAATGTTATGATTTATTCTTGAAATATGCCGATCATGATATATTTATTAGAAAATACAGAATATTGTATTTATGTTACATTTTTAAAACTATTTTTATAGTACATTTACCCATGTTTCAATAACAATCAAACACTCAATGGATAAATCGTGATAAACGTGGGTTCTTACCCGCAAACAAATGTGTAAAATAAAATGTTTATAAAATGTCGATGCCTAGACTCGAACTCAAAACTTCGTATTGCAAGCGCGGCTTCTCTTCCACTACGCCATACCCGCTTTACGATATCTTAACTAATACGATATCAATTTACATTGTAGTATTGCCTATGCTATGCTCGATACGTGTCGTGATATCTATAAATAAATTCCGATTGCATACGGAATGTTCATGAGTGTCAGGTTAATAATTTCGCACTATATTGCACAATAAAGTTGCTATATTCAAACTCTTCACACTGGTCTCCCCTCTGATTCGCGGTATTTCAGCGAATCAGGAAGACCACTGTGTGGAGTGTGTGTTATATATCGTAGGAGTTGCGCCCACTTATGATCTTGAACGATAATCTAATGTGTTTGCTATATATAAAAAAAAAGGCCCTCCCTCTGGCAACCAAGTTTTATTATATAAAGAATCGTAATAATACAAGTATTCTGGAAGAGAACCACCTAAGGAACTTTGATGTGTATTTATTTCTAATTCCAAGCAGTGCTTTCGGACATGAAGTTTTAAATAGAGCCATATTAGAAAAAAATGCACCGTCTATTGGTCGCCATGCTTTTCAACGGAGTGGAACCATTTAAGCCCTGCTGGTGACCAAGTTTTTTAACGAAGCGAAATCACTTGAGCAAATTTGGTAGAGGACAACCCAAGGATTATTTCTCTGAAATTATTTGAAAATCTACTCTGGGATTTCGGAAGGAATGTTCTTTAAAGATTTAACTATTCATAGCTCTGGCGGCGATCTTGTGCAGCAGACCGGAACCATTGAGCAACTATGGTAGAGAACCACCCAAGGAACATTTCTGTAAATTTTCATCGAAATTGGTCAAACGGTTTCAGAGGAGATATCCTTTAAAGGAAACGTTAACGGACGCAGGCACGCACGCCGGACGAAACGCCATAGCATAAGCTATCTGGCATTCGGCCAGTGGAGTTAAAAAGTAATATAACCGAACAAAAACTACAATATATAAATATATTAAATTCTGTAAATTAATGATACACATTCATGAGCAAATGTTACCTCTCGTGAAAAATTGTGACGATTGTAATTCCAGAAATAACATAAAGCAGGGGCGTAGCCAGGGTTGTACAATTTATACCCAAACCAGAACATTTATCATGGGGGACGGTGTGAGAGGAAAATGTCCTTCCCGCTGGTCGGGATTTGGGGAAAAAAATTAATAAGGGAGGTGCATTCTGGAGAATTTGAAGAACTTTTCTGGCGTTTTACGTAACTAGTTTCTTTAGTACTCTAGAAACTTATTTCCATCTTGTACCATACATGGATTTATTCGACAGAATCAAAAAGAATGTAATCTACGAAATGTAAAACGAAAATATAGAACCTATTATTATGAACAATAAAAAAATATGAACATTTATCACGACTGGTGTTCGCAAAAATATACAATTTACACCACCATGCGCGTCGTCAACACGCAACGACAGTGTCGAAGACTTAAATGTATCGGCTTCAGACGGGTTTGATTTGAAAGAAACGACGGTTACCCCTGCAGTGACATTTAGAAATGCCTTTTCGTGCGTTTTGTTTCTTTAATTTTATGCAGTACCTTACAAAAAAACTGTGCGTATTAAATTCTGAAACCTCGGTGTTTAAAGAGATTAATGTTGAAACACCGTTGTTAAACAGTATTTATTTTCCGACAAGATTTAATTTCAATGCTCAATTCGCGTCAAAGAAAATTCAATATTTGTGCAGAGTATTGCAATACGTTTATTGGTAGATTGGCTTAAATAAGTTGCTGTGTAGAACAGATGTGAGATGTTACTAGACTACGCACATACATATATGTTCAAACATGTGCGACAGTGTTTAAATTACTACGATGAACTAGATATTTTGGCTCAGATAATAATAATGGTCTGGAACTTATTGCTCGTAGCTTCAACTTTAAACTCATACGTATGTTACTGATGACGTCAAAAGGTAAATTTCATCGTTCATCATGAGTAATAAACAGGTTATTTATAAAAGAAAATGAATACATTCTCTCCGTTTAAGCAAATATTTCTTCTTTTTTTTACACCCCGCATTTTTTGTATTACGCACGTTTCCACATTTCGATAACCCTGCTGAAAATTTGGCATTGATATAAATATCAAATCAATTATTCCTTATAAAATATTTTCTGTAATATAGATTTTGTTCTGTAGTATAGATTCGGTACCAACATTAAGTGGAACGGATCAAAGATTTGTATGTTAGATAAACGCCCTCCCCCACTTCATGGAGACTTGAAACTCTCATAAAGGCGCTAAACGACATACCGATCATTTGTACGTTACAACTAATGTTTAATCGCATAGCCAAGCTGTTAAACATTAACTCTGAAGTATGATAGTTTGGTTTTCAAAACGCTGACAAATACCGTAAATATTCCGATCACATTTTCAAAAATGGATTTAAGAAGTATGTCGATGTCTATCTGTCTAAAGCAATAAGTATTTGTTTTACACTTTGAAGACTATAGTATCATTATTTTGTAACATCTCTATGGTGTTGTCAGACGTATGCTATCTTGGACCGGCATAATGCACTGAGAAAGTGTTATCGTTGCTTGAAAAATCAAGATAGTGCGGATTAGTAACCACCACAGACAGACCGTCATGAAGGTCAAGGTTGAAGACTGCTGTGATGGTGCTGAATGTTTGGTTCCAACCGCACAGCGACATTCTTCGTTCACTCACTATAGGTCGAGTTCCATTCTTGTGTGGCCAGATGTGGATGAAGTGTGAAAATGTCCCATCGATGGTCGATTCATTGGCTTGAATGACAAGTCGGCTTGACACCGTGTACAAACCAGTCCTCCGGATGAGGATTTCACCCTCGTCCTGCAAGTGGGTTATGTGTCGAATGCTCGGTTTTGTCACTGTCTTACCATTATGGTTCCAGAGCAGTTGATACAGGCCTAAAGTGGATATTTATACTAATGTATTTGGGGACTACGATAGACTACGATAGACATACTGATATGTTAAAACATTTACGTATGCTATAAGTTCCATAGAATTGTAACCAAATAGAAACACATATGTGTACACATATGTGTATTATTCACGAAAATCACGCGATACATTAGAGACATTAATCAGTAGAACGTATAAACCTCACAATAAATTATACTTGTTGTTTCATACCTCCAATATGTTTTGTTCCTCGAATACCCACCGCCTGAACGTAGGGTGTCTGATCTACGTACGATTCACACATCTGATAGACAGCCTCCGTCACCACTGCAGGAATATAGTCAGATGCAGCAATATATATGTATGCCAAAAACACCATATGTTTGATATACTAATAGAAAAAAAGAAACTGGACATATTTTTTCAAATCGTGTTTTATATGTTGTTAGATTATGGATAAATCGGTATCAAAAGTTAGGGTATATATTGAACTGGTCAATAATTATAATGTCCCAAAATTCATAAATAGTTAAAACGTTAATGTCATCTAAACAAAATTCATCAAAAATTGAATCTAACACATAACAAAAAGACGAAATGAAAACATGTATAGTTTCTTTGTTCTGTTAGTATATATTTGCATAAGTCATTTTGGCATACAAATATATTGATGCATCTATATAGTCATGGCACTTTCAAACGCATGCATTGCATCCATGCACTTAAACAATTGGGTAGGGTGAACTATGTGGATGTCAATGTTTGGAATGCTTGTCTCGTTTTTAATGCTTTGCAAACTAATCATGGTCTCAGTTTGTTTGGCGATTAAGTTACTTCATTGAAGGAATTCTTTAAAATATGTGAGATTTATTATTCGGCTGAAAGATGTTAAATTGTCTAAAGGATATGGCATTTGTTAACGTTTTGACAACGGTTAATTACAAATTAGCAATTACTTACAATATCTGATACTGCTGTAGAAAGTATCCTGTGTTTCCTTAAAAAAACGAAAAAAATGCCAAACATTCTTGCTGTAAATAGTATAATTTAAAATATTGTTTTATATTGTAATGTTACCTGCACAAAATCAATAAATCAATAACTGATGCACTAAGCACATTGTGTAGTAGTATAATATATTCAAATATATTTTAAGAAGGATACTAACCCCTGTGAGTATTTTTTTTTTAATGTAAAACTTTGACAATTATATTCCCAGAGAATAAAATATGCTATATATGTATATAAAAACCCCGAGAACACGTGACGTCCCAAACACAACAAACACGCAAAGTTTCTTCAACGAAATAGACAGAACAATAAAGCATGGTGTAAATAGTGGTTTGCTGGCTAAACAGTACAGCGAGTTGGAGTGATTAATGACATTCAATCACAATCACTGTCAATCTTGATTCGTGTTCTTCATGACGACCAAGACTATTTATTATTGATGGTGATGTTGCAACCGCTTAATTTGGAGTTTTGGAAAATATGTCCGACTAAACGTGTTGGAGTTATTTTCCTGGGAAACAAATTTCTGTACACTAAGGTCAAATGTTGAAACGGTCGCTCAACTATAATTGTTGTACGCGTCTTTACAAGAGCGCTGCCATTTGCAGACACAATATCAGACATTGTTTCTTACGCCTTTGAGTAATTATCGGGATTTAGCACAATTTGCAGCAGCACTATAACTACTACAGGCGTTATTCCACTGCCATAGGAGGGTAACCAATACGAGTTGTATGGCTACTATAATACGGGAACAGAAAACGCTAACAGCAGATACGGATTTTGCGATCCGCCCATCCGTATTTTAATGCTTAATACAGAATATAGTCAGCTCCAACTATATTGCTAACCTTTTGAGCTGCAAGTCGAAGAATGTCGTCCACCCCCCCACAGCACTGCGAGCTGGGAGATGTTCGCAGCATTGCAACCTGTCTAGAAATGTGTTCTTTGTCATACATCGGTATGAGGTCCGCACAATCCGTACACAGTTTAGACGCCTTAGGTTCATTATTGGCAATGCATATTATTGACCAATAAGTGGTGATGGTCAGAAACACCACGGACTGCAGACCAGTGACCGCAAGTAGGCAAAAACTCACGGTTTTGACATTGACTCTCTGTAAAAATACGTACCTAGATAAAAATGTCAATGAGCATATAAACATCCAATAAAAAAGTAAAAACCTTAATCTTTAAGTATAATGCTACGTCTCTATTGCTAATCATTTCTTCCCAGGCCACTATCAAATATTGTTTCCAGATTAATCATGGAACTGCACATTTAAAGTCTGGTTTCTACGTTACCATGTAATTATAGAATTAAAAAAAATATTTCATCGTAAAACGATGGTGCTAAATATATGGTCACCGCAGTTATGATACACATATTCCACATATCATTGTATGTTTTTCTTGTTAAGACAATTGCTCTAAGAATAAATTGCATTACTGATGCAGTTACATACAAATATGCGTTTTGTATTGTCTGATCTTATAGACCTAATATACACATATACTCAAATGTGGCACGGTCACGAGCATAATATTTATATAATAACATTGTTCCAATTAGATAAACAACAAAAATAGACATCACCATGAGAATGACCGACTGATTCTATGATTATGTTGCCCTTAAATGTGAAACAAAACGCATTATACAACACACTTTAAAACATAACATGGTTTGCTGTAATGTGTCTCCAAAATTGATAATAATCTACATTAACACGTCGTTCTTGTCCTAGCTCCCAGCAAGAATAATTGACAGTGAATATTTCTTCATAATTATACAAACTCATCTATAAACTCGTCAATATGAAGCGTGACATGATCTGGCGGTCCAATTACTTGGCGGGTATGTCAGGTTGCTGTGCTCTTCTGGTGTATGGACCGCATGAAGTGTGTCGTTGATGCTCCGCTCTTGTTTTTGCTGCTGATGTTGCCCCGAACACTGTAAGGTGTTTCCGAAAAGAATGGATGCCTAGTGGACGTAACTGCACAGGAAGGCTAAAGCCATCTTGTTTTTGAACCGCTTTCTTATTCATAACATACTTTTCCTGGCCACTGGTTTCACATCGTATAAGCTTTCTCCAACCGCCTCTAAGGTATCTTCTACACGAACATGTTTCTAAAGTTCTATTCACATTTTACAACTGTCATTAAATACGTTTTATTGTGTTTGTCTAGAGCCGAAATCTTATGAGTAATGTTCTCGTGCTGTTGACCCTTAATTCTTTGTTTTAAGACTTAATGTCGCATCTTTTGCGCGCACTTCTTATCTGGTGTTCTTTAAAAAGCCATTCTTTAAATAGTGGTCACAGATACAGTTCACTATCCTAAGACAGAGCTCACTTCATAGAGATCCACAAGCTTAACGAACTTAGTTAGCAGCTAGTAAACGTGGACGATAAGCCAAAAGCTTAACGTGGTTAACATATGGTGCAATGTATATTATTCTCGTCAGGATTTTCGAAAGTTGCGTAATCCCCGGGATCCCAGAGATTAATTGTCTCCCTTACGCGTTATCACGCCGAAAACGAACACATATCCTTTATATATCGAGTGGTTAAACTCTGTGTTATATTACCCGGAAATATTTAAATGCGGGCCAAAAGTGCCTATTACGACTGCAGGATAAACGGGCTGAACTCAGTTTGCCTAGACTCCGAAATTTGGTAAATGTCCAGTTTTGTGTTTTGTGGTTAGTGTAGGCATGAAAGTGTTTAATTACATGCATTGATTCCTTTTATGATGTAACAATGTGTTTCGCGTGCAATTCAACCAGATTTTAATGGTGTTATCTACATTTCATTGCAAATACCATTATTTCAATATATTTGTACTTTTTTTACAGACATACAATATCCATAACTTATGTTTTCTTTTATATATTAAATATAACCAGCATATATCTATTATTTTGTTTAATACAAATAATGCAGAACTGCGCAAAGATTTGATTCATCCAGTTTGGCCGGCATTATAGCGACTCATATAGCCTGCAGTTAATGCTTCCCTTTATTACATTTGATGGGGAAAATGATTGAATTTTTTTTTAAGCATCCAAATCCGCATTGGGCAGAACTATTTTTATTTGAACTACGTAAACAATTGAATAAAACGCTGTATATACCTTAACTCTAGATTTAACAGCGATTTCTTAATTCGAAAACAATAGCGTCAGCCATGCAAACATATTATCAACACATAGTTTGTTTAAGTACACGATGTACCGTCACGCGCATGCGTACTGTTGATACTCGTTACGTATAGTTGGGATTAGGATGTTCTTTGAAATACGCGATTTTTGTAGGCATGTGTGAGTTCGAATCCTACTGGAACCGTTTCTTTATCGTTGCTACTCGAAAACTTCCCTCAAAAGTGTCATCGATGAGAGATGTTTATATATTAATAAAAAATATATGTTTTCAAATGTTGTAAATTAGCTTTATTTGTGCAAATGTAGTGTTTTCGACCTATCGTCGATAAGCCCCTTATTTTTTTTTTTACTGGAATGAAGCATAAGTTGTGATTATTTCATTAATTCATTTAACATTTAATGTTCTTAAATCGCAAAAGAGCTCGATGGGTGATAATGTAAATAATGCTGTGGATAATGTACTTGAAATATATTATACATGTACATTAGTGGAAAGGATTAAGACTTGTTAAAAAACCATCGCCAAATCTAAATGTAAAGCAGCCATGGTGGGACCGCGAATGTAATATATTCTAAAACAGCAGAAGAACAATTTTAAGCACACATAAACAAGTAGGTTTATTATAACAACCACGGTGAAATTTTGTAAGGGATAGAAATAACCTAAAGAGTGTTTTGAAACGTTTTAAAGTCCTGATGCGCGAGTGCAGATATCAAAGCTACCTATTCAGTCATCAAATTCAAAGCTGGATGTAGATGTTAAATTTCACAGTCAACTTCACAGACATACAAAATTCAAAGTGAAATATAAAAAAAGCCTCAAATTTTCGCATTTTTTTTATGTATGCCATTAAATGCCACTTGACAGATTTAATCATCGAAACTAAATAGCTCAGGTATAATAACGAGAAAAAGTATTTAGAAAATCTATCGCCTTCACCACTAGGCCATTCCGACTTTTACTCTGCATTATTTACTTTATGTTATTGCTCCACGTGATGTCAACAGTTTCAACGAAGACAACAGAAACACTCCAAATTATTCCATCGTTTAGTGTTACAACGCTTTATAATATAATCAATTTCAACTGATGATTACTAATAAAACAAACGGTTTTTACACTATATTTCTAGGTCCCTTGTGTTATTTTGCTGACTTGTAAACAATGTTCTTTTATTTTCGGAATCGGTGACAAAAAGTTGAAAACTTGTCAATTCGTGAACTTGAGAACAGGTCCCTTTAAACATATATCGCCATATAGACTCATGGCACATAGGTTTTCTGCATTTGATGGTGATACGATTACACAACAGCTATGTATAGAATGATGTAATACGAAAATCGGGAAACCACCGTAAAGCAAAATCGTGTTCTGTTTATCAATCGCATTATTATATGGCCTCGACCCCTGACGAACTTGGATACAAACTAGAAATATTATGTTTACAAACATTGCAATAATTGGAATAGTCGGTTTAAATTTTGTTTATAATGATTTGATAAACCATTTTCTGAAACATGTGATTTTCTATTAATAAACACCCTGCTATCGTTTGTATTGATAACTCGTCCGAAGGAATTTAAGTTAGCTGATAAACAGAGGATAAACCGTTTAATGAAAATAGGGGGAACGTGATATTGTTTACAAACACGCCGAATTCGTCTGTTTCGTTACCTGTATCGATTCGTCTATGTTTATGGCGATTCTTACTTGCATTTGTACCGACTTACAAATTTGCTATATGCATGAAATGAAAGTTCTGAAAATCGGATGGTGTAGTGTTTTATAGTGCGTACGTGTGCGTGTGCGGCTGTGCGTGCGCATGCTTCTGCGCGCGATTGTGTGTATGTGCGTGTGTGCATGCGTGCATGTGTGCGTGAGGGTGCGTGAGTAACTATGTCAATATGGAATTTTACTGATCAAACAATGATTAAACATTTATGGAATTAAAGCAATTGCATGATTGGAAAAGTAGTATATTTATTTACAATTGTGAAAATTGCATCGATAGTTGCATTTATTATTGCACGGTTCCGCAAGGTTGTTTGCTAACATATATGTATACATACGAAATTAAGCATTTATTTCATTGCATTCCCTACATCTCCCATTAAACCAATATTTAAACAATAACACGCAAAAGAATGTATCATTAATTAACAAACATCAAGTTAAATTCTAACCGTACCTTCATTGTTAAGTCCCATCTAGAAATGAACATTGTAAAACTGCGCAAAATGTTTTTAGGTTATGTATTTTTAGAAAACCTTGGTTCTGGATGAACTGTATATTGGCCTAATTTCATATCTTTTCATTAAATTAACATATGGTTGTTGGTTTAAAATAATGGTTTAAGACAAAAGATAGTGATCTTTTTAATCGGTCGAATTTTTTGAAGAAATACTTTGGACACAACTTTTATTAACCTTATAAAAACTCAAGAGGCAGAATATTTTTTTAATTAAAAGTCGAATCGATTTTCTACCAACCTACGCGTAGGTTTAGAAACTATCTGTGCTGCGTAAATTGCGTCTTCCATTTTGTTCGTTGTTATTCATGGTCGAATGAAAAGTTAAACATTTTTGAATATGCACAAAAAGCTTAAACATGCATCGACAATAAGCGAAATGAATAGGTTAGGATTAGAATGTCCTTGATTCTACTAAATGTGTTGCGATCATAGCGATTGAGACCATCGACTTTCAAAAACTAAAATGTTTTATATATTTTCATAATTCAGTGTCCTCAAGCATGCTTAAGAAAACCACGGTCGTTGTTCGAATAAAGAGAAAGAATAAAGAGAAAGATTAATGACGTGCCAGGTCAAGACTTACGTTCAATTTAGTACATATAGATCTATTCCGTATGGTGGCATACTTCTGCGCAAAGCACCGGTCACACTGTCACGATTCTGGCTACGATTGCCCACGATTTACAAAATCTTGGTGAAGCGTGGTAAAGCATGAACACATACGTACTGGCATCTGTGTGAATCTTGAAGAATCTTGGGGGATCCTTATCGATCGAGAAGCGCTACGACAGTTTTGAACATGTTCAAAACATTCGTGGCCTATCGTAGCGCCGCCACGATTTTTCCAAAACGAAGGACAATCCTAGTGCCATCGTATCTCAATCTGGCTTATTCTTACAACCATCGTAGAGGCGTTCTTGGCCTGTCGTGTTTATTCGTAGTCTCGTCCTACAACAACCCTAGGTGTACGTAGGAAGATACAATAGTGGCACTGTGCATCCCGACTCATCACGATTAACACGTCCACGATCAATCGTGGGCTATCGTACAGGATTGGATAGTGTGACCGGGGCTTAAGATAACCAGATAGTTGTGATGAAAGTTTAACATATGTACACGAAAACTTGAAAAAAAATCCTGAAAACTTAAAGAACTTTTACGAAACAAGTTGACGTTTTCGTGAAAATATTAACTAATTTTAAAGCAATAAAGTCAAAATTGTGCCCACTACTGCATAAGATAATCATATTTCTTAAACAAAATATTGTAAGATATCGTGAAAAAAGATTTCCATGACAACCTAAGCTATTTGAGCAAGATAATTATTATTATTTTCATGAAAATGTCCAAACTTTCAAGATAATACTATTTTGATTTATAAAAACAACATATTTTGCCCGACACGCACCTTCATAACTCCGCCCAAAATCCACCTAATATGACGTGCCGAAGATATGCACAACCACACTTGGTACTGATCAATCCTGTGAAGTTTTGTCGAATTCCAGCAGGTGGTTCCGGAAAACAAGCACATGCAAGGTCTGTTTTGTCAAAAACTACCATGTCTCTGCCCCAAATCTGCAGATCGTGAATTTCTGATGATATGCACAACTAGACTTGGTAGTGATGAATCTTATCAAGTTTCATCCAAATCCGGCCAGGGGTTACAGAGAACAAGCGCAGACCAGGTATGTTATGTGAAAAACTACAAAGGGTCCGAACTCCACCCAAATTCCCCCGACCACGACATGCTGACATTACGTATGGACAACTGCACTTGGTACTAATCAAGCTTGTGAAGTTACGTCAAATTCCAGCCAGTGGTTATGGAAAGCAAAGTCTATTATGTGAAAAACTTCAAAAATCCATAATCCGCCCCAAACCCGCCGAGGACATGCAGAACCAGAGCAAGTACTGACCAATCATGTGAATGTTCATCTAAATCCGGCCAGGGGTTACGGAGAACAAGCAAAGAAAATGTCTTTTAACTGACAAGCTTCAAAGAGCCACAACTCTGCCAGAAATCCGCCGACCTCGACATGCCGAAGATATAGCCAACTAGACTTGGGGTTACAGAGAACAAGCGCAGGCAAGTTATGTTATATGAAAAACTTCGAAGGGCCGTAACTCCGCCCGAAATCCGCCGTGAACGACATGCCGACGATATGCACAACTAGACTTGGTACTGATCAATCCTGCGAAGTTTCGTCAAAGTTCGACCAGGGGTTACGAAGAACAAGCACAGACAGGCTTTTTTTCACCCGTATGGACATCCATCCAGCCATTCATCCATCTAGACAGACAGACAGATAGGCAGGCAGGCAGGCAGGCAGGCAGGCAGACAGACAGACAGACAGACAGACAGACAGACAGACAGACATATAGACAGACAAAAAATATGTCTCCCTACTCACTACGTGCCTTTCGCGAAAATATTAATTAGTTATCGTATGCAGTTCAAGGCACTATCTGGAAATGTTCTGTTTTATATGGTGACCGTAAATAAAGTGGACACAAAATGTATATTTTAATGAAAATTAAAAAAACGAATTTCACGAAAAGTATCTAGTTATCTTATGCAGAAGTATCCCACCATGATCCGGCATTATCTACAAGCACTGTACATTGCAGTCCGTAAATTTCTCATCAAACCGATATTGAAATTATTACGAGCCAGAAAACATTAGAATACATTAAATGTAGTTTAAATAAAAACCTAACCATATCTGGATTGTTGAGGCAAGTCAACCAGTGAATATTACAAGAGCACACCATTGCACGCATATAAGCATATTTATATGATGTAATCAGATGCATGGGCTTTCCATATGCGAATTTAGAGTGAGCGTACGCCTCCTCTTTATGTGGCCAACATTGGAATTACAAACCTCACAATGTCTTAAAACTAGTGATCGGAATCAGTCCTAAAAATATTCGTTGATTAATCAGAGCCAAAAGTGACTGATTAATCAAATACTCATGACTTAATATGTGGATTTTTATTGTTCAACGGAAGTATTTCATCCAATAATGTTTTTACCAATTTAAATGTTTGTCAATTTATTTTGTTATACTTTAGTTTTAGTTTATTAATAAACAAACTTTGATTACATTTGCAGATTTCCTGTTGCTAAAACAAAAAAGTAAATAATGGAATTTTAACTACTTTACTTAATTAGATTACGAAAGACAATCATTTATTAATATTAATATTATCGACAAAAGCATTTTATAGAGAATATGTAGTGTAAAACGCCCAACACCCATGCCCCTTGACATTGTAGTGATTTGTCGGTTACAGATGTAATGTGAAAGACATAACATGTCGACACTAAACTAAGTACAAGCTCTTTAATAGGAAGTACATGTACATATGAGTAGAATACATATTTTACGATTTTAAATCCACAGGCAAGCATTTACTTGCACAATATATATTACATAAATGATCAATAATGAAGTATTTACCAATCGGTGGACACACTGACTACCTACGAAGAAATGTTTAATAGCAATGTACATGTATATTGCATTGGATGTACAATGTATTTTATTTATAATTCTAGGTATATTTAGGGGTTTAGAACCTCAAAACACTAGTGTTTGCTACATAATACATAACAAATAGAACCAGTGACATGTGCACATTTCGTTGATTAATTTTTCCCATCGTCATCGTCACGTCATGGCTCTGTTCGTCATGATTATTTGACGAAATGATTAATCAGCCCATCACTACTTAAAACGTGCACTTTGTTGCCAATGACGTGTTCTTCAATCATTTTTTAAAGCAAATGTATTCTTTGGTATTTTCCTTTTTGTCGATATCGCACCTTTCCGATATCTATCCAAACATCTACGGTGGCTGTCCGGAAAGTTAACAGGATCTGATAATATTATAAACATGAACTTATTTTGATGTAATCTGTGAGACATGTACTTTGATCAATACTTAATCAGAATATTATGTAATTAAAACTATGTCCTTTAAGGAAATGTTAATTACATCACCATGGTAACAGAAGGTTGTCAAGTACGGAGCACTTTGATTTTTTTAATTAGCCCTTGTCATATGCAGTTGAATCTTACCAAGAAATTTTACCAAATTAATTTGACACTTTCAGCAATAATACATTGAAGTTTTATCATAAATGTGGAATTTAGTAAAAAATGATGGCATTTGTTCGAAAGATGATTAAAGTTACATTGACATTTTTTTGGTTTAATATTTCATACATGTATCGAAAAACAGAATAATATATGAGTGGATACTTTCTTTTTTGTTGTGTTTATATGCATGCATTTGGGACTTACAGATCGTACACTCACCGACATATGTTAACTCTCGTATTAATCTATATTTGAAAAGGTGATCATATCTTTAAATATTTTCATTTAACGTATGCCCTCAAGATTAAAGCATTGTGAAATCTGTCGTTGACAGACGCGCATCGTATGGTTGAAGATTGTGTAAAGAGACGAAAAGTGATTTTATAAACTTGTCTTCCAATTTTATATTTACAAGACCATTCAAACAAAGTACACAGTTTCATCAAGGATTTTCGTCTTTGGCACATTATAATGTTTATATTGTATTACGTATCTTAGATATGTGGTGTTCGTAGACGCGTTGCCCTGGGCGGGCAAGGTGTGCGGAGAAGATGTTGTCATTGCTGGAAAAATCGACATGGTGCGGGTTTGTAACAATCATGGACAAATGGTCATAACGGTCAAGGTTTAAAATGGCGTTAATGGTACTGAACGTTTGGTGCCGACCATAATAGACATTCTACGTTCCGTTAGCATGCGCTGTGTACCATACACGTGTGACAAGATGTAAATTAAGTGGAAAAATTTCCCTGTATCTTCTAGAGTCGACATATTGGTCTTGATTACAAGTCGACTTGGCACATTGTGCAAACCAGCTTGCCGAATGAAGATCTCGCCGTCCTCGTATATGTCTTGAATGCCTGGATGTGTCACTGATTTGTCATTTTCATTCCAAACAAGAGATGTTTGTAAAACATGCATGCCGCCCGACTTGCAGCCAAGTTGTGAATATGTGCAATTGTTAAGATTTTTTTAAATATGCAAGCCCACGCGAGGTGTCGATATATGGTATCTATGCATGAAGTTCATTAAAATATATCGATGCGTTCTCAAGTTATTGAGCGGAAACCGTTTTTCTATATTTAGTAATGGTGACCTTGACCTTGACCCCACCCACCCCATATGAAATCCCAGAGAGGTCTCAATATAAGGTATCTTTGTATCAAGTTTTATTAAAATATCTTGATGCGTTCTAAAGTTATTGAGCGGAAACGGTTTTTCTATTTTTAGCAACGGTGACCTTGACCCCACCCACCCCATATGCAATCCCAAGCGAGGTCTCGATATAAGGTATATATGTATGAGGTTTCATTAAAATATCTCTATGCGTTCTCAAGTTGTTGTGCTGAAACCGTTTTTTCTAGTTTTAGTAACGGTGACCTTGACCTTGACCCCACGAATCCCATATGCAATCCCGAGCGAGGTCTGAATATAAGGTATCTATGTACGAACTTTCATTAAAATATATCGATGCGTTCTCAAGTTATTGAGCGGAAACGGTTTTTCTATTTTTAGCAACGGTGACCTTGACCCCACCCACCCCATATGCAATTCCAAGCGAGGTCTCGATATAAGGTATACATGTATGAGGTTTCATTAAAATATCTCTATGCGTTCTCAAGTTGTTGTGCTGAAACCGTTTTATCTAGTTTTAGTAACGGTGACCTTGACCTTGACCCCACGAACCCCATATGCAATCCCAAGCGAGACCTGAATATAAGGTATCTATGTACGAACTTTCATTAAAATATCTCGATGCGTTCTCAAGTTATTGAGCGGAGACCGTTTTTCTATTTTTAGTAATGGTGACCTTGACCTTGCCCCCCCCAACCCCTTATGCAATCCCAAGCGAGGTCTTAACATAAGGTATCTATGTATGTAGTTTCATTAAAATATCTCGATGCGTTCTCAAGTTATTGAGCGGAAACCGTTTATCTATTTTTAGTAACGGTGACCTTGACCCCACCCACCCCATATGCAATCCCAAGAGATGTCTCGATGTAAGGTATCTATGTATAAAGTTTTATTAAAATATCTCAATGCGTTCTCATTTGTCATTATGTCAGCTCCAACTATATTGCTAACCTTTTGAGCTGCAAGTCGAAGAATGTCGTCCACCCCCCCACAGCATTGCGAGCTGGGAGATGTTCGAAGCATTGCAACTTGTCTAGAAATGTGTTCTTTGTCATACATCGGTATGAGGTCCGCACAATCCGTGCACAGTTTAGACGCCTTAGGTTCATTATTGACAATGCGTATTCTTGACCCATAAATGGTGATGGTCAGAAATACCGCGGACTGCAGACCAGTGACCGCAATTAGGCAATAACTCACGGTTTTGACATTGACTATCTGTAAAAATACGTACCTAGATAAAAATGTCAATGAGCATATAAACATCCAATAACATAGTAAAAACCTTAATCTTTAAGTGTAATGCTACGTTTCTATTGCTAATCATTTCTTCCCAAGCCACTATCAAATATCGTTTCCAAATGAATTATGGAACGTCACATTAAAAGTCTGGTTTCTACGTTACCATGTAATTATTGTATTAAAAAAAAAATATTTCATCGAAAAACGATGGTGCTAAATATATCGTCACCGCAGTGATGATACACATATTCCACATAACATTGTATGTTTTTCTTGTTAAGACAATTGCTCTAAGAATAAATTGCATTATTCATGCAGTTACATACAAATATGCGTTTTGTATTGTCTGATCTGATAGACTTAATATATACATGTACTCAAATGTGGCACGGTCACGAGCATAATATTTATATAATAACATTGTTCCAAATAGATAAACAACAAAAATAGACATCACCATGAGAATGACCGACTGATTCTATGTTTATGTTGCCCTTAACATGTAAAACAAAACGCATTATACAACAGACTTTAAAACATAACATGGAGTGCTGTAATGTGTCTCCAAAATTGATAATAATTTATTTTAACAAGTCGTTCTTGTCCTACCTCCCACTAAGAATAATTGACAGTGAATATTTCTTCATAATTATACAAACTCATCTATAAACTCGTCAATATTAAGCGTGACATGATCTGGCGGTCCAATTACTTGGCGGGTATGTCAGGTTGCTGTGCCCTTCTGGTGCATGGACCGCATGAAGTGTGTCGTTGATGCTCCGCTCTTGTTTTTGCTGCTGATGTTGCCCCGAACCCTGTAAGGTGTTTCCGAAAAGAATGGATGCCTAGTGGACGTAACTGCACAGGAAGGCTCAAGCCACCTTGCTTTTGAACCGCTTTCTTATTCATAACATACTTTTCCTGGCCACTGGTTTCACATCGTACTAGCTTTCTCCAAACCGCCTTCTAAGGTATCTTCTACACGAACATGTTTCTAAAGTTTTATTCACATTTTACAATTGTCATTAAATACGTTTTATTGTGTTTGTCTAGAGCCGAAATCACATGAGTAATGTTCTCGTGCTGTTGACCCTTAATTCTTTTTTTTAAAGAATTAATGTCGCATCTTTTGCGCGCACTTCTTATCTGGTGTTCTTTAAAAAGCCATTCTTTAAATAGTGGTCACAGATACAGTTCATTATCCTAAGACAGAGCTCACTTCATAGAGATCCACAAGCTTAACAAACTTAGTTAGCAGCTAGTAAACATGGACGATAAGCCAAAAGCTAAACGTGGTTAACATATGGTGCAATGTATGTTATTCTCGTCAGGATTTTCGAAAGTTGCGTAATCCCCGGGATCCCAGAGAGATTACTCATGTCAATGTTATGATCACATGACCGCTGTGTACACAAGTCTTGTACACTGTATACAAAGTTCTAAGTTTGTATTTACCATTCACGGCGAAACTTAATTTACACCTATCCGATGTACACCTATCCGATTTACATTGAACACGATGTTCCAGTAAGAGCACGAAAAGTACGTATATTTTGGTGTTACTACGATTAGTATGTATTATATTCGAGCTCTGTTGTGCATTATATATGTGCACTATGCATTAAAAGCACATCGACGCTATTTCGCATGCATAAACATATTAAAACAAGACAATTTCCTATTTATCTTGGATATATTTTTCAAATATTAACAATTATATATTTATGTAATCGTTAAGAAAAATGTATATACTAAGACAAAATAAAAGAGAAATATGGTTCCACTAGGATTCGAACTCACGCCTACAAAATCGCGCTCTTCAATGAACACTCCCACGCAATGCAAAGTTTATCAATGGTACGCATGCGTGTCACGGTACCTCATGTACGATTTTACTACTACTACTACAAATGTTCGCGCGCCCACAAAAGTGTCAGCGGTGACCATTGTTTATATAATAAAATAATATATGTTTGCTAAATGAGTATAGAAACATTGAATTTAACTCTAATTAACTTTAATTAATGTCTTCATACGAACTTCATTTTTGCAAATGCTATTGTCGACCTACCGTCGATACGCCCCTTTAACTATTACGCGTATAAGTAACATGCATTAGCTGCCAGTTACAGATGCATCAACTACCCGGTTTGTGCATCACCTATTACTCTCCCTACCGTAATCAAACTGATATTGAAATTACTTATAATAATTTAAAGTAGTCGAAAACCCTACCTTCATTGCTGACGCATATCTTCAAGTTGATATTTACATGACCATGCACACGGTTATATCGTGGTCTAGTTAATCGTTTGAAACATGCCAAGGTCTGGAAGAATTGATTCCATAAACCTGGGTAAACTAGATAGATCCCGATTTTTATTTAATTTTTATTTGATTTGAACAATATTTAATTGTATGTGTTGTCACCATATATCATACATAATGACCAAAAATAGAGAAGTAGTGAAGATTAATAACACCAAATGTTAAGAATACCGCACTGATATATTGAAGTGTACCCTCTTATTGAGCCACGAATATGGAACGCCTAGACGTCTTATGTTGACTGTTGACATGCTGGATGGTTCATTGAAATGATGATTGATTTTATAATATGATATGAGGTTATCATGGTATGCTGTGTGTTTATGATAGTATGCTGTGTGTTTATGATAGTATGCTGTGTGTTTATGATGGTATGCTGCGTGTTTATAATGGTTTCCTGTGTGTTTATGATTGTATTCTGTGTGATTATAATGGTATGTTGTATGTTTATAATGGTATGCTGTGTGGTTATAATGGTATGCTGTGTGTTTATGATAGTACGCTGTGTGTTTATGATGGTATGCTGTGTGGTTCTAATGATATGCTGTGTGTTTATGATGGTATGCTGTGTGTTTATGTAGTATGCTGTGTGTTTATGATGGTATGCTGTGTGTTTAAGTAGTATTCTGTGTGTTTATGATGGTATCCTGAGTGTTTATAATGGTATGTGGTGTGTTTATGATGGTATGCTGTGTGGTTATCATGGTATGCTGTGAAGTTATCATGGTATGCTAAGTGTTTATGATGGTATGCTGTGTGTTTATGATGGTATGCTGTGTCGTTATGATGGTATGCTGTGAGGTTATCATGGTATGCTGGGTGTTTATGATAGTATGTTGTGTGTTTATGTAGTATGCTGTGTGTTTATGATGGTATGCTGTGTGTTTATGTAGTATGCTGTGTGTTTATGATGGTATGCTGTGTTGTTATTATGGTATGCTGTGTGTTTATGATGGTATGCTGTGAGGTTATCATGGTATGCTGTGTGTTTATGATGGTATGATGTGTATTTATGATGGTATGTTGTGTGTTTATGATGGTATGCTGTGTGTTTACGATAGTATGCTGAGTGTTAATAATGGTATGCTGTGTGTTTATGATGGTATGCTGTGTGTTTATAATAGTATGCTGTGTGTTTATGATAGTATGCTGGGTGTTTATGATAGTATGTTTTGTGTTTATGATAGTATGCTGTGTGTTTATGATGGTATCCTGTGTGTTTATGATGGTATGCTGTGTTTTTATGATAGTATGCTGTGTGGTTATGATAGTACGCTGTGTGTTTATGATGGTATGCTGTGTGGTTCTAATGGTATGCTGTGTGTTTATGATGGTATGCTGTGTGTTTATGTAGTATGCTGTGTGTTTATGATAGTATGCTGTGTGGTTATGATAGTACGCTGTGTGTTATGATGGTATGCTGTGTGGTGTGGTTCTAATGGTATGCTGTGTGTTTATGATGGTATGCTGTGTGTTTATGTAGTATGCTGTGTGTTTATGATGGTATGCTGTGTGTTTAAGTAGTATGCTATGTGTTTATGATGGTATCCTGAGTGTTTATAATGGTATGTTGTGTGTTTATGATGGTATGCTGTGTGGTTATCATGGTATGCTGTGAGGTTATCATGGTATGCTAAGTGGAACGATCGGATCTTTTTTTTTAAGAGAACAAGCCCTTAGCCACTTCCTAGTTTTGTAATCATCAATTGCAGGGTAATGTATTCAATATAATGGATGCGATCTTAAAACATATTGGCCTACAAAGGCTCGTTACAGTATTTGACAGGGAAAAGATAACACCGGACATTGTTTGCGCATTGTCCATGTACGAAATGAATTGCTTGGGAGTGCATAATCGAGCCGATGTTATGAAACTGCGGACAGCATGTTGTCATTATGGAAGTTTTCAACCACGTAGGGGAAGTGCAGGATCCGGTTCGCCGTCCTTCGAGATTTCGAAAAGGATTCTTGAAGACCTATTAGAAACTGGATTTACAATTAAAGAAATATCCGAACTACTTTCGGTCTCAGAAAGCACGTTATTTCGACGAATGCGTGTTTACGGTTTACAAAAACACAGGTTTACTGAAATTGATGATGACCGTCTTACCCGCATTGTAAACGAACTTGTCAAGGCATTCCAACGCTGTGGTGAGAAAATGATAAAGGAGTTACTGGGACATAAAGACATTCACGTAAGTAGTATATCAGTACCTATGATACAATACTATACAACACAAAATGTATTTTAGAATGCTGTCTTTTGGCGAATATTGTATATTTGAAATCATTTATTTTGATTCGTTGTTTTTCATCAATTCACTGCGGATGTATGTAAGCGGTAATTTATTACAGGGTAATTTGCTTTTTAAAATACTATGTACAACATGTTCACATATGTTTCTCAAAAATATCAAATTAATATCGGGTGACTATTTCTTTTACATCTTGTTAAAGGTATGTATTTTCAGCTTTGATTTTAACCTCGACTATTAGAAGAATATGTGAGCTTTCCTACTCGCCCCGACGTCGGTGTCCGAGTCTTATCTTGGTTAAAGTTTATATTAAAAAGTCTTGTAACTTCAAACTACATGTAAATAAGTTATTTACGTGAAACTTGGAATATACATATGTCATTAGTTCCAGCATCAGGTGCAACATTACCCAACATATGTCATTAGTTCCAGCATCAGGTGCAACATTACCCACAACTCATTTTTTTTATTTTGACAGAGTTATTCTCCTTTATCACATAGATATTCTGATTAAGGTTTATATTCAAAGTCTTGTAACTTCAAAACTACATTATTCACTTGAAACTTGGAATAATATCACCTCCGACATAAATGATGCGATCCGATTGGCCTAGAGCGGTCACATTACCATGGGGTATTTTCCATATAACATGGGCAGGGTTTCACCTTAACTTTTGGGAAGTGGTGGTCCACAGGACCGGCTACCTTCAAAGCCTACTGATCCGATACTGTATGAACTGGTCCCGAAAATCAAAATACGTCGAACTGCATAGTGCATACAATAGTTTAAACAAATGATTCTCAGAATTGAAATCGGAAAATATGTTCAGCACACACGAGCATTGTTGTTTAAATAAAGATGAGACGTCAACTTCTTAAAATTGACCTACATTGGAGATACATGCGTTTTCGTGTGCTAAGCAATAAACACGCAATTAGGGCAATTAAAAATATAATTATATATCGTTATATGATTTGGCTATCCGTTCCTTAACGTTTTGCAATCATTGTCACAATGCGGATACCTAGACCTGAATTTTGTTTACTTTGATTGTTTTTTTAATAGAGATACAATTAAAAACTGCCTGTTGTAAAAACAAAAACAATAATAAATTGTGTCAAAAAGGGAATACGTTGTTAAACTAGTAATGAGCCAGGAGTAATATAATCGATCGAAGCTATTATAAGCTCATTATTTTTACAATATATGTTATTTGATTAAATTTGTTTTAAATAATGAAAGGTTATTAAATGACTATATTTAATTATTATCAATGGAAATTGCTTCACTAAAATGCGACTTCAATGCCCGTCACTGTATTCTTAACCACAAATGATAATTCAGAAATCCACAATTGGAACAAGTCCAAAAACAACTGGTCACCGGACCGGTCGTCCTTCAATGACAACCGAAAAATCACAGGTCACGGACCGAAGACACGCGTTAAGGTCGAACCCTGGCCATGGGTATATTGCAATACCTCACAGAAGTCTAATGACGCAGTGTAATGAAGTCTTTTTGTTTATTTTCGTAACGTCATTGTATGTGTTTCGCGTTATTTTGTAAGTTTTTCTTTCGTTTTAATTTTAAATGATATCTATTAAAATGTATAAATTTGTTTAACATTTTGTGCATGGGCCGGTGGCCTTGTATACCACAATAAAGATTGAATTGAATTGAACTGAAACCAGTGAAAGGTAGTCGGTGAGATATATTCGTTACACCGTTGGGATATACACCCTCAGTGGTTTCATAACAGTTACAAACAGTGTAACTAATTATACATTTGCCATCAACTCCAGCCTCAGGTGCAACATTCCCAATAACTCTGTTTTGTATTTTGGCATAGTTATGTCCCTTTTCACATAGATTTTCAGATTTAAGTTTTTATTCAAAAGTTGTATAACTTAAAAACTTGACAGGTTATTCACTTGAAATTTGGAATATACCTTTGTGATTAACTACAACATCAGGTGCCACAACCCACATAATCCTGTTTTGTATTTTGACAGATGGATGCCCACTTTTCAAATAGATTTTCTGGTTAAAGTTTTGTTCCAAAGTCTTATAATTTCTAAAATACATAAGGTATTCACTTTAAATTTGGAATAAATTGTCGAAGTAATTGCCCTAACTCGGATTTGTATTTCAACAAATGTGTGCCCCTTCCACTTTCCAAAATATGTATCAGCAGAAGTACTTTGAATAGTCGAGCGTGCTGTCCTCTGACAGATCTTGTTTCTAACCATTGTCTTTCAAGCAGTTATATTATTTTGCATGAGGCGTATTTAATAAATTTATCATTATTTATAGAAAAACAGACGCGCGTGCATTTAGTTTTAATGCATGTCAACTTAAGATGTTTCTTAATTAAAGGGGCATATCGACGGTATTTCCCATATTTTATTAGTATTTCATAAAGCATATATGTAGGTTATATTATGGCCCCACTTTAAAGGGGAGCATATAGATTTGCCCTCGTCCGTCCGTCCGTCGGCTTTTTGTGTCTCTCGTAACTGAACAAGTATTACTGGTAGAGTGATGAAACTTTATAAACATATTAATCAGCGTGTGAACCTGTGCACCTGGGTATTTTGGTACAGTTTTTTCCGACATCAGCGGAGTTATGGTCCCTTATTTTAGCAAAAAATGACATTTTGGACTTGTGTCGCGCGTAACTCAAAAAGTTTTACTGCTAGAGTGATGAAACTTTACAAACTTATTAATCAGCATGTGAACTTGTGCACCGGAGTATTTTGGTGCATTTTTTCCAACATCAGCGGAGTTTTGTGACAGCCAGCGTAATGTAGCCAGTAGGGGCATCCCATCCGTGTCCTACGGACACATGTCTAGTATAATTATAAATATCTAGGAGTTCTACATTTATTATTTCAGATACCAAGAGCTCAACTTCGTGATATATTACAGATACATAATAAAAATGGTATTAAAGACCGAACAACAAGACGGCTTCATCGGCGTATATACCACGTACAAGGACCAAATCATATGTGGCACATAGATACGAATCATAAACTAATTCGGTGGTATTTTATTATATCTGCTGGAGTGGATGGATTTAGTCAAGTCAAGTCAAGTCAACTTTATTGGTATATACCATTGTACATAACCAAAACAATCAAGAAAGAACATGATGAACATAATAACAGTGTAAATCAAGATGAAAAGTATGTTACAAAGCGGATATGAGAAACTCATAAATAATATTCCAAACAAATTAGGTAGGTAATACACTCGTGTCACTCAGTTGTCAATAATCGGTGTTCTGTATGGCAAAGTCAGTTTTTCAGAAGTAATCATATGTTATTCTAAAATGTTAAAAAGTAATTGTTCAATGTTTTTAATGGAAACTCTATACTGAAACTACTTACACGCTAAACTACATTTAAAAATCGTACTGACAACAACAACAACAAAAAAGTTTATTTATATTATTTTTATATTTTTTATTATTTAATATTTTTTTTTTATTTTTTTTTATTTTATTTTTTTTTTATTTTTTTTTTAAATTAATTTAGGGTACATATCCCTCTGGTAGATTACCTAAATTAATGGATAGATAATCTTGAAGGATAGGTACTTAGAATTGATAATAAATTAATAATTTACTAATGAAATAAAAAGTAAGACTTAGTTCGAAAATCCCTCCCTGAGGATCATCTATACGAAACGAAATTATAGGTGATCTGGAAGGAAATATATTTTCACAACTTACCCAAAGTTTAGTAATAATAATGTAATAACTTTTTAATACTGTAATCTAAAGAGAACAAATATTAAAATGTCCAAAATCACAATATATATGTAATATTTTCAAATCTGACAATTCAATTAGAAGAATGGCAGTAAAGTATAGACCTTGGATGGATTTAGTAGAATGATTATGTTTATGAATGCCGTAGACAACAATAGGTCTGATACTTTGGTAGAGTTGTTTAAACTAGGTGTGGCTAAGTTTGGAACACCATTACGTGTTAGAATAGATATGGGTATGGAAAATATTAAATTGCTGACCATATGCTACAGCATCGCGGATTTGGAAGCGTTATAGCAGTGAAAAGTGTACACAATCAACGCAATGAACGTTTGTGGAGGGATGTTTATGAAGGCGTTTTGGGATTTTACTCGATTTGTTTACCTTCCTAGAAGATGAAAGTATTTTGGATATCATGAATCCGGTACATATTTATGCACTCCACTATGTATATATGCATAAGATAAATGAAAAACTTCAATGGTGGTGTGGTGCATGGAGTACACACAGATTGCGTACAGTTCGATCAACACCACTGAAACTATGGTCAAGTGGTGTTCTGAACAACCCGGTCCCCGATGTTCCAGAAGACACAGTATTAGATTCTCCGGATACTAACAACGAGATCTTCAATGGAAGCATTACCGACAGTCGTCCAATTTTCGGAAATTCACATCAGCGACAGCTGCAGTCGAGAACTTGCACAACACTGTCCTCAAAATTGGACAAGTTCAAACTATGGAATATAAATATATGAGAAGGCAGTGTCAATTTTAGAAAGCAATGAGTGATTAACTTCGTAAAATCTGGTAAATCTTCTGTATAGTGTATTCGTATACCGCAGCTTAAACGTGACCATACACTGATTGTTTGTGTAGGCTTTTGAAAAGAATCCAACGAAAAACAATGTTTACGAAAAATAACCTAAAGAACCTAAACCTGTACCTAAAGAAAGTGGAAAGGTTTCAGATGTCTCTCAGACAATTTTCTATAGTTTACCCAATCAAACCGAATTTCTAAATATGTAAAGACAATGATTTAATGTGGCGAAAAATTAAGTGTCACTGTGTGTGAAGACACCTCTGTCCGATTGAGTAATGGTTCCTTCCATGAATGTGCTGCGATTCCTTGTATAAAATGAGTAAGTCGAGACATTTATAAATAAAGAATGTTAAGTTTTGCGTTTTGACGTTGTAATAGTATATACTGGTAGTTGATCCTGATAATCACTTAAATATACGTATATATGCAGTTAACTTGGTCAATAGACATGCTTGAAATCTTCGTATGGCGTTTACGTTCTAGAGGATTCATTTTTACTGATTACGTTCAAACTTCGTTTGAACTTGAATCTCGATCAAACTTGTTTGAATACGAGTTGAGTTGGTTTTGTAACTAGGTGAAATAAAGGGAAAATAATATTTTACACTCTTGGTGTCACTTGTTTCGATTTTGTAAGGCTTAGATTTTTTCTGTTCGGCTCGCCTCGCGACCCACGATTTTCATTCATAATTGAATTAGGACGTCGCATAACGTACTATTTTATTTTCTTCGCCAGTACAGTCGTATTAATTGATCCTACATTGAAAGATGTTGACTTAACTTTTCCCAACATGTCATGTTCTAATCAAATTCATTTTCGTAATGATAACCATTTGACAAATTAAACTATATTCAAAATGGCACTTCCTACTTTCGCGTGGTCGACTGGCCTAAAGCTGTTGGGATCAAAGTTCTTTGACTGTTTAATTTTGGAATTGTGGTATCTTTAGTTGTTCTGCGAACAACTAAAGACTGAATTCTTACCGTTTGCAAAGTTTTTAAAACAGACCGGTACGGCTCCTAACAAATGATAAAGAAATGGGTGTCTGAAATCGTACATGTACGCACCGCAAATAAACGATACCATTCGATTATATTACTACCTATAACCGGAAAATAATATGATTAAAACCTGTAAATAATATTTTATTTCAAGGTCGTGCAAATATCCCACGCTCAAGGAATTAATATTAATAAAGAAACAAAATAGCGATACAAATGATGGAACATGTACTTATATATACATGTTGATAGAGGGACTGAATAACTCTATATTAGGCTATGGTATGAATCGACAATGCATAGATACGTTATTCTGATTTATTTTGACAGAAAACAATAGAACGTAATATATAGTGACTTTGATTGTACGTATAATTACACAAAACAGACGTGGTAAAATGATAAATATTAACTCAATACGATCAGTGACCGAACTGAGACATGACAATCAAAAAAGTGTTTTAGTTATGACGAGTTTGTTTTTGAAACCATTATACAAAATTAACAATTTGCATACACTGAATCTTAAACCAGAAAAATATCAAACATTTTAATGCACCAAGACATTGATACACAAGAATATCGATGACACTTTAGACTTATACAGAATGTGGTCATGTAAAAGTGACACTATTTAATTATTTTCTTTGAAAATTCTAAACTTTAAAGACGTTTGCAACAATTTTTTTCCAACGACAGATTTTCTTAAAAATTTGCACAAACATGTGTCAAACGTATCTTCAAACTGAAACAGTCTTAAAAACTACGGGTCACCGGCCTTGTTCCGGAATTTGGGGTTTTAAATACGGTACCTGTCAAAGCCCTTTTTTCAGTTTGTGTGACTACAAATGCTCAATTAGGCGTAAACAAATGTTTGTTTCAGGTTACATGCCCCAAAAAATAAGGGTAGGTAGGTCGAGATTTTTTAAATTATTTTTTGGGTAAATGGACAACTTGAAGATTCTAAAACTGAATAAATATTCAAAACATATCAGTAATATACTGAAACATTGTTTATAAATGGATACTATCAAAACAAAACACTTATTTATCCAAAACACATTTAGTTATTGAAAAAGGTAAATAAAACAAAAATCAATCTGACAAACGCAATAAAATGTTCTAGGGTCGGATCATTTTTTTAGGGTAGGTCGGGTTAATGTAAACAAACTTTTTTTTTACGCCTTATATAAAGTGTTCATATTCAAACAAAGACGGAGATGTTTATACGCATCTTTTTTAATGTTTCGTTTGGCAATATACAAGTGCAGTTTAAAGATACAAGCGCTTTATCTATAGATCCCGTTAAAAAAAATATGACCTTAAATGGACCCTTAAGAAAGGTAAATTACGCATTTAATATGCCTTTTAAAACATCACAAAATAATCAAATATACAAATACCTTTTGTTCCAAGCGACAGATTTTGTTAAAAAATTCCATATACATGTTTCATTGTATACTGAATCTAAAACAGTGTTAAAAGATAGGGTTCACCTGCCTTTTTCTGGGGTTTTTTCCGGTAATATTGGGTGTCGAATACGATACTTATCGAAGCCACTTTTTTTCAGATTGGAATTTTTATCAATGTTAGAAGTATATAGGAGTGCTTTTTTCAAACAAGGTTATGGTTCTTTTTACTGGTATCTTTTCACATGTTTTGTTTTGCAATATACAAGTGTATTTTGAAAATAAAACACGCTTTTTCCTACATTTACTGTTAAAATAATGAATTTGACTGGACATTTAAGTAGGTCAACTGGGTACTAATAATACCTTCTGAAACGTCATTTATTATGCATCAATATATTTTGTTCCAAACGACAGATTTTCTTAAATTTTCACACATACATGCACCCATGTACAACAGAAAATTAATAAAAATAATGGGTCGCTGAATTTGTTTAGGAAATATTGGACTTTAAATAGGGTACCTGTGTAGCCTTTTTCATGTTTCGTGTTAACGTAAACAACATGTCAATTGCCAAAATAGAATGGAGATATTTAATGGATCTTTTCTGAACTGATTTCTTTGGCAATACATTGTATACGTGTGGTTTGATTATTAATATGCTTTATGAACTTTTAACCATTGTCTGGAACTTAATGACTTACACAGATTTATAATTATTGATTGAAATTAGTATATGGTTACCTATATACAATGAAGAAAAATGAAGCAAAAGGAGAAATTAACCCAATTATTTTCTTGTTGTTGCGAACGTCTTTAAGACTGGTGCAAAGCTGCCTAACATTTTAAGACAAAAACCATATTCTTATATTATTTCTAAGATACTTTTATGATAGTTTGCAAAAACTAACAAATTGCTTAAATTAAATTACTAACTTTAATTCTGTTTGTTTGTTTGTTCGGATGTTTCGCCGTTTTTAACAGTATTTCAGTCATATCACAGCGGTCAGTTAACCTACTCACACTTTTCCTGGGCAAGCTTAGCCGATCTAAGTGGTTTACCAGTACTAAGTGCACATACCTATGCCAATAACTGACAACTGCCCTACTTGAATCAGAGGTAGGGGGAGAATGGCCGTAGAAATAATTTCATGACCAATCCACTCACAAGTTTTGTGACCGGGCAGGGGTTCGAACTCACAATCCATGAATTGACAGTCCAGCGCTCTACCAACTGAGCTAGCCGGGACTGGCAACTTTAATTCTGATACATGTAGTTGGCTGTTTATGAATACTGCTTTGGTTTGTCCACAGAATGACAATAACAAGTATCAAATATATAATAGCTGCACATATGTTTGCACAACAGAACAAAGATGAATACAATTACAATTATAATTCAAACTAGATGTGCCATAAAAAAGCAATGCAACTACAAAACAAATGCATTATCATGGAAACTGTTATGAATATTTAAGATATAAATGTATTACTAATGTTATTTATTTAGGATTTTTGGAAACTATACAAGTTCTTCAAACGTGGTACTATGGTATTACTAATCCATGGTATGGTTACAATGTTGTAATCAATATAGAGATTTGTTATAATAATAGTTAAAATAGTTTAAATTTAGTCTTTTGTACGGGCACAAATTCTGGAGAAAAAATCAGCAACAACTAGAGCTATCACTAAAGGTGACTTATAACCCCACATACCGCTTTGGCACAGACGTAGAGCTTTGACACAGATGGATAGCTTTGACACAGATTAATGTTTTGACTGACAAAATGACCAGCATAAAGAAAAATGGGCTTGAAATACAAGCGGAAACGATGCACAGATATTTGACCTTGAATTGTGACCTTGACCTTTGACTGATAAACATGAGACATGTGCGTGACACATTGTCTAGTCATGTGGAGTAACAATTTGAAGTAATATTAAAATACTTCTAGGTATTTAGAAGTTACTGAGAGGAACACAATGCAAATATTAAACCTTTGACCTTAAATTGTGACACTGTCCTTTGACCCACAAGCATGGGTCATGTACGCGACCCATCATCTGGTTATTTGAATAATTATTAGAAGTTATGTGAAATCCTACTAGTTATTACGAAGTTATGGAGCGGAAATGAAATACAAGTATTAGATGTTTTACATTGACCTTTGATGGACAAGCATGGGTCATGTGTAACACATCTTCTGATTATGGGATATAATAATCTGAAGTTATATTAAAATCCTTCCATGCATTACAACGTTATGGAGTGTAAACGAAATACAAGTATTTTACCTGTATTTGACATTTAATCTTGAATTGTGACCTTTACCTGTGAAGGACAAGCATGGGTCATGTACGCGACACATTGTCTGGCCATGGGGAATAATTATATGAAGTAATATTAAAATCCTTCCATGCATTAAGAAGCTATGGAGCGGATACAAAATACACGTTTTTGACCTTTGACGGAAACGCGTGGGTCATGTGCACGACACATCGTTTGGTCATGGGGAATAATAATACGAAGTTATATTAAAATCCTTCACGTTATTACGAAGTTATTACATGTTTAAGAAGTTAAAACAAAGCATATGAGTTGTATCTAGTTCAAGCTTATGCCCTTCGTGCCCCCTCCCTTTGATATTTTTGCCTTAGGCATTGGTCTTTGATTAACGATAATATTTAAGTAGTTTAGTGGCAAAACATATTTCCACTGCCTTCTTTTTTCTTTTAAAATTTCATGTTTAAGATTATATACATTACATAAGCTTGGGGGCATGTGCCCCCTGTGCCCGGCCTGACATGCTCTTGGTAATGAAGCTTCCCATAAAGTTTCATTGAATTTCAGCCAGTAGTTGCTGAGAAATAGCCCATACAAGAAATTTGGATGGAAGGACAAAGCGGAGTATATATGAAATGTTTGTTTATTTTAGTCCGTAGAAGGTATTCACAAATGCGTAATCGTATCTGTCAAATAGTTGCTCATCTGCAGGAAGATATTCTCCCACAGACAATTTATGCACGTATTTGCTGTTGGGATGAAGGATGAGGAGCATTCTACAAATTGAATTGATGGTGACAACTTCAAGCCCAATACAGGTTCTTCATCTGCTCCTGTGACAAACTGCAGAATAGACTGCAGATTTATTCCCATACGTCTTCCACCTGAAAGATTAAGGACAAAATATGTCTAACAAAAGAGCAATGCCACAGGACAGAGCAATAGATACGTATAAGGAGTTTGCCAAAATTGAGTATTACCGGCATTAGTGGTGCGATAAAAAATATTACAGGTAATAAACTTGCTTTGAACACTCATCTTCACTATATAATTATCAGTTTAACATTTACCTTTTTTGAAATCTGTTTGGCAATTTTTGAGTATTCACACTGAATTCATTATATATCATACTGTCAAACTTAAACTGTGAATGTTTTTGCCAAAGAAAGGTGATGTCTTATTTGAACTTTCTTGATTACCTAAAGCCCATTATCAAACACATCAAAGATTGCATGATCACACACCAATTGTGCTTCACAGAGCACTTTAAAGGGACTAAACTCCAGATGGTCCAGTCCTAAAAACGCGGTATTTTTAAATCGGGAATACCTGGTTCAAGGAAAGTGCAAGCTAACTCAACTTCTATTTTTCAATGAAATATACAGTTTGTGACAGTATTTGGTCGTGTTCTATACAAATAGTGATGGTTTCTACACATGTTTTTACCATTTAGTCATAACTACCAGAAACGCAGATTATTATGCCCATCTTGAGTTCAGTATCTTTCAGCTCAAGAAAGCTTACAAGAATGGAGGATACAAGGAAAAATGGGACCGACAGACGGACAGACAGACATTAGCAAACCAATTTACCCTGCCATCTTCGATAGGATTGGGGGGGGGGCATAATCAATATATTAGGTCAAATTTATTATAATACAAGAGCTGTTATGCCCCCTCTAGGTTACAATCAATCTTTAAAATATCAAGTTTGATGATGATCAGATGAGAACTGTTGGACATAGGGATCAGAAACTGCTAAAAAGGCCAATGTTACATAAATAAAGGGCCTTAACTGCACAGTCCGTAGGGGGATTAGTTAATAATCGAACTTGATCAAGATATTATGCCCAGATGTTCATGAAGTTTGGTTGGATCAACCCCTGAAGCAGCCAATTATATATAATTCAAAGACCATAACTCTATAATAACTGGAGCAATGACCGATAATCCAACTTGGTTGAGATATTATGCCCACAAACATTTTCATGAAGTTTGGTGAACATCAGATGAAAACGGTTGGACACAGAGGGCAGAAACGGCTAAAAAGGCCAATATAAGATAATTCAAAGGCCCTAACTTAACAATTCATGGAGAGAATTGGCCGATTATCGAACATGGCCGAGATTCTATGCCCATCAACATGTACATGAACTTTGGTTAAGATCGGATGAAAACTATTGGACTTAGAAAGCGGAAACAAAAGTGGTCTATTGACAGCCAGACCGACCGACATTAGCAAACCAATAAACCCCGCCATCTTCGATGGGAGGCATTATAAGATATTTATTTACTCAATTTGACATATTTCACACTGCAAAATACCCAAGTCCCAATTGCAGATAGGGACTTTTTTCCAAAATAGGTCAGTAAGTTTTATTTACTTACTTGCTTCTTCTCTTATATACTTGATAAACTTTGCATAAACTGCCTTTTCCACCACTTCTGTATTGCTCCCCGATTCACTGAAGGATGGCTTCAGAAGGCTGGTCAGTTTCTTAATTGTCAATGGCTCTGGCTTGTCTTCCAACAACACCTTCAGTACAGGTAGTCTTGTCATTATCTGTAAAGGATTGATATGATTTTCTCAGTTTGTTTGTTTACTTTGTTTGTTTGGATTTTTCGCCGTTTTAACAGTATTTCAGTCATATCACGGCACTCTGTTGACCTACTCACACTTTTCCTGGGCAAGCTTAGGCGATCTAATCTGTTTACCAGTACTAAGTGCACATACCTATGCCAGTAACGGACAACTGCCCTACTTGAATCAGAGGTAGGGGGAGAATGGCTGTAAAAATAATTGTATGACCAATCCCCACACAAGTTGTGTGGCCGGGTTGGGGTTCGAACTCACGATCCCCAGATTGACAGTCCTGCGCTTTACCAACTGATCTAGCATGATTTACTCAGGCAAGCTACATAATATGCTCGTGAACTCCACGCTATACTGCTCTGTTGAAGATGGTTTCATATCAATGGACATTCCCACTTTATTACTTTGGAATTGTCCACTTTGACATATCCGGAACTTTGACTTAAGCAAGTTTGAGATAACAAAATTCAGCTGCATGTCATTGTAAACTGTCATATAAATACATATTAAGGATTTTTGTGGCCAACAAGCAAGGCAACTACTGTAAAATTGCTTACATTTCTTTACCCTAAGTTAAAAGTGTAAAATATTTACCTCAAATACCCCAAGAGTGTCTAGACCTTTTATGAGTGGAGTTATAGATGGAGTACCAGTACTGCTAGTACCGGAACCGTTCCACAACTGTTGTAGCAGATCTGGGCTGAGGAAAGTTGGAATCTTGCCATTCTGTAGAATGGAGAGAGCTAAAAAAAAAACACATTCACTGTCAGTGATGAATGCCCTGCACATTGACACAGTAATAGCCTATAGCACGGAAAATGTCACGTCCCCAGTCAGCACAACAACATCAAGCCGTTATAAAACCGATATATCGGATGGACATCGAAAACAATATCGATTGGATGTCATTTTCCCCATCGGCATTCAATCGGATGGATATCTTGTCAATTATTTGTCGGACCGTCATCAAACGGAAAGCAAATATGATATCGCCCTTACATAAGGCTATTATCAGACAGATATAACTGAAAACAATATCGGCTGGATGTCGTTTTGCCCATTGGCATTCAATCGGATGGATATCGTGTCAATTATTTGTCGGACCGTCATCAAACAGATATGAAATATGATATCGCCCTTACATATGGCTATTATCGGACAGATATAATCGAAAACAATATTGGCTGAATGTCGTTTTGTCCATCAGTATTTAATCGGATGGATATCATGTCAATTAGTTGTTGGAATGTCATCAAACAGATATCAACAAGAGCTGTCTCAGGACAGCACGCTCGACTATTCAACCGCTTTATCAGAGTTATTGGCCTTTATCACTACAAATCAAGGGGCATAATTCTGCTAAAATGCTGGTCACAGTTATGTGCCTTTGCCAGTGACCTTATATAATGACCTTGAAGACGTGTGAAGTTTTAATTGAATATCTGTAGCAGATATTGACATGTGCATTTGTTACACGCAAAGTTTAACCTGAAATTTCTAAGAACAAAAGGGACATAATTCTGCTTAATTGCAGGTCAGAGTTATGGGCCTTGGTCAGTGAGTGACCTTATATAAAGACCCTAAAGTCATGTGTGAAGTTTCAATTAATAACTGTAGTAGTTATAGAGATATGGAGTTGTTGCATGCAAACTTTAACCTGAATTTCTAAGTACAAAAAGGGGCATAATTCTGCTAAATTGCAGATCAGAGTTATGGGCCTTGGTAAAGTTAAGATAAAAAGTGAAGTCTGTAGTTTGAACAAAGTTCATTTTTTCTCATGAAAAAGGGGCAATAACTCTGTTGTTCCTACTCCGATCTGGCCCATTATCGAACCTATCCGAGATTTTATGGTCATACACAAACTGTGCAAGTTTGGTCAAGATTGAATAAAAAGTGAAGTCTGTATCGTGTCTACGTCCCCATTTGTGGACGCATTACGGATGACGCAGGCCAGTTCTCGGGCCCTATACCAATATCTCAACAAACACGAACGGCTCAAGTGAGCTAAAACACATTATAGACAATACAATACAATATATTGTTTAGGCAACTTTACTAGTAATACAGTTACCACTCCATTTCAATATAAAAGAGAATTAATATTAAATAAAATAAATAAGAATGTTACCTTATTTAATCAATAACTGTTTCTTACCAAACACAATGCCAATAGTGTAGTAGTCATCTGACAGTAACTCCCTCAAACCATGGTCGAAGTATTTTTCCTTAATGGCTTGCAGAGTAATTCTAAAAAATTCTTTTCTGGGACCACCATAATCCAGCGCAGTCTGAAAAATAATTGTTGCTTGTTTAATTATGTTGTAACAATAGCCTTTTGTAAATCAGGTATGCCACCTTTTCGGTCCAGAGCAGTTCAAATTGCAAGGATGACAAGGTCTAGAATTGTGATATTGAACTTTAACAGACAAGCATGGGTTATGTATGAAACACATTGTAAGTAATGGGGAATAACAATCTGAAGATAAATCCTAGAAACAAACAAGTACCTAGTCATGGAACAAATGATAATTGAAGTATAACTGTTGTATCTTTACTATTTACATAAACAGATACTTTTTCTTTCTGTTCTTTCTTTATTACAAGGCTATTTAGTGTTCTCACATTGCAAACAATGTCAACGATACAATTAAAGGATATCCGAATTTAAAGTTGATGTTTATTATTCGGCACTCTGGATACACAGGCGATTCTAAAAATAAATCTATCTTACGGAGCCTTCCGGAGATAGTCGATGTATCACAATTGATTTTTCGGCTGTAAAGTATTGAGGTTAGATACCAGTAATTCTAATTCCCATAGGGTCCCATTATAAAATGGCAAACTTTGACAGCATTTTTCTAGCCTTTCCTTTATTTCAGATTGTGCAAGCCTGGTATCAATTTAAAGATGAATCTATCCTCTTCCAAAAATGGCAATATAAAAGATATATCATGATGTTACTTCTAAGAAAATGCATCTCACCTGAATGCAGACAGCCTTAGAAAACAGGGTCCAGGCAGTCATATTTCGACAAAAGCCACATTCCACAGTAAACACACCCCAACAGTTCACTTTTCAAGTTAGCCCCCAATACAATGCACCAAAATGTTCCAGACACACGTGGGATATAAGAAATAACCACAAAAGACATGTCTGAGATTGCCAAATGGCTTTTTTACCCGAAGAGAAACGGAACTCTTTAGTAATAGGCACTTTAAAGAAAACTCAAAATTTTGCTATCTCGATAAAAACTCGTCTATATCATTATTAACATACTTGTAGCACACATGCAACATTTCAGATCGATCCGCTAAGTAGAAATGCTTCAAAAACGCATTTGAGTATGACACATGATAAGCCATCTGGCTTGCATTTTCTGTACTCGGATTGTATGGGGAGCGTGAACTAAAATTCGTACCTAAATCATATAAAACAGTCAAATTACCAGTTCATTTAGACTTATTTTAATGCATTGGACATCAGTAATGTATAAAACGTGTCACATGTTCCTTATAACATGATTCGATGTGCTGTAAGATGCAAAAGTCGAGTTTTCGTACACAATGATTTACTGGTATCTAACTTTGAAAAATCGTATTTTCACTTTTGTTTTTCAAAAAAATAATACAGATTTTTTTACAGTTGGGAATTTTTGGGTGATATCTGGGAAAAATATGCATATTTGGCATTAAGGGAACGGGTCTGATAGTCCGGTAGAAAATGGCTTGTATTTATGCAGAATGTTTGGTGTTTTTGGAGTATTTAATATTAAAATTGAGTTTTGTCACTCATTGCGCTTTCGATTAATTGAGTATATAAAATGGTGTTTCAGAACTAGGTAATTAGTTAATTACGTGCCTTATCTGTTGCTCTGCTGCTTCAGATTTGAAAAATTGTTTGTAACTAAATAGTACAATGTACATCTTAAGAAATCCTTACTTACCGCACCATAAAACTGAACTTCTAGAGTATTTCGCAGCTCTGCGACACTTTTACTTGACAGTTCTTCAAATGCAGTTTCAAGCACATGTGTTCGGTCAATGAGAACATAATTTGTTTCTCCTTCAGCGCATTCTGCTGTATTCTCAATTTCCAGAGATCTCCCTGTTACCATATTTTGCTGAAATTTCTTTAGAATTTCCACAGGGTTTTGAACTGCACATTCATGACAATATTGAACAGTTTTTTCAACAACCTGAGCCACACTCATTTCTTTTGTTGCAGTTCCAGACAATGTTAAACTATATTCAGTGTCTTCTGTCACCGGCACAGATGAACTTTCACTTCCATTCCCAGCTTCCATTTCAATTAAAACTTTATTTGATACAAATGATGGAAACAAGTTTGCTTCCCTATCGCCTACAACATCTATTAAATCTGGTAGTTCGTCTACAACAGTTACAGAGCATTTCTCTAAATGATCTCTCATAGACCTCATTGGAAAATGGCGTTTACACCGTGTGCATTGACAAGAGCTCAATTCCTCATTTGGTGAATCCTCATGAAGAGACCGTGTTGACAGTGAATGTTGCAAGGGTCTCACGTAAATCTTCGCTTGCGGTCCAACATTGCATTTTAGTTCCGCAGAATTCCATCAGCAACCAATGAGTTTCAATGTCCTATGGTTCTGACTTGTTCGTAACAGCTCTGCTCCACCAGCATTGGTGAGTTGTGGAAATCCTACATTTGACATGATTTTGTCAAGAACCTCGCGTTCATCATCATTGTTTTCTAATTGTATTTTTTTTAAGCCCACGCCAGCATTTTTCAATATTTCTTTTTCTGAAGGGGATGGAACACATGTCGAGTCAGTACTGCTTAAACAAACAAACTGTGCGGTCCATCCGGTGAATCTATTTGATTTAGGTCTTTTTGGGGTTGAGTTCCTACCAAACAGACGATTTCTTTCAACAAGTTGATGGATTCTTGATGAAGCTGAGCTGGCTTGAACATTTAAGGGAACCTGAAATAAAAAAAAGTATAAAGTATTTATTTCATGGTTTTGGACACTATGTTTTATGTTTTTTGAAAATAATTATTTTTTGTGTCTCTATGTTTTCGGACACTTTCAGAAAAGGACTTAATTGTGCTCTATGTTTTCAGGCAGATACTTATTGGGGGACGAGGGGAGGGGGGGGGTGAACCAAGGGAATTTGACAAATGTTATTTTTGTGGGTCTAATTCCCCACCCAAGAGTCAAGCATATTTGTCTAAATCCCCTCAGTGGGAGATGCTATATGTCTATCAAATGGCCCGGGGGCCTGTATTACCAGGATCTAAAATCCGACCAAAGTCTATTACCTCGAAACCCGGAATTATTTGGAATGTCAAATTTTCGCCTGTCGGGAATCGCTTTCAGTCTAAAGTCCCGTATATGCCCGCCGCTCAACCACCTAGGGGAAAACATTGATAGGTGCATAACACCCACTATCATGAAATGTTTCACAGGTCCTCTTGTTCATTAATTTAATCTTTCTAAGTATTTGCTGGACCATGCATGTCAATTAGGAAGTTGTATATGGCTTCAATATACGCTCATACAGTAACGTGTCATAAAAAACTCCTCTAGCAATAAAGGCAGCCATCATCGAACAAGCGCGTCTGTTAATTGCTATTTTATGATAATATTTATGCTTTGTTTTTGAACAATTTTTTTGTGACTCTTAATATTTGGACATTAAAAGAATAATTATTTTGAAGTGTCAGAAAACATAAAATACCAAATACATAAATACGGAATATACAATAACGCTACAAGTCATGGACACAATAGCCTCTGTTGTTGTTGTTTTTCAAACTAAAAATATGACATTTGTCATTTGACTGCTAGCAGTGTCCCAATAACGCTATTAAGCCAAATAAATATAAAAATGCCATGCACTCGGGCGGCCATGATTGTTTTAACAAATCAAAATGTCAAAACACTGTATTATGTGAAGTTAGAATAAGACATCAAACATAGAATGGACATGTTTTTTGTTCTATTTTCAAATAAAACTGAGCATTTCATATTTTTTATGTATGTTTGTTATATTCTGTCAATAATTTTGTTATAATTAGCATGTTTACAGGACCTTTTCATTAAAACTGATTGAGTCTTTGATCATTTTGACTGTATTTATAAACTGTGTTCATGCATGCATGGGCACAGTTCAATTTTTTGTGAAAATTTTGTAAATGCATACAAGTATACAGTTTTGTGGCAAAATCAATTTTACTGATGCAGTTATATATATGCAGGTGTCTATTGCACAAATTACTCTGCAAAATTCGCAAATTACAAATGGTAAACTGCATATAAAACATTGCTGTAATAAAACAGTTTATTCTATGTTTGACGTCTTATTCCAACTTCAAATAATAGTGTGTTCAAGTATAATTTGGTAGAGAACCACCCAAGGAACATTTTTGTGCAATGATTGAGCAATCCAACCACAGGTTTCTCAGGTGAGCTAAAAAGGAGATGCAACATCCATACAGATTCGTAACAAGTTTGGAATACTGATTGGAAATTACCAAGAGGCGTTGAGTCTCTTATCTGAATTTAAGAATACCACTACCGGATCGACTCTACTGCAGGATGCCTATACTAAAGTCCTAATTTATAAAATTTTCTACTTTCTTCTACAAAAAACATTCCGATGAAATTACAATTTGACCCACTCATTATTAAACTCTGATTTCATTACACCTACAGTTTGCGAATCGCTGCTACTGCCAGACGCCTCTTGTTCCGGGCCACGTGTGTTTGCATTCAGCCTCGCTCTAAAGCGGTGGCGGTCACCGATCGTGTCAATTCCTAATCTTATTAAGTCTGTGTCTGTCAAGGAACGTGCAATATCGTCGTCAATACGTTCATTAAGAAATAGATCCAATAAAGCAATGTGCCCAATTTCAAGGAGTGCGCTTTTCAACTTCTCTACTGCCATGATCTTATTGTGTTTGCTCTCTTCTAAACTAACAATTTTCAAGCAAATTCCTAGTGTCACACCTTCCATAATTATCTTTAATTCTCACCCACCTTTGTTTTTTTTAATTAGCCAATTTATCGCTACACCAAAGTAATCTGACCTTAGCTGATAAGCCATACAACAACAGATCAAGTTTACATTGAGCTATTTTGTAAGGCTGGACAGAAACCATTCACGTGACATTTATCAAGCGACAACGTAAAAGAACGAGTGTTCCGAATGAAAATAATATCAAACAAAATGATAGCGAGTGAAAAGAACAGCATACCATGATAACCGCAGAGCATACCATCATAAACACACAGCATACCATCATAAAAACACAGCATACCATTATAAACACACAGCATGCCAAAATAAACACACAGCATACCATCATAAACACACAGCATACCATCATAAACACACAGCATACCATCATAAACACACAGCATACCATCATAAACACACAACATACCATTATAAACACTCAGGATACCATCATAAACACACAGCATACTACTTAAACACACAGCATACCATCATAAACACACAGCATACTACATAAACACACAGCATACCATCATAAACACACAGCCTACCATTATAAACACACAGGGTACCATCATCAACACACAACATACCATTATAAACACACAACATACGATCATCAACACACAACAAACCATTATAAACACACAGCATACCATCATAAACACACAGCATACCATTATAAACAAACAGCATACCATCATAAACACACAGCATACCATTATTAACACTCAGCATACAATCATAAACACACAGCAGACCATTACAAACACACATCATACTATCATAAACACACAGTATACCATCATAAACACACAACATACCATCATAAACACACATCATACCATCATAAACACACAGCATACCATGATAACCTCACAGCATACCATCATAAACACACAGTATACCATTATAACCACACAACATACCATCATAAACATACAGCATACTACATAAAGACATAGCATACCGTCATAAACACACAGCATACTACATAAACACACAGCATACCATCATAAACACACAGCATACCATTATAACCACACAGCATACCATCATAAACACACAGCATACCATTATAACCACACAGCATACCATCATAAACACACAGCTTACTACATAAACACACAGCATACCATTATAACCACACAGCATACCATCATAAACACACAGCATACCATTATAAACACACAGCATACCATCATAAACACACAACATACCATCATAAACACACATCATACCATCATAAACACACAGCATACCATGATAACCTCACAGCATACCATCATAAACACACAGCATACCATTATAACCACACAACATACCATCATAAACACACAGCATACTACAAAAACACACAGCATACCATCATAAACACACAGCATACTACATAACCACACAGCATACCATCATAAACACACAGCATACCATTATAACCACACAGCATACCATCATAAACACACAGCATACTACATAAACACACAGCATACCATCATAAACACACATCATACCATTATAACCACACAGCATACCATCATAAACACACAGCATACCATTATAACCACACAGCATACCATCATAAACACACAGGATACCATTATAAACACACAGCATACCATCATAAACACACAACATACTATCATAAACACACAGCATACTATCATAAACACACAGCATACCATGATAACCTCATATACTATCATAAAATCTATCATCATTTCAATGAACCATCCAGCATTTCAACAGTCAACATGAGACAGTCTAGGCGTACCATACACGGAGACTAGAACAGACAATGCCTTGCGGGCACAAGTTTTACCCACAAGACATTGGAGCTCGTCATCTTGGTCCAAATTTAATTTTAGCATCCAAAGTATTAATTTTATCCTTTGCACATTATTCATCCCAGCATATTACATTTGCACGTGTTGTTTACTGTACCTATGAACAGTAGTCTCCCTTTGTTTACATAATTGTTGTTTTGCCCGTTCTCCAATTCCAAAATATAACAATATTTCAGTGTACCCTTAAGTAATAACTTGTTTTCATTAAGCACATAATTATATTGTTTTGTGTGTATTAAGTTATTATATCCAGTAACCACTCTTAAGTATTCAAGTATCCAATGTGTGTTCTTTTAAGTAGTGTTCAGCGTTTAATCCTCCGTCATTTAGTTTTCTTCAAATTCTTGACCGACTTTTAATCCAATTATGTTGATAAGTCCGAATAATTAATATAGAAAACACTTTATACTTGTAAGTATTCCATTTCAGAACACTCCTAACGGTACATCTTTTGATGTTTTACATTTTAACGCGCATCTACGAGTTTAATCAGCTTAAATTGCTTGCGAAAACACATGTGCGTTTGAATGTCGTGACTGTGTTAACTATTGTTTACATCATGCGCTGGAATGTTTATTACTAATCCCGATTATTACGCATTATAGAGAAAATAATGCTGACGTAATATTGTAAATATCGTGTTGAAAATCCCCTAAATAAAAATCAAACGTAAATACTATTCAAATAGCTTTTCAATAAAAAGAAAATTTGTTTGTTTTCGGTGTGGTAACGCCTGATATCGTCATCGGAAAGGGAGACAATATACATATTTTTACTCGCGCATGCGCTCGTGAAAATATTAATTGTCTCCCTTTCCGGTGACGATATCACGCATTATCACACCGAAAACAAACACATATCCTCTATATATCGAGTGGTTAAACTCTGTGTTATATTACCCGGAAATATTTAAATGCGGGCCAAAAGTACCTATTACGACTGCAGGATAAACGGGCTGAACGCAGTTTGCCTAGACTCCGAAATTTGGTAAATGTCCAGTTTTGTGTTTTGTGGTTAGTGTACGCATGAAAGTGTTTAATTAAATGCATTGATTCCTTTTATGATGTAACACTGTGTTTCGCGTGCAATTAAACCAGATTCTAATGGTGTTATCTACATTTCATTGCAAATAACATTATTTCAATATATTTGTATTTTTTTTTACAGACATACAATATCCATAACTTATGTTTTAAATATAACCAACATATATCTATTATTTTGTTTAATACAAATAATGCAGAACTGCGCAAAGATTTAATTCATCCAGTTTGGCCGGCATTATAGCGACTCATATAGCCTGCAGTTAATGCTTCCCTTTATTACATTTGATGGGGAAAATGATTGAATTTTTTTTAAGTATCCGATTCCGCATTGGGCAGAAACTATTTTTATTTGAACTACGTAAACAATTGAATAAAACGCTGTTTATACCTTAACACTAGATTTAACAGCGATTTCTTAATTCGAAAACAATAGCGTCAGCCATGCAAACATATGATCAACACATAGTTTGTTTATGTACACGATGTACCGTCACGCGCATGCGTACTGTTGATACTCGTTACGTATTGTTGGGATTAGGAGGTTCTTTGAAATACGCGATTTTTGTAGGCATGTGTGAGTTCGAATCCTACTGGAACCGTTTTTTTATCGTTGCTACTCGAAAACATCCCTCAAAAGCGTCATCGATGAGAGATGTTTATATATTAATAAAACATATATGTTTTCAAATGATTATCGAGATAAGGCTATCGTATTGAACAAGGTTTCAATATTAATTCTCTGTAAACGAGTATTTTTTTTGCAAATGTATTTTTTTCGACCTACCATCGATAAGCCCCTTAAAAAAATCTAACTGGAATGAAGCATAAGGTGTGATTATTTCATTAATTTATTTAACATTTAATGTTCTCAAATCGCAAAAGAGCTCGATGGGTGATAATGTAAATATTACTGTGGATAATGTACTTGAAATATATTATACATGTACATCGGCGGAAAGGATTTAGACTTGTTAAAACACCATCGCAAAATGTAAATGTAAATCAGCCATGGTGGGACCGCGAATGTAATATATTCTAAAACAACAGAAGAACAATTTTAAGCACACATAAACAAGCAGGTTTATTATAACAACCACGATGTAATTTTGTAAGGGATAGAAATAACCTAAAGAATTTTTTGCAACTTTTGAAAGTCCTGATCCGCGAGTGCAGATATCAAAGCTACCTTTTCAGTCATCAAATTCAAAGCTGGATGTAGATGTTAGATCTCACAGTCAACTTCACAGACATACAAAAATCATAGTGAAATATCAAAATAAAAATAAATTGCTTATCGAATACAGGCGTATGGCTAGAGTACTCTGAATTGTAGTTATTGGTGACGAATGACCACTGATACTTTCTGATTTATAATGTGATTTGAAAATGAGGAATATCACCCTCTAAATGCTGCCTTGAAGTATAAACAAACATATATAAATTAAATGTAGGAATATCGCAGGGAACCGATAATATAGGGATTGACTGCTATAAATGTTCTGCAAAAAACTAACACCCTTTTGATTGTTGTTCATTTTATAAGAAAATTATTTTATTACAATTACGTGAACGGATGGATCATTTATTATTATTATCGTCCCAGTATATAAATCTGGCCTAAAATGGTCCCATTAATCACCAATGAATGATATAGATAGAATGCGATTGTACTTAATATATGATAAACTTATTTGAATATATGTAATATTGTTACTTTGTAAACTATTTTTCAAATATACACGTATATCAATAAACCAAGGAAGAGATTTTATGCTTTGTACTTTGATTTTAAAAAGGCATTTGACGGACATTTAAATTTAAATACTTTCAACATTCTGCTTACGGGGGGAAGAGGGTTAACGAAAATTATTTAATGTTATACATGTTAATGTAAATGCTTATGGGATATTTTGTTAACTCCACCAACGATACAATCTCAAAACGGACGAATTGTATCGTCAGGACTAGACAAGTGGACATTCGTAGTACGATCATTTTTGCTGTGTACATTAAGAAGTTATCTCCCTTCGATTGAAGGAATACGAAAGAATCGATATGATTCCCCATGATAATATGTATTTTCTGTTCAGACACTTCAATATAAACCTATTAAAATTCTTGTCGCATTCGAACCAGCAGTGTAAAGGCACAAGCAAAATAAGCGGAATAAACCACAAAGTCTATATTTCCGATTAAGTCGTGCTAAAAAGCATTTGTCAGTTTTACTCACATTGCATATGTTAAACTATTCGCGTCAGATATTAGAACAATTGTAATCCCAGTTACGCGCCAGGTCAGAGAAATCATAAAAATTGCTACATAAATTGAAAGCATTTTGAAATGGAAGAATAGTTGTAAACAGGTACATTTAGGACGAAAACGTGCACTACAAATACATGCATTCACACTTGTAGATTCGCGAGTCGACGTCAGGCGCGGTAACAGGATTTTGAGCTAGAGGAGCCGTAAATATTCAGTAACTGCTAACACACTGCTATTTGCCTCTAGTACATGTTAGGGTGTATATCATAACGATGCAGTATCGTCAAAAAGGAGCAAATAAACTTCAATACCACAGAACGGGTTTGATAATTACAATAAATCCAATAAATCGAAGAACACGTCATTGGCAACCAATTGCATATGTTTAAGTTACTGAAAGGATTAACATATTGTGGCAGTTTTGAATGTAGGGCTGTGTATGTTGACATATTTGTAGTATACAATTGACTTATGTAAAAGAGGGGGCTAGGAAATATGCAGCAGTGCATTTAATAAGATTATTTGTAAGCTTAATGATGATACAGCAGCCAGTACATAAATTCACTCTCCACACTGTTCCTTTCCATGTTTAATTTAAGGATTATCCATCTTGCACTCAGTGACCAAAACTACTTGAGAGACCCAAAATGTTGCATAACATACCCAACAAATATGTGTTAATGGTACTTGAATGACCCAAAATGTTACATAACATACCCAAGAAATAATGTTAAAGCTACTTGAGAGACCCAAAATGTTGCATAACATACCAAAGAAATATGTTAAGGTAATTGAGAGACCCAAAATATTACATGACCTACCCAAGAAAAATGTTAAGTAGACCCAAACTTTTGGAACTACTTGATTTTGGGTCAGTACTTCAGATTTTGTGTGACTTATGCAACTGGTAGTATATAATAAGGCAGCAAAATTGACTCAGGGGGAATTAGACTTACTACAATTGTACTAGACTTAATTTTCATGAATAAAATCTTTTGGACATGTAATTATAATTTGGTCACTGAAATACTAAAAGTATTTAAGAATTAAAATTAATCATGAACTCTAAATTAGTGGTTTATATGGTGTTAATAAACTTTTTAAAGAACAATTTGATTTACGTTATGTTTCCCAATAATTGGGTGGTGGCAGCGATTAAAGTTAATAAAGTAAGAGAGCGAGACAAAAATTTGTTACACTGGTGACCAGCGGTGGGATTTTCGAATTTTGGAGTATGAGACATTCGAATTCACGAACTTCAACACGAATCCAAGAGATAATATAATACTTATCTGGATAGTAAATAGTTTAAGAAGGTGAAACTAGGAGAGGCAGAACTTAGTCGCTTATCGTGGCAATCTACTAATCTGGGATTTGATATCTTAATAAGGTTTACCATAGTTTGGAGTTTGTTCAACGGAATAATTTGTAGCTATGAAGAGCTCGATGGGACAGGCCTGCTGAGAAAGTGAACCAGCTGATGTTCAGTGCAGATCCTAAGCCCTTCCACATCCCGAACCCCAAGCAGATGGTACGCCAGAGCCTGGAAGCAGTGATCACAAACAAGCGACAGCATTTGGAACAAGTGACATTTCGGTTTGATAAAAAGAAGCAAAAGTTCAAACTAAAGAGAAATGATGGGCTGTTTTCTGCTTGTATACAAAACAATCATTTCCAATATGAGAATTTACATAGAGAGATAGTTACAAAGGCTGTTCATCCAGTCCTTTTCCACTAGAGCAGCACCTCTAAATGAGCTGATGGGAGCCGGTCAGTTATTTAGGTGGAGACCAGAACAAGATGCAGCATTTATGGATTTAAAATCTGCTTTAATGGGCAACAAAGTTGTAGCATATCCAAACAGCAATGGATTGTTCATTTTGGATGTAGACGACAGTGATGCAGGAATAGGAGGATGCTTGTCACAGATGCAATGGTGTGAAATTTTTTTAAGTGATTTGGAGAGGTCAATCATGTTTGCTAGCAAGTCAAAGACCCAGAGATGTTATTGTGTTACAAGAAGAGAATTACTTTACATGGCTACATTCATGCATAAGTTTAGACATTATCTCATGGGAAAACAGTTTTTAGTGAGAACTGACCATTCAAGTCTTCGATGGACAATGTCATTTAAATCACCAACTGATCAGATGGCTAGAAATTCTGGCTCAATTTGACTTTAAAATTGAACACAGAAAAAAGCAAAACATTTAAACAGTGACAGTCTTAGTCGGATTCCGTGTGATCCAGAGAGATGTGACTGTTATGATTTTGGTACAATCCTTACAAACTTACCATGTGGAGGATGCAAGACATGCCAAAAACGGCACCTTGAGTGGTCGGAATTTACAAAAGTTGATGATGTTTTTCATTGTTTGAAAGAAACGCTTCTGTTTCAATAGTTCATGTAAATGACGGCAAAGGACAACAGTTGAGAGTTCTTATGCTCTTATGGCAACTTTTGACGACCATACTTTCTACTTTGGATTTAAAGTTGTAGGATCAGTGCGACGTCTGAGACTACAGGGGAAGTCTCAGCATGAGAAGAGTGAGAACAGTGCTGCTGAAGGGAAGGACTTAGAAGAAGATAGTACTAAAACTGAAATTGACGTTGGCATTTTACCAACAGAATGTCCTCGCTTAACGGCAATAAATGGAAGTTTTAAACCAAGTTTGGAAGTGCGGTACCTTCCCAAAGATTTAGCAACACTTCAGAGGCGAAACCCTAACATTGGGTCTATTATTAAGTTTATAGACAGCAATGAAAAGCCTGGCCGGGATGAAATTGCAGGTGAATCAGTAGAAATTCGGAATCTGTGGCTCTAATGGGATACACTAAGTTTAGTTGACGAAGTCCTATTTCGAAGTGTAAAATTAAATAATGTAACTGTTACTAAACAGTTGGTGGTGCCTTTATTAAATAGAAAGGAGTTAATAAAATCTGTTCATTGCTCTAAGCTATCTGCTCATCTTGGAGTTGATAAAACTGTGTCAAAACTTAAGCAATCCTTTTACAGTTATAAAATGAAAGATCATGTAAAGGAATTTATCAGAAATTGCACAACTTGTTCAGCTAGGAATCGACCACTTCATCCAAGACGTTTACGTATAAAGGAATATACTGTTTCATTCCCAGTGGATCGTATTTGTACAGATTTGGTTGGCCTACTTCGTGTGTCAAATCAAAATTCCAGGTATATCCTAGTCGTTATGGACCAATTCACTAAATTTGTGGAATGTTGTGCACTTCCAGATCAAAAAGCAGAGACAGTCGCCAAGAAGATAGTGTATGAATTTCTTAGCAGATATGGCATGTGCTTGGACATTCATAGTGACCAAGGCACCAGTAACCAATCACACATTCTTCGGGAAATGTGTCGCATTCTGGAAATAAACAAAACCAGGACATCAAGTTTTCACCCGTCTGGAAACGGTATGGTGGAACGGTTTAATCAGAGTTTGTATAATATGATAACTACTTACATTGATGAAAATCAAACAAATTGAGATGAGGATTTACCACTAATCACTTCTGCATACAGAGCCTGTGTGCACAGTTCTACAGGATACCGTCGAAACAAGCTTATGTTGGGAGAGAAGTGGTGCTACCGGTACAGCTGGAATATGGTTGTTTTCCTAAGCATGACACCCAAAGTGTTCTTTGTTCTTAAATATATCACTCACAGTGATGGACTATTTTTTTATAATTTTATTTGATTTGAACAATATTTAATTGTAAGTGTTGTCACCGTATATCATACATAATGACCAAAAAAAGAGAAGTAGTGAAGATTAATAACACCAAATGTTAAGAGTACCTTACTGATATATTGAAGTGTCTTCCCTCTTATTTTCTCTAGGATTTTCCTCAGTCGTATTGAGCCACGAAGACTAGAACAGACAATGCCTTGCGGGCACAAGTTTTACCCACAAGACATTGGAGCTCGTCATCTTGGTCCAAATTTAATTTTAGCATCCAAAGTATTTATTTTATCCTTTGCACTTTATTCACTTTATTATGTTAATTAAGCACATAATTATATTGCTTTGTAAGTATTAAGTTTTTATATCCGGTAACCTCTCTTAAGTATTTAAGTATCCAATGTGTGTTCTTGTAAGTAGTGTTCAGCGTTTAATTCTCAGCCATCTTGATTTCTTTCAATTCTTGAGCGACTTTTAATAAAAATTGTGTTGTTAACTCCAAATAATTAATATAGAAAACACTTTATACGTATAAGTATTCAATTTCAGAACACTCCTAACAGTACATCTTTTGTTGTTTTACAGTTTAACGCGCATCTACGAGTTTAATCAGCTTAAATTGCTTGTGAAAACACATGCGCGTTTGAATGTCGTGACTGTGTTAACTATTGTTTACATAATAACACATATGCACACGCTATTTTTAGAAAACTGAATTTCGGAGAACTGAACGCACTTTCACTTTCAATATGTACTTTTATCATAAATATATTTAAAGCTAGCAGTGTGTGTTAACTTCTTGATTTAAAAGCTGACCATTATGATTATTCAACGACTACGTGTATCCAATTGTATTTAAACTTAAATAAATTTAGAAACACGGACTCTGCGCTAATTATGAATAGACTGTGTAGCATAGAAGACTGTTGTACTTTAAACACGCTGCCATGATTATGCCTCGAGTAAAAAAGAATGCGATTTAAGTTGCTTAACCAGATCTAATCCACGGCACATTTGATCGTAATCCAAGATGGCGCTGGAATGTTTATTACTAACCCCGATTACTACACATTATAGAGGAAATAGTGCGGACGTAATATTGTAAATATTGCTTTGAAAATCCCCTAAAGAAAATCAAACGTAAAGAATATTCAAATAGCATTTAAATAAAAAGAAAGCGCTCGTGCAAATATTAATTGTCTCTCTTTCCGGTAACGATACCACGCGTTATCACACCGAAAACAAACAAATATCCTCTATGTATCAAAATGGAAGCCTGTGTGTATTTACTTGTAAAGGTTAAGTTAACAACTAAATGCAAGCCAAAAATATCAAAGACACTATAATAATAACAGGTATTTTTGTCGTCATTTCCGACTCATAATATAACTAGTTATTATAGTTCAATAGTTCTTATATAATTTATATAAATTTATGTGATGTAAATATCAAACGCATTATGGGTGCGATACAACCGCATACACGCGGTCATGCAGATCAAGTCCGAAGGCAAAAAAGAAATCGTTGGCCCCTAGAAAGTCAGTCCTTGTTTCGCCAAGCCTTCTGGCATTTTTCCTGTTTGCAAGTTGTGAGGCGAGACGTAAAGATGTCACAACGGTTCACCATTAAGACGAGATTCATCCACTGTAATGGCAAACGTACTGGATTACCCCCCTCGTCATGGATTTACATTTTGTCAGTAACCGAGTCTTAATTAATTTTGATCTTTACATTTATCTTATTATAAAGTGGTTCACGTGTTTTTTTTATAAAATATAATACTTAAATGAAGTAACAAACGCAAAAGCTAACTCCCGCACAGCCAATACATAAAAAGTTTCACTTACATGTCCTGGCGCATGCTTTTATAAACCTCCGGTTATGCCCAATGCAGTCCAATAATTAACGTGTTGCCAGTTAAAAAAATAGGCACAAATGTTAGGCATTAACAACAGGCATTGTGCATTGCAGTCCATAAGGAACTCGTCAAACCGACATTGCAATTATGACAAAACAGAAAACAATACATTTTGTATTTCTTTAAACAAAATCTAACCTGCATTGTGGATGGATGATGGGTGAGGCAAACAACGGACATTACTGCTCCAGGTGGCGATGCTATTATATTTGTAAAAAGATTAGATACAATTGTAGCAATCCTCGTAAAACATCGGTATGTACCAATGACACGCCACGTGCTGTAAATGTAGCTGTTAAAATGTACGAAGTAGTTGAATCTACATGTTTTGATTTTGTTGAACTTATCATCTTTTGAATCAGTATGAATTAGTACTATCATCTGAAATAATAGGCATTGCATGTGATATTTGACTTGACTAGATTAAAGAGAGATGCACCCGTAGATTGTAGATAATTTCGTATTTTATGGTTATATCGCGCAGCGTTCTATGAATGTTATCGTATTTTAGGGTTATATCTCGCAATGAATGTTATCGACAGTTGTACGTTGGTAAATGCAAGATTATCAAATTGCACTTGCACCAACAAACCAGTGAGTTTTAATGTATGTGTGTGCGTCAGAATGAGTTAATGTTTATTGCTACTTGTGAGCCAGCGTATGTTTGACTATAAACGCGTAGTTGTGGGATATTTGAAAAAAAACGGCTGTTATTATTTACATTTTTATATTTTTAATTTCATATAAAACATATAACATATAATATAAAAAACCTAATACATTATATATAAACACACAAATAGCATTTCTGAGTAGGTAGCTTAAACAGTATGTGTCAATTTAGTGTAATCAAACGTGAAATAGTGTGAATAAACACAGAATGATAGTAACATACAGTAATAGTTTTGAACCTAATCTAAATATACTTAATCTGAATAGCATAAAACGCATGAATGTTGTTCAAATAACGCACTATGCACCGTTGTTCAAACATGAACATCGTTCACTGTGGTTTGCAAACACAGAATGCATAGTAATTTATATAAAACACAAATAAAAAATACAAGTGCTATCGCTACATAACATGGGTTTTAACCAGCATAATTCATATTCTAATATGTGCATGCACATGGAATTTACAGATCGTACACTCGCCGACATTTGTTAACTCGTGTTTTAAGCTATATTTGAAAAGTTATTATCATATCTTTAAATATGTTAATTTCACCCATGCCTTCAAGATTAAAGTATTGTAAAATATTTAGCTGATGGACGCGCATCGTAGGGTTGAATATTGTGTAAAGAGACGACGAGTGATGTTATAAACTGGTCTTCCTAGTATATATTTACAAGACCATTAAAACAAAAATACACCTGTACATCATGCATTTTCGTCTTTTGGACATTAGAATGTTAAGATTGTATTACGTTTCTTATTAGATATGTGGTGTTCGTAGACGCGTTACCCTGAGCGGGCAAAGTGTGCGGAGAAAATGTTGTCATTGGAAAACTCCACATGATGCGGGTTTGTAACACTCACGGACAAACGGTCATAAAGGTCAAGATTGAAAACGGCGTTAATGGTACTGAACGTTTGGTGCCGACCCATAATAGACATCCTTCTTTCCGTGAGCATGCGCTGTGTACCGTACTTGTGCGATAGGACGTCAATAAAGTGGGAAAATATCACTGAATTGTCTAGAGTTGACGCATTGGTCTTGATTACAAGTCGGCTTGACACCATGTACAAACCAGCTCGCCGAATGAAGATTTCCCCATCCTCGTGTAGGTGTGTTATGTGTTGTATGCTTGGCTTTGTCACTGATTTACCATTTTCATTCCAAATGAGGAGATGCAAATCTAAACAGAAGATCAATATTATTAGTATTATTATAGTTGTCGTTGTTACTATAATAGGTAATACTATTGGCAGGTATCAAGTGTCAAGCAAAATTCATTTGCACAGTATACGAGTATAAATTTCAAGCATTAAACTATTTAAAAACAATAAATCCACAGCAAACTGCTTCCAATACCAAACTGCTACCAATCCTAAAAGCCGACAGTCCTGCAGGCGTTGCTTTTATGGCAAACAAGAATTTGAAATAAGTTAGACAATAGTATGAAATTAGTTTATTTAGTTCATTTATTTTACCTCCAATGTGTTTTGTTCCTCGAATTCCCACTGTCTGTACGTAGGGCATCTGGTCTTCGTATGAGTTACACATCTGATAGATAGCCTCTGTTACCACTGCAGGAATATATTTAAATGTAATGCTTAATGAATGTCAAATATATTGCATGAAACACATAGTCACGTACGCAGTCGGTTGTGGCAACGATAGGCAAACCATAAAATGTAACATGTTTTGACATAAGAGAAAAAGTAACGCTGAAAGACATTGCAACAAGGTCATGACAAAAAATGAAGAAGTAAAAGAAAATCTGGCTGCATTATCAAAATGCTCGGCTATAAATGTTACAAGGTTCACTACGGTTGTGTTTAATATTATTTCAGCAGCATAACTAACAAGATGTTGGCAGAATGTTTATAATCATGTTGATTGTAATTAAAATTTAATTATTTCTGGGGAATAAACATGATTATTTCTGGGTTTCTTTGAAAATTACAGAGACATGCTACAATTCCGCTGCTACATATTTGATTTATGTAATGCATGTAACATGTAAAGTTGTGGAAAACTAAAAAAGTAACTCACGATATCGGTTGCGGTTGAAAAAATTGTCTTTTGTATCCTGTAAGATAGGATATAATTATGCGTTATACCAATGACTGCTCATAACTTAAATATCTACCAATTATGGCGTTATTAATCTTAATTATATAACTTTCATTATACTGATAACTACAATCTCCTCTATTGTTACTATGTGACCATACCATATATGTTTTATCTTTAATTATACGCTATTACAAGTCACCTTTTGAGCTGAAAATCGAAGAATGTCTTCCGTCTTTCCACAACATTGCGAGCTAGGAGATGCTCGAAGCTTTGCAACATGACCGGACATGGCCTCGTTGTCGTACAGCGGTACGAGGTCCGCACAATCCGTGCACAGTTTGGATGTTTTAGGCTCATTGTTGGCACACCGTATTCTTGACCAAGTGATGGTGATGACCAAGAGTGCCACGGACTGCACAACAGTGACCGTAATAAGGGAATAACTCACGGTTTTCACAGGTATAATCTGAAAGTTGGATGCGTAACCAGATGAGACGCTATAGAATTTATGGAGCCTAAAGTTAAACGACCAGACTATATTTAACAACTCTTTCTAATTCCGAAAAAAATTATGTCATCGATATGCAATCAATGTCAACCTTGAAATTGTAAATATATACATAAAACATGCAATGGCGAACTTTCCAAAGTTACGGCGATATTGTGAAAAACGTGTGTTTCCTGTTGATTTAAATAGCTGTTGATTTAACACGTACATATCCGGGCATTCCCGAGTGAAGTCGATCGTTGAAAGTTTGTGTTGTAGCGAAAATCGGGTAATATCGAAAAAAGCTCATTTAAACAATGACGCACTGGCGGCATACAAGAGCGCGACGTAGCCGAAAAACGTCAGTCGTGAATTGACTCTCGAGCAAGACAGATATTGAGTTGTGAAGTAGGTCGCGAGCGGTAATGATCTCTAGCAAAGAAATAATATCTTCACGTTGGTACTGTTCGGTTTGTCTGCTGATGACCTTTCACAGAGCATTGCGTTCTGTGGAACACGAAAAGCGGCAAACTCAGGTTACCGGGAAAGTAAGATGGGCGACTTAATAGAGGTGGATAGGGTAGGTGGATAGGAACATTGAAGATTGGCGAATTCATAAAAGCGGATTATAGTTAGGTAGATGGGACCAATATCAACAAGTTTTATATTTTCAGAAAATGTAAATTACGTACCCGAATATTTTTTGTAAATATGATAAGCCACGTTTTGTTGATGTTTTTTTTCTAAACATACTTCTATCATTTTTAACGAAATAGACTGTCTTTATTTACCGGCACAAACCGTTTACAGTGACACATGTTTAAATTTGTTTAAACCCATGCGCACCCAGAAGTTTAAATGTTTTCTTGCTATGATCGTTCATGCAATTACATTATGCAAAAACATTATTACATTATCGTGGCATGTTCTACCATGCAGGGATAGCACAGGCGTTGTATTAAAATAGTATAATAATCATTTGAAACAATCAATATTAATAATATCCTGAAAAAAAAGAAGCAATGTTTATCAATCTGGATGAATATACAGGCAGACGACCGAAGATCGAAACTAGGACAAACCCGTTTACCTTTAACTATTTAGACTGTAAATAGTATTATTATATGACCTATAAATAGACATTCTCCGATTGGTCCAGTCTGCTATCGGCGAGCACAAATACATGTCATATTATCTAGCCTAAACTGAGGTTCACTGGGCTAAAAATAGACTGAATCTCATATCCATTGACCTATAATAGCATTTTCTGAAAATGTGCATGTTCAATCTTGGTTCCCAGCACAGTTTAAAACGTATTACAGACGCACAAACATACCGGAATCAAGGTACAAATTAGGGACAAAATATGTATTTTCTCTTTGTTAATGATCAGATCTGAAGGAAATAATAATGATGTTGATCAATATTGACTAACAAAATAACAGTTTAATTTAAAAAAAATAAAACAGTCATATAAAAAACAGTTCCGCTTCGGTAAATATGACTTTCAACCAGATCATATTCACTGGCTCCCTAGTCAATAATTGTATAATACGTCTAACGGTGTATTAAGTAGATGATAGAATGTACACCGACAAGTTAATTCTATGTTTTTGCAAAGCCAAGAAAATTTATTGAAAGTTGAATTTAAAGAGTTTATTTAAAGTAAGCGTTTGCAATGTTTACACCACAATGATGCTTAAAATGCGAAAATCCAATTAAAACATTGGAACAATAATTATTGGGTTATCTTTAATATATTTATAGCGTAATGAAGTATGCGTAATTATCTTTAAAGTATGCAATAATGTCCATATTTATTCACGAGCTTTTCCACATATATCATACAAAATAAATGAATGGAAGAATTATTCAAGTAAACTGACGATAACAAAGCGACTACACATATTAAAACATTTAATCAATCATTTAGATAACACACACAAATTATAAATTATTTTACAAACCAAAAATACAATATTACCTTCATAGTCAAACAAACACTTTTGCAATGTTTTCGCGCGCGACATGAACAAACGTTGTATTTAAATTTTCAAAAAATGTCAATACAGAAAGTGATAACACCTAGCAGTTTCGCCGGTTTACCAAAATGATTACTGTATTAAACTGAGCCAGAATCCCGTTGAATCCCGTTTTCCCTGGGTAAGGCAGTTTTAAAATATATTCCTATATTTAAAAATCTCATGGCCTTGGTAATGCGAAATACTATATGTTATAGGAGAAACAGGCATTTATCCAGCGCAATAACTGTTTCAGCTAAATCATGTAAACCGCAACTGAAAACTATGACGTCCTCCTCCAATTAGGATTAATGAGGTTTTATTTTTCCTTTCTAATGTATGTGATGCAGGTGGGAATCAAATACAAAGTTTTTAGGTTTTAAACAAACATACCTAACGTAACATATTGTGTTTTTTTAATATTTGTTTTATTTTAATAATTTATCACGACTTCATATAAAATGGCATGCATGTATGTTTAAATTAATAAATGTCATTAAACTATATTAAACTATATTAATGGCAATAAAATAACATTACATAATGACACCATTTCACTTATTTGCTCAGTAAATTTTCAGCTTGCGTGTACAGATGAGTATATTTATTTCTTGCAATTTTAGTTGTTTTTTTATATTTCATTTGAATGGGAAACATTGATATACAATATGTATTCCGTGTATTTCGGAGAAAACATGACATCTACTTAACACGCTAGATTCTAAATACAACATTCCATTACTCTACTCGACATGGGATATTTAAAACACACATATATGTTATACAGACCCAACATTAATTGTCAATAACTAACTTTAACACATGTATATGAGTTAATGTTAATAATATAACATAAAAAATAAACTCTTGTTTTTATATTTCAATCATGTTGTTTGCAAAAAAGAAACGTCTGACTTAAAAGTATATTTTACACAAGTTCCTCACAGTGGTCTTTCCTGCTTCTCGGCAATGACGTGATGCAGAGCGACCACTGTTAGAACTTGATCATACTTTTCGCAGCGGATATTTGCCCTGGGAGGTTCAATCACCACTGCCACCATACACTTCGCAACGGATATTTCCCCTAGGAGGTACAATTACCACTGCCACCATTCACTTCGCAGCAGATATTTCTCCTAGGTGGTGCAATCACCACTGCCACCATACTCATCGCAGCGGCTATTTCTCCTAGGTGGTACACTCACCACTGGCTTCTTACTCCTCCCAGCGGATATTTCCCTAGGTGGTACACTCACCACTGGCTTCTTACTCCTCGCAGCGGATATTTCCCTAGGTGGTACAATCACCACTGCCCCAATACTCTTCGAAGCGGATATTTCCGCTAGGTAGTAAAATCAGCAATGCCACCATACTCCTAGCAACGCTTACTTTTTCCAATGCGGTACATGCACCACTGCCACCATAGCCCTCGCAACGGATATTTCCCCTAGAAAATACCATCACCACTGCCACCATACTCCTCTCTGCGGTTATTTGCCGAAGGCGGTAAAATCACCACTGCCACCATACTCCTCGCAGCGGATATTTCCTCTAGGGAATACAAACACCACTGTCACCATACTCTTCGCAGCGGATATTTCCCCTGAGCGGTACAGTTACCACTGCCACCTCCTCGCAACGCTTACTTTCTTCTAGCCGGTACAATCACCACTGCCACCATACTCTTCACAGCGGATATTTCCACTAGGTGGTTCAATCACCACTGCCATTATACTACATGCAGTGGATATTTCCACTAGGCGGTACAATCACCACTGCCACCATACTCTACACAGCGGATATTTCCCCCAGGTGATACAATCACCACTGCCAACATTCTCCTCACAGCGTATATTTCACTAGGTAGTACAATCACCGTTGCCACCATACTCATCATAACGCTTACTTTCCTCTAGGTGGTACAATCACCACTACCACCATACACTTCGCAACGGATATTTCCCCTAGGTGGTACAATTACCACTGCCACCATACTCTTCGCAGCGGATATGTCCACTAGGCGATACAGTCAACACTGCCACCATACACCTCGCAGCGGATATTTCTCCTAGGTGGTACAATCACCACTGCCACCATACTCTACGCAGCGGATATTTCCCCTAGGTGGTACATGCACCACTGCCACCATACTCATCGCAACGCATACATTCCCCTAAGTGGTACAATCACCACTGCCACCATACAATTCGCAGCTGATATTTCCCCTTGGTAATACAATCACTTCTGCCACCATACTCCTCGCAGCGGATATTTCAACTATGCGGTACAATCACCACTGCCACCATAATCCTCGCAGGAGATATTTCCACTAGGCGGTACAGTCACCACTGCCACCATAATCCTCGCAGGAGATATTTCCTCTAGGCGGTACACTCAACACTTCCACCGTACTCATCGCAATGCTTACTTTCCCCTAGGCGGTAGAATCACCACTGCCACCATACAATTCGCAGCTGATATTTCCCCTTGGTAATACAATCACTACTGCCACCATACTCCTCGCAGCGGACATTTCAACTATACGGTACAATCGCCACTGCCACCATACTCCTCGCAGGAGATATTTCCTCTAGGCCGTACAGTCACCACTGCCACCATACTCCTCGCAGCGGACATTTCAACTATACGGTACAATCACCACTGCCACCATACAATTCGCAGCTGATATTTCCCCTTGGTAATACAATCACCACTGCCACCATACTCCTCGCAGCTGATATTTCCCCTTGGTAATACAATCACCACTGCCACCATACTCCTCGCAGCGGATATTTCCCCTAGGTGGTACAGTCACCACTGCCACCATACTCCTCGCAGCGGACATTTCAACTATACGGTACAATCACCACTGCCACCATACAATTCGCAGCTGATATTTCCCCTTGGTAATACAATCACCACTGCCACCATACTCCTCGCAGCTGATATTTCCCCTTGGTAATACAATCACCACTGCCACCATACTCCTCGCAGCGGATATTTCAACTATGCGGTACAATCACCACTGCTACCATACTCCTCGCAGTGGATATTTCCACTAGGCGGTACAGTCACCACTGCCACCATACAATTCGCAGCTGATATTTCCCCTTGGTAATACAATCACCACTGCCACCATACTCCTCGCAGCTGATATTTCCCCTTGGTAATACAATCACCACTGCCACCATACTCCTCGCAGCGGATATTTCAACTATGCGGTACAATAACCACTGCCACCATACTCCTCGCAGTGGATATTTCCACTAGGCGGTACAGTCACCACTGCCACCATACTCATCGCAATGCTTACTTTCCTCTAGGCGGTACAGTCACCACTGCCACCATACTCGTCGCAGTGCTTACTTTCCCTAGGCGATACAGTCAACACTGCCACAATACTCCTCGCAGCGGATATTTTCACTAGGCGGTACAGTAACCACTGCCACAATACTCCTCGCAGCGGATATTTTCACTAGGCGGTACAGTAACCACTGCCACCATTCTCCCCTCAACGCTTACTTTCCCCTAGGCGGTACAATCACCACTGTCACCATACTCCTCGCAGTTGTTATTTTCTCCGCATACATACACGGCAAGAAACATTATTATCTGGTACATTCCTTTTAGAAGAATGCATATGTGTTAAAATGTTAAAAAATAGTTGTGGATATCTGATATCTCGTTGAGTTGTAATCAGCATAATAACGTCAAATGTGTCAAGTTCCTTGATTTTTCAACTGCAGATTGGTAGTTTATATCCCAGAAATATTGACCGTCAGGATCTCAGCTGACCTGCAGTCAAGGATAAATTTGTTTAAGAGCGTTGGGTCATTTCGCCCTAGCAATATACGCCATCCATTTTGTGGGAACATTGTCTTATACACAATTGCTATTTATAGAGTTTGCCTATTATGTATTAATATAAAAAAGAAAGCACTCAAAAGTAGTAAAGTAGTATTAATTTACATCGTTGCAAAACGTCAAAAAAATTATCGTAAGAAATCTTTAACATGTAAAGTACATATAAACTATTTTAATAGAGTTGCTTATATATGAAAGCTTTTATTATGTGTTATACCATTAATGAATTCCCCATCAGTATTCCAAACTTGCAATGTATCTGTCCTCCATTTTGGGGGATGATGTGTCCCCTCTTTCATGATCAGTGTAGTTGGATTTGTTTGCCATTAGCCTATGCAATGTGAGGATTTATTCATTCGGACTACTCGTTAGGCATTTGACAACATTTGATTGGAAATTCAGAATGCTCTGAGAAGGTCAAAAGTTGAGTAAGACAGCTACGGCGAAAACATTAACATAGCAACGCAAGGATTGTACGGTATGCACGATGTTTTCTTCTGCGTATCTACCATTTTGATTAACACCATATGATATGACTGTGGTCAGGCGAAAATTGATGCCGGCAGGGATTTGATAAGCTCTGCTCGGAACCACACATCGGTGAGTTTAAGTGTCTATAAATGTAAGCAAGCGAATGGTTTCGTGTTGATTTCTACATCTGCCCCGATTTATGTTTGACTATAAACGCCTACTTGTGAGCCTTGTTTTAAGGCATTTTTATTTTTATTTACATTTGTACATATGCATGTGGATGATAACATTTTTAAAACAATACATATAACATAAAACACAGTTTCCATAGTAAATAGAAAAAAACATAGTTATATCAAGTACGTTTGTTAGAAGCTGGTCAAATGAGTATGTAACCTGTAAAATCTTCTAGACGGACGATAACTACTGTGTTAATTTACACATAATTGCAGTAACATATAGTAATACTTATGAAATCTAACGTACACAGAATTGCAGTAACATATAGTAATACTTATAAAATCTAACGTACACAGATACCTAAGATACATTATTCAAACCAAATGCATGATCAAAAATGCCCTCAGCACAGTTGTACAAACATGCATATCGTTCACTGTACTTGTAGTGGTAATGCACATATAGTACATGTTAAAAACAATAATTGCTATGACCGTATAGAGCGGGTTTTATCAAGCATAAATTACAACACAATATACACGTGTATATACATGAAAGTCTCATTTTCAGATGGTACATTCGACTATATGTTTTATACTTAACTTAATGATGTCAATGTCATATGTGTATAATTTTCTTTCACTTAACTAATGCATACAAAAATTGTGTAATATGTCTTTGACAAATTGCTATATGAACATTGTATTGTTGACTATAGTGTGAATAGACCAAGGGTGATGTTATAAAATGGTCTTCCTGTGTATTTCATATTTATCAGACCATGTTATATAAAAGTACACAATTCCACTATGGCACATTTTAATGTTATTATTGTCGCCACTATCGCATTGATGGAGTTCGTAGACGCGTTACCCTGAGCGGGCAAAGTGTGCGGAGAAGATTTTCACTGCTGGAAAAATCCGCATTTGTAACCCTCACTGACAAATGGTCATGAAGGTCAAGGTTGAAAACGGCGTTAATGGTATTGAACGTTTTGTGTTGACCAATAATAAACATTAGGCGTTCCGTGAGCATGCGCTGTGTACCGTACTTGTGTGACAAGACGTCAATAAAGTGGGAAGATATTGAATCGTCTAGAGTTGACGCATTTGTATTGATTACAAGTCGGCTTGACACCGGGGACAAACCTGCTCGCCAAATGAAGATTTCCCCATCGTCGTGTAGGTGTGGTAAGTGTTGCAAGCCTGGCTTTGTCACTGATGTACCGTTTTCATTCCAAATAATGCGGTGCATACCTAAACAAACACATTCATAGAATAATACAAACTGCTATATGTTCCCATATATGGCTTCATAGGGACACACCATCAAATCTTCATCATCACCATCATCATCATCATCATCGTCATCATCATTATCATCATCATCCCGACCCTCCTACTGGTTTTGCTTGCAAACCATATTTAATTTAGGGATCATACATAATTTTTATTAAATCCGTTTGATCTTACCTCTAATATGTTTTGTTCCCCGAATTCCCATCGCCTGAACGTAGGGCGTCTGATCTGCGTACGAGTCACACAACCGATAGACAGCCTCTGTCACCACTGCAGGAATATGTTTCTATCATGCTTTAGGAATGTCAAATATATTGCATGAAACGCACAGTCATGTGTGCACGCGGTTGTGAGAACGATCGACAAGCTATGAGCAAACTATAAGATGTTACATGCCTTGACTTAAAAAAGTATGCGTAACGCTAAAATGTAACATGATATGAAATAGCACTGAACATGAATCAAATCTGTATCCCTGAAAAGGCTCCATTATAAATGCTATGGCGTGTCAAACGTAGCCAAATTCTGTGAGGCGTGTCGTAACAAAACCGGACTTAATGCATGTGTTTTAAGTGTCGTCCCGGATTAGCCTGTGCAGTCCGCACAGGCTAATCCGGGACGCCACTTTCAGCCTACAGTGTATTTATGTTAGAAGAGACTTCCTTGAAACAGAAATCCCATAAAAGCGGAAAGTGTCGTCCCAGGCTAACCCAGGACGACACTTTCCGCACTTGCATTAAACCCGGGATTCCCACGACACGCATCCTATATTTTCAAATATAGTTGAATATGTATTGTTTATATACAAATATGTTTGTTGTAAAATTAACTGTATATGTCTTAAAATGTTGATGTATGTGGTAAATTGTAGCTTTCGTGTTACTAAAATTTAAATATGTATTGTATAACGTGTGTGTTTGTTATACATTTACTTATGTGTCTTCTAAAATATATTTATATTGTACAATGCTATTTGTGTGTGATAAAACTATTAAATTGTACAATTTTATTATATATATGTGGTATATTTCAATATGTATGTTGAATAAATCTGATATTTGTGTCCAATAATGTTCCTCATGAGATACATTTGAAACAATAGATTGGATTGGTCGTCGACTGGGTCACCATAACCAAGTTACGGACTATAAATCAGTTCCATTGTAAAATGTTTGGCGTTGTTCGCCACTTTAAATTTTCAATTTTGGTCGCTTTGGTTCTTTCTGCTTTCAAAATTCATATAAACCATATATAGTATGTTACTATTCATCTCACTCGATTGTTGTCACCCGTCATAAACACAGAATGCATTTGCGATTTCGCAAATAATACGTTTTATATAAATACACTGCTGAAAATCAAATTTTATGTAATTCGGTGTCAGGATACATGAACATGCATAGGAGACGCGTTTTCTACAGGAAATAACCATTTAAACCAGTGCCCGTTATGTAAAATGTCTGCTTCAACAAAAAAAAAAAAAACTATTAGATATATGGCCAACGTGCGGACCCAAACTCCTCGCAGTGGTTTCCCCTGCTGCGCTGCTTTGAACACTGTCGCCACAAATTCCTCATCCAAAACATTGATGAAGATTGATGAACATTTAATAAACTTATTATTTGATTTATTAAACGTTTTCATGATTATTAAATAAATAAATAAATGTGTGTAACAGTAAAATTTTGTTTTTGTTTTTTACTACAAGCTTAAATATATATCACTTTAGCATGTTTATGATAAAACCTTCAACACTTATCTCATTATTTATTTATTTATAACTAGTATCTGAAATTAATAATCGCTAAAACCAATGAAAACACTATATTATTTGCGTGCGGATAATTTAAAGTTATATCTATGTTCAACTATGGTCACGTGATATTTGTTCCGGAAGTGATTAATCCCAAAGGTGAAATCATTATGAGGAGTTTGGTTCGGACCACCGGTGATTCCCAACTATTTACTGGTATCTAACCTACACCGCAAAAGCCGCATGTTTTTTTCTTGCACAGTTTCACCATCCAATAGATTCTTAAGTTTTAAGTACATCCCATGATATATCCCCTAATTAAAGGCCATATACATCAGAATTATGCAAAATAAATATGGAAATAAAGCACACTCATTTCGAAATTTAGAAAGCATAAATAAATCGAGGACACAAACATATGCAGTTTGCAATACAACTATTTTTTTAATATACATATACAAATATACAATATAAGTATATTTTATTCAATACATAATTGTACATTTATAACATAAATGCGAACATATACCACCCATATTATTAGTTTACAATATAGAACGCGATTTTTACAATTAACTTATAAATTTATATAACATAAACGTAAAAGTATACAACTCATATTTAAAAATATTGAATTTTGCAACGTTCAACACGCCATTATGCCGCAAAGTTTGCTCCATGGTAGTTTTTAATATTGATTCAACAGCATAGCCCGAGGGTGGCAGAATGTTGAAAATTATATTGCATTTAAAATAAAAGAAATTCATTATTTCTAGGGAATTAGCTTGCTTATGTCTGATATTCTTTGAAAAATACATGGCCAAATGCCACAATTGCATGAACAATTGAGGAAAAGAACTAGTAACTTACGGTATCGGTTGCGGTTGAAGAAATTATCTTTAGTTTCCTGCAAGATATGAAAATAAACGTTATATGAAATGACTGCTCCTTACTTAAACATCTTCCAAATGTTACAATATTAATGTAAAATTATTTTACATGTTAAAGCGGTTGAAGAAATTATCTTTCGTTTCATGCAAGATATGGAGTTAAAAGTTATATCAAATGACTGGTCCTTACTTAAACAACTTCCAACTGTTGCAACAATAACGTAAAATATTTAACCCTATAATTATTTAAAGATGATTTCGGTAGTTTTTTTCTGCCCATCTTTTCGCGCATCCATGGAGTTGATTTAAATATTCATAATGGGAAGTGTTTTGACAGATAATAATATGTATTAAATATTGTGTACACTGTAACTACCAACTAGAATCAAATATATTCATAATAATTGCCATGATCATAGTAGGAGTGTCTTGTGACTCGATTTTATTTGCGAAAGTTTGATAATACACTGAAAACGAGAGTAGGAACACGCTGACTGAACATTGGACTCGCATATAGCTATGCATGTGCTTGCGATTATTGTGAAAGTGTTTGGCTGTAATAACGTTTCGTACATAGTTATAATCAACTGCTGTTACTAAAATAATTATATATAATATATTTATATTTACTTTTATAAGTGTATTGTTATAAATTATAACTGAGTTTCCATCCTGTTTTTTACAGAAAAATGTCAAATACGCACGTGTAAACTACTTTATTTTCTAAAACAAGCACGGTGACCCCCTGTTTTCTTTTTTGCAGTTTGTTAAGAATATAATTATGTAATAAATATCGAAAATTCAGGAATTTTCACGGAACAGATTTTTTCTATAGTCAAAACCAAACGTTTACATGATTAAAGAATGTAGACTGTTTTCGTTAAAAAACGATGAAAATGCATTTTTTGTCAAATATAATATTATTTTTTCACTATGTAACGGATTGTTTTCTTACAATCAAATCATAACGTTCGCTCCATTAGCTGTTAGCGAATAGTATAGCAGCGTCAGAATGGAGATGATTTCAATGAGATTGTAAATTGACATACCAGATATGAATTCTCTTCAAATATACACTATTAAAATCACCTTTTGAGCTGCAAATCGAAGTATATCTTCCGTCTCTCCACAACATTGCGAGCTGGGAAATGTTCGGAGCTTTGCAACTTGACCGGAAATGTCCTCGTCGTCGTACAGCGGTATGAGGTCGTCACAATCCGTGCACAGTTTGGATGTTTTAGGCTCATTTTTGGCACTTCGTTCTATTGACCAAGTGATGGTGATGACTAGGAATACCACGGACTGCAGACCAGTGACCGCAATTAGGGAAAAACTGACGGTTCTAACACTGACAGTCTGTAAAATGGAAATCCTGGAAGAGCCATGGTATTTAAGGGAGTCTATCATCTAAATTAAGAAAAAAAAGAAGAAGGTACATTTGACATTTTAGCTTTATCATTCATTCAATATCATTTGTAGTTCAGGAATGTTAATAAATTTATAATCGCCACAATGTCATGAGCTATATAAATATCAAATGTAAAAGCGTATGTAGATTGGCATCAAATTAAAATGTGTGCAGAATAAATATAATATTAATCAAACGATTATCTTATCTTAATTCTACATTAACATTTTATTCAAATGAAGCATGGTCCAAAATTTCATTTGCAAATTTTAACATAGATCTTTCCAGAAACAAACAAAGCTAAAATGTATTGATGTTAACCCAAATTATTCAACATCACCTAATAAGACAAAATGCAAAGGAGAACAAAAAGCGATGACGTTGTGTATGTATTTAAAACATGAGTACTGAATACAACATCTTAAACCCATTCAGATCTAAAGAGTTTTGCATAATCGCTTAACGTTTTAAAAGACGTTATAATTGCGAACTCATTTCTAAAAAAATACATTTTGTTCGTAGATTGCTTAAATTCAACATAAAATTCATACTCATTATATACATCACCAAATGCATAAACACAAATTAGTATTTATGGTTTTAAATGTTCATGTTAGTCCACATTTTATGTTAAGAATTATACTATTAGAGTTGAACGCTGTTTAAACGTATTTAAATACCTTACGGTTTACACGTTTTTGCCTAAGCCAAGCACAACCAAAGACATAACGGCATAGCAGATATTTTACATTTGTAATCCAATGTATTCTCCTATATCATCTTATTCTTTAAGTGAATAGACATTTGTTAAAGAGTATGGTATTCAATACACAAGGGCAATTTACCACACTCTCAAAGAGTCATGTCATTATTTGTAGAATTGTTCACACTAAACTTGCTTACAATAACGTAAACTGTACCTTTTCAATGATCTCTGAATATCCAATACATCAAATATCTGCACGACATAGATACATCAGCTTATCTAAGTATTCAAATATTTTGAACTATTCTTTTAAAGTACTCGTACGTTGATATTGATTTGCTTGATTAGCCTACTAGATTAACCATAGATTCTGTCCGTCTTAATTTGGTGTGTATTATAAACAAATATATACAGAGGTGACATTTTGATAGGTACACTTACAATTTCATATGAACCCAGACGGAGAATCTGTCATCTATTTTCATTTATCGACATACTATTTCGCAAAATTGCTATACATATAATCTGTAAATTTGATTGTGTAGATTAATCGCTCTTTCATCGCATTTTGCAATATCGTCTGCATAAGAGTATTGCCTGTCAAATCTGGTTTGTGTTCGATTTCAAATATTTTCAGTGCAAACGGTTTCCTGTCGATAACATATCAGATGACATTGAATTTGATGTTTTATTAAGGGTAACTTAATAAGATAGATGTTGAATTAAAAAGTTACTAGTTATGCCCACTTATGCGCGCCGCAATCGCATCCAAACACTTGTTTTACTAAATTAGAATCACTTGTTTTTCGTTGCGAACTGTTGAACTCATTTCCCACTTTGGAATGTTACAATTATTAAGGGTGCAAATTTCCCTCGTATTAGGCGTATTTCCGATATTATTTGCAGCTTGTTTGTAATTGAAATAAAACACTTATAGGTCTTTCTATGTAATTTTATAGGTTTTTCATAAGAAATTATATTAATTTGACTCTGTGCATATTATTATCACTAACACCTGGTGTCATGATTTTCCAGTTTTTCTCCGTGTGGTCCGCGGGTACAAACGTATCGAATACCAGTATATGTAAATATTAATGTTTTACATATTGACATTTGATATGCGATCCCTTAAAGTGTTATATTGAAGGACTCTAACTTTGTTTAATATTTAACATGAACGTTCTTCAACGATTCGGTATGGGTGTACTTAAATTGTGGGTACAGTTAAATAGAGCTACCAAACGAACATATAGGACCGTCTAACGATTTTAACCGAGAGTTCATATTTCGTTTCAAGGTAATAATTGTATACAATGTCGACAGATTTTAAGAATGCAAAGTTAGTATTCTTTTTCTGTAAATGATTAGATATCGAGTTTTTTTGTTTTTGTAATAATTTTGGAATACAGTTAATTGCATTAAAGGGAAACACTAATGACACTCACAATTCAGCTAAGGCGCATACCTTTTTTTATTCAAATCAGTATTATCATATACATGTGAATAATAATCATCTTAAAAAAACGTAATTGTTCATTTCGGATGTATTCGTGTGACATGTTATATATAAAATGTTTTGTTTTTTGCAGTAAGATTAAACACAATGTGTATCGTAACTATACATATACTTACAATGAACAAATTCAATTGTGACAATAGAACATTTGTAATAGTTACTGTATTTAAAGCGTTATTAAGTACGCGAAATTGTTTTACTTGGTATTAAGAACGCGTTAAGATCATTATATGTGTGCATTGGTGAACATAATTAATACAACATCAAGCAGTGCTTTTCATGGCATGACACACATTACATACTCGTATAAATAAAGAAAGGACATGGTTATTGGATTGCAATTTGGAAGTATCATGTAAAAAACGAAGACAGCTATTTAAACATCGAAACACACAAAACTAAATAACATTTATATTTAATTATACAAACAATAAATATAACATTACCTGCATTGTTGAAGCCAGTGCACAGGTGTACACAATTGTAATGCTATCGCACACGACATAACGCGCTATATTTTGCATTTTCCGCAAATTCAATTAAAATAAATTATTGTAGTTTGTCATGTATGTCCGGACGGTTTTTCAAAAAGCAGGATTACATTGAAGCATCGATCGATAACATTTAGCCGGATTCCCGATTTTTTCTATAATATACACAAACAAATAAAATGAAAAGAGTGTGCATATGACCGAGGTAATGCATTTGAAAGTCATTGCAATTCACGTCATTGTCTAATTGTTGATTGCTATATTTTCTCTTTCAAATGTCTATGACGCAGATAGGAATTAAATACAATATTTTAAAGTTTGCAACAAAAATGAACAATGTCAGGCAATATAATTGGGAAAAAATGAGGTTTTTTTTATGTATCACGACTTCGATTAATCTTTGAATTAATATCTAAAAAGCTATACAAATGACAATGCAATAGCATGAATATTATTGCACAATTATCCCTTCCCAATATTTGCTCAGTAATCTTTCCGCTAACTAGTACAGAAGAGTGTATTTAACATTTTTATTATGTTTCAGTTTAGTTCTTTACTTCACACAATTTTATACTGCCACATTTCGATACCGGGGGGGGGGGGGGGGCAAAACTTTACTTGTCTTCATGCATTTTACCAGTTGCGTTTCAAACAAATTGTTGTATACGTGTATTATTATATTGGTGTTTGGAACAAGTATTTAATAAGGGAGAAAATGCCGAATAAAGTGTACATTTAGTCAACTGGAACTTATCGTAAATTGCCTAAATTTACGAATTTATTTAATGTAAGATTCTTTTGTAGATAGAAACCTTTTTAAAAAAAGCAACAGTTATATTTACATTAATTCAATGTTATGGAAATGTCATGCATACAGTTTATCAATTATATGGAATGGAAAATCCAAAATAGCTATATAGGAATTAAAAAAACAACATGTTATATTGTTGAGCGGGTAGGATTTAGTGATGCATTAATAATCGTAAAAGTTAGATAGAAACCTGATTAAAAACGAGCAGCAGTTATATTTATATTACATTACATTACAAGTCACAAGTCACAAGTAGCTCGAATTGTGGGATAAAGCCGTCCGAAATCAAAATACTTGACATACAGACAGAACCAAATTATCATTGGAGCATATGCATAGTAAATTTCCATAAATCCATATATCGGAATGAATACATGTACTACATATTCTGATAAAATTAATTTCAAAACAACCAATCAAAAGCCAAAAAGCCAAAAATAGCGTCTGTTATGTCCATGCTTTTAATAAATAAGTGTTTTCGCTTAACGAGTCCACTCCAGCCATGGCATTGTAGATTATATTCTAAATTTTGGTTCTGTGTACTGTGACACGGAGGATATTTCTTTGTATCGTTATTCACGCGATTTTGGAGTTGGAAAGTACTTTTAGTAGTATGAATTTCAAATAAGTGTATCATGATCGTTTTTAAATTTCCCATTATTTTTATGAATACTAAGAATACACTCGTGTTTTAAAATGTTTCACTAAATAAATGTTAAGACCTGATAATTATTATAATTCTATCGATATATTTGATATTTTATAGAGTTGAAATGCTTATATAATCACACTTAAAATACATATAAGTAGGCTTTAAAACTTGATCTGCCCAACTGTTAAACGTTAAACAACAAACTAGTCCATCCTCTAAAATTGAGTTCAAGGACATATACATTGAGGGTTCAAATCAACTATTTCTTCATTTCATTAAAAATCATATCCTAAAAAACACTGAAACATTTTCTCAACATATAGTTTGCACATTAAAAATGATCTTCAAATCAAACGTTGAAGCCATTTATTCTTCAGCCAAATGAAGCTATGACAAAACTCAATTATAATAAAATATTTAATAGAGTCAAATTTAAAACTATTTTACCTCCGGGCTAATCATTTGTGTAGGGATTGTGTTCAACTATAATACAAAATTTATTTTTAATGCATGCGATACTAATCTTAGCCACAATATTTTGTCCACAGAAGTATAATGAGATTATACAATGCATGATACAACAAAAGAACTTACAGTATCAAATTACTTGGCTACTTTATTATTTAACGACACCGCCTACATTCTATTGTCAATTGAAGTCGTTCGCTAACGCAGTCTAACCAACGTCACCAAAACATAACCCATTTGGTGGAAGTAATGAAAATGGACACTAATAGTTGGTCCTATTTAATATAAAACTTGGTATATAATTATTATATTTATCGAAGGATTCTTAATATACATGAACTTCAACAAAAAGTGTTTGGTGTTTCGAGGCAACTTTCAGCACTTGATTCAAAACACTAAAACAATCCAGAAGCGTTCAATAAAAAATGGGTCTGCGACTAAACTGAAAACGGAAGAATATGCATCGAATAAATAATATAGATATGCAATAGTACTGTTACATTTCATATTTGGAATATTAATGTTATTGAAATATTTAAGTTACCAGGGTACTCATTCAGAAGTTGCTTTGAGCTTAGTAGAAGTAAGTGTACACTTCAAACAAAACACGATTTAATAAACGTCTAATAAAGCATTATTATAAATTATGCTCGCTTTAATTTTGTTCACCGCACATATAGAAGTGTTGAAATCAAAGTTATGAAACGCAATGAAGTTTAAACATAATCAGATTACGATTTAAATTATGCTGAGTGATAAACAGAACGTAATCACACATTCAAACATATTTATAATTTGTACCTAACTGAAAATAAATGTTTCCAATTATTTGAAATTGGAGACACTGCTACCGTTTTATCATAGTGACAAGTGACAAAAATCGTTATGCAATACTAGACATAACGAATAATCATATTTTGTATTGTCTTAACATTCTTTTATTCAGACGCAAAAGGAGGCAACGAGATATTTCAATATGGGGAGGTTTCACAAAGTTAATGAATTTTCAGTGGAAAGTTACAATTGTCAAATTGAAGTTGTGATTAATGCAAACGATGAACCGAGAAACTATTGCCATCACTGAAAATGTCAATATATTCCAGACGGTCATGTATGTCGAGATCGTATGCTGCAGTATAGAAACTGTACGTTTGCTTTCAACCCTGAAGCGACATCCTCTTTTCACCGAGCATTCTTCTGGCTCCATACCAATGTGATAATACGTAAATAAAATCACGTAGCGGTTCTTCATTGACCATCAAGACGTTTGCTGTCTTGACCACAAGACGGCTAGTCACGTGATACAGGCCGGCTTGACGAATGAACATTTCATCTTCGTTATACAGATGTGTTATTTGTAAGTACTTGGTTTTGTCACTGTTTTGCCAAATTCGTTCTAAAGGAATTTATGCCCATCTGTTATAATCATAATACGAAAAATAATTAATTGCAGAAATAAACATGTTATATCTATTTTTAATTCCTAAATGGTAGGCTGAAAAAAGTTAAGTATGCGATTAACAGCGTATACAAATATATGGCTTTGTTTTGATTGTATGCATTTACTTTCTTCGTGTTTTATTAGCAGGGGCATATTTTGATGCATCTTTTCTCTCATATACTTCAGTTGTTTGTTATTTTAGCATGTTATTACATAATTACATACTATAGATTTGATACAATGCAAAAGAACGGTTTCTGTGTTTATATTTTATAAAATATATTCATAAAAGACAGAAACAAAACATTTTATATTTGGACTAAAATTCATGTCCTAGAAAAGCTGAATGATATGGTTAACAATTATTTGCACAAACATGGCCTTTATAACAGCATTTTAGAAAAGTATGAACACTTTGTAAGAGTACATACTTTTTACCACTGCATTGAGAACACTTGCCGTGATACAGACCGCTTTAACGTATGGTGTTTGGTTTTCATAACTGCCACACGTTTGAATTGAAGGAGCGCTCTAGGAACAGCTATAATTGAAATGATTTATTTCAGGGCTTGCATTAAGAGGAAGTTTTTGTCACAGAACTTCAGCCTTGGAAGTCCCATGTAATTAAGGATGACAAAGAAAACAACAATGCACTCGACTTCCTATATCCAACACTTGGAAGTGAGGACTGTCAAAATTTTCTCTTTTGTGCAAGGTCAGATTATAATTAAAAGTTTTCAATTGTTTAAAAATAAAATTCATGGAGTGAAAACATGACTGAAGTAAATAATAGCTATACGAGGGGCGATCAAAAAGTTCGTGGAATGTATACATAAATAACAAACAAGTAGTCACACTATTGTCAAATTTAGTCTACATGTGTCTTAATATATTACCTCTTTGTATTGTATTTAAACGTTGTCACTAACAGAGTTGCTAACAAAATAAGCCGTTGCAGTAACCTTATAAAGAAATTGACGTCAGAAAACCCAATAACTTGTTACACTGACGACATTTAAGCAAGCTACATTTTTTTTCGCGGTGTTTCTTTTACTAAAATTTGAAATATTGTTGTAAATGTATAAACGTTCTCATACAATTTTCGGACTGCTCCACGGTGGGTAAATGCGTTTATGATGAGGATAAAAATGTGAATGCACTGATCCAGTGCTTCCAATCTCTGAGTTAAGATCAAGGACACTGTCCGAGGTGAAATGCCGAGTATAAAACGTTCATCCATGTTTCGTTTCCGCTCCATAACCTCTATGCCTGTAAATATTTTCAAATAACTGTAGATTATTATCCGACATGACCAAGTAATGTGAAAATGCTTGTCTGTCGAAAGACAATGTAAACAGTCAAATATATGCATGAAGCATAATTTTCAAACAGCTTGACAAAAATAATCACCATCATGAGATGGTATGTCGAGCGCATGAACCTGGCCTTAAGTCACTCAATAAATTGTTCCGTGTCAAAGAGTACGCAAACTGCTAACTTCCTTATGTGTGCCTAAGCTGTATGAGGGTGTTTTTATTTCGTTATTGACAGCTATAGTTACTACTGCCGATCTAAAATATTACACTCGTAATCTTCTACATATACTTTTGCACATTTCTGCTATGACAATTGTAACATTGAAACCACTTTAACTTTTTCTGACATTGTGATCCTTTTCTCTAACAAGTATGCTTCGGGGCATAACATAAAACATCTTAGTCAAGTGGAATAATCGAAGTTGAGACCTAAAACTATTTCTTTACGCTTACCTTTTTTATAGTTTGATGGAGGATATCGGTTGCTTTACCGATGCATTTGCTGCTGTTAGATATGTGTACGATATTCGACTGACTTTCGACTGTTTCTTGTCTTGCTTGCAGATCCGAACAATTGACGCTTAGATCAGGCTGTGTCATGACAACGTTTTTGCATCGTATTGAAGTCGAGTTGCCGACTAATGCTATAAAGATCACTGAGAGCAAAAAGTCCGTTGTTATCAGGAAACACAACAAACTATTCATCTGTAATGGAGAAAGTAATGTATATAATCAGAATGTGTTATGTATACAAAAATGAAACAAGAGGGCAATAAGGCCCTAGGTCGCTCTCCTGAGGGGCTAAGAAACTACTTTTCGAAGCAAGTTTCATGAAGATTCGGCTTAAAATGTGGCCTTTAGAGTATTTACGTCCTTTTTTTCAATTTGGCCTGGTGACCTAGTTTCGAACGTATCCCAGATATCATTTGGACAAATGTTATGAGCAAGTTTCGTGATGATTGGGCTATAAATGTGGCATTTAGAGTATTCACAAGCTTTTCTTTCAATTTGTCTTGTTGACCTAGTTTTTGACCCGACATGAGCTAGTTTCGAACTCGTCCGGGATATCATTGAAGAAATTTTCTGAGCAAGTTTCAAGAATATTACTTCTAGAGTGTTCACAAGCTTTTCCTAAAATTTACCCAAGTTACCTAGTTTTTGACCCCACATGACCCTGTTTTGAACTTGCCCGAGATATTATTAAAACACATGATCTGAGCGAGTTCCAAGAAGATTGGATAAAACATATGACTTCAAGAGTGTTAAGAAGCTTTTTATTCAATTTAACCCAGTGACCTAGATTTTGATCCCACATGACCCAATTTTGAACTCGTCCGATATATCATAAGAACAAATGTTCTCGGCAAGTTTCATGAAGAGTGGGCAATAAATGTGGCCTTTAGAGTGTTCACAAGCTTTTTAAAGTTTTCAATACAGCCATATACGAAAACTGCCCGGACCCCTGGCGGCCATGTTTTTCAATGGAGCGGAGCCATTTTCAAACTCGGCTGAGGTATCATAAGAACAAATGCTCTTAGCAAATTGCATGTTAATTGGGCAAAACAAATGTGACTCCTAGAATGTGCACAAGCTATTTCTAAAGCCATATAAAAGGAAATCTGCCCCGCCCCCTGGCGGCTATGTATTTTAACGGAACGGAACCATTTTCGAACTCGGCCGAGGACAAATGTTCTGGGCAAGTTTCATGAAGAGTGGGCAATAAATGTGGCCTTTAGAGTGTTCACAAGCTTTTAAAAGTTTTTAATTAAGCCATATACGGAAAACTGCCCCGCCCACTGGCGGCCATGTTTTTCAATGGAGCGGAACCATTTTCAAACTCGGCTGCGGTATCATAAGAACAAATGTTCTGAGCAAATTTTATGTTAATTGGGCAAACAACTGTGACTCCTAGAATGTTCGCAAGCTTTTCCTATTCTATATAAGGAAATCTGCCCCGCTCCCTGGCGGCCTTGTGTTTTAACGGAACGGAACCATTTTCGAACTCGGCCGATATATCATAAGAACAAATGTTCTAAGCAAGTTTCATGTTGACTTCTGGAGTGTTCACAAGCTAATTTTTCAAGTTGACCTAGTGACCTTGTTTTTGACCCCATATGACCCAGTTTCTAACTCGTCCGAGATATAATCGGGACAAATGTTTTGAGTAAGTTTCATGAAGATTGGGCAACACATTTTGTGACCCTTCACTGTTTTACAGTATTCAGATAGGTTATCTCATTAATATCTTTATTACAGTTGATCGATGTTAGTAAATAAAGTAAATGTGTACAATATATGTATTGTATATATTCAAAAGCTGTCAGTTTGTTAAATACTGTCTTTTTAATAGAAGCAGAGGCTGTGAGTTCCATATTTATGATGGTTTTTAAATACTTTTATATACAATGATCTATAGTGTCCTCCACCTAATAGTCTAGATTACCATTCAGCTTCATGTTTACAGACTACATATTATCATCATGTTGCTGTAGTATGTATGTGTTTTGATTGTTGAAGTTAATATTGGAATGGTGCTACCGGTATTTCTTGCTATATTATGTGTTTTGTTACTCTTATATTCTTAGGTTGTTAATTTTATCAATATGCTTATGATTGTTATTGTATTGTTAATCTGGTTGTTACTGGTGATACATGTATGTTTAAAACCTATGTACAATTAATAAATTGCGTACGTGAATGAATTTTGAATTGTTTATCGCATTCCGGTTAATGTACAGATTTCATTTATTTAACGAATTATTTTAATTCTTTTAGCTGGTATTTTGTACGTATAATGTTACCAGTCAAAGGCATTGACAAACGTTGATAAATTATAAGATGATTTTATAGTTGCAGTCTAACATCTATATAACCATATAAGCTATATGGCTTTGTACCTGTTCATATAGTGACCAACATCCTACGTGAAATATAAATATGATGACACAAGTGGGAAAATCGTCAATATGCCCTAACTATTATGTTTCCAGAAATGAATATACCTTCCCAGTGGTGGTTGTGACAACTACTACGTCAGAATGACAGTTAAAAACTGCTTTTCAAACAAACCTTAAAGGAAACTATAGCAGACGTGTCAAGTTACCCGGAACACACGTGACTGATTCGGAACCCCCGCAATCAGTGCATACAGTTCAACAAAATATTTAACAACAATACTTAATGTTACCAAATGTTTAAAACACGCATATTGAAGCTGAGATATCTGTCTTCCAATGTATATTTAGGTTTACGTCATTGAAAGTACATTTAAAATGAAGAGAGCGGTTTTGTCGTTAGTGACCCTGAACTACCCTATTAATAGTACCTTGCAGCGAGGTCTCGCTTGGGATTGCATATGGGGTGGGTGGAGTCAGGGTCAGTGTGACTTAAAATAGCAAAAAAACGGTTTCCGCTGTATACATTGAGAACGAATAAGGATATTTGAATGAAACTTCATACATAGATACCTGATATCGAGACCACGCTTGGAATTACATATGGGGTGGGTTGAGTCAAGGTCAAGGTCACCGTTACTAAAAAAAAAAAGGTTTCCGCTCAATAACTGAAGAACACATTGAGATATTTTAATGAAACTTTTAACGTGTTTACTTTTTACATCTATTTTAGCTCTGGTGATCTACATATTCATCGGACCGAAACGATTTGAACAACTTTGTGATTAACGCAAGGATCATTTCTGTGAAGTTTCGCGAAACCCTGCAAAGCTGTTTAGGATATGTTGATTAAATGAAAATGATGACTCACGACGGGCAAAAGGCGATCACGAAAGCTCACCATGAGCACGCTGTGCTCAGGTGAGCTTAAAACGCTTTCCACTCTCCAGAACTTTCTTATATTGTTGTGCTGGCTTTTATGCATTTCATTCGAACAATTTGGTTTTCGTTGAGTTTCCAAGGTTCTTGTTTTTTTTATATATACGTTTAGTAGATGCGGTTTTAAAGCATGTCAAAATAAATGTTTGTGTTATTACATATTAAATAGTGCTGTATTGACGGTATATTAATGAGACGAAACAAAGGAAATGCTGCTCATTTTGTTATTAGGAGGCCCTACTGTGGTGATGAACTCATTCGCCCGGCTCTGTTTTTTCTTTAACATTTTGTAAATCATTACCAAAAAAAAACAATGAAAGGAGTCGTGAACGGATGAAATCGTGCCACCGAGCTGTGACTAGCCTTTATAAACTGCGAACACTAGCCGATGTGGGCCGGACATAGACCGGGAACAGACCAGACAGGTTTTTCAAGCTTGGATAAAACATGAAAGCTTTGTCACGCTCAGGGTCCATTGTTTTGAATGTTCACCTTCAGGAGGGCAAGAACCCCGGTCTAGATTTTGCCGGTTTTATATTCTTACACTTTAAGATCATACGCAAACTATGCATGTTTGGTCACGATTGGATGAAAACTGAAGTATCTATATTGCACAAAGTGACTGTACAATACTTGTTGGAACTATGTTTTTAAAAAAGGGGCATTACTCAAGTACGTTAAGAGCAATAATGCCGAAAATTCCACTTAACCAGTTTGTGCCTACCTACACATACTTAAAGTTTCGCACAACTTCTCAAGTTATTGTCTGCACAAGCCTTATTTGAACTATTTTTTTTAAAAAGGGCATATACTTATGTATGATAACAGCAATTATGCCGAAAATCGAATTGAACCTTTTTTTAAATAGGGGCATAACTCAAGTACGATATAAGCTAATATCCCGAAAATTGAAGTTAGCCTCCTTTTTATGCCTACAAACAATTCCGTAAAGTTTAAAAATGATTGCATAAAAACTTCAAGTTATTGTCTGCACAAACTGAAGGGGATTGTATTATAATACAATGGTCTACCCTGGCAATACACCTCTCCACGTACAACACATGAGAACAATATCATGTTGCCTTATAATGTCCATTTGAAAACAGATCGACTTCTCAGCATCCCACGAGAAAACACAAACAAATCTCACAAACAAAGTTTTTAAACCATGGATGGTGGTGGAAAAACAGTTACGTATAACAAGTTACATGAGTCAGATCACTGCGTTTTCTTGCGTCGCAGTATTGCAAAGATTCTTTTTCATGTTCGGTCCATCAGGATTTAGCCTCCGCTTTGTCCAGCTTTCCCCATCTGAGATACAACACACTTTTAAAGAACATGATTATTTTATAGTTCAACTTTTGCGTTTCAACAATTCATGGTATAAGGTAATCTATTTTTTTTGTAAATACAATAACTAGATAGGAGATGTAGTAAAGTTTATTTTTTAAATCCTCTACCTAAATAGCAGATGCAGTAAAAAAAATAATTCTAAATACACTAACAAAATAGGATAGGTAGTAAACTTTATTTTCTAAATACACTGACTAAATAGCAAATGCAGTAAACTTTTTCCTAAACTCACTTACTCAATAGTAATGTTTTATACAAATCAACAATGCACAGACAGATAGCAGTGAAACAAAGCTGTTTCAAATGGTAAACCAGGCTGAAATGGACAATTTTAATTATCTTATAATAGATATGTTTACAATATATCCAGTTATTGGATTCATAGAACACTAATGTTCCAAAATTCAAAAAAATCATGTAAACTTCTGCTAACTAACAAACACTGTATTTCAAACTGTTACAGTACTACAAGTAACAAAGATATCAGTGAACTGATAGAAGCTCCCCAATGCGCTTTGCCAAGTAATGGGAATGCAATCAGAAGTGCAGATTCCAGACAATTGTGCTCTATATATTAATTTCAGCAATCATGAAAGTCCCATTATTGTAAGAAAAATAATTGAAGCGGAGCATCTTGGTACAGTGAACACCACCTCTTGGTAATGAAGATTCCGATACAGTTTCATTGAATATTGGCTAGTGGTTGCTGAGAAACAGTCCAACAAAAATTGCGCACAATACAATTATTCCAGCAACCTTCAAAGTCCCACAACTCCAAGGAAAATCACTGAAAGGGAACGTTGGGTACTGTGCACACCTCCTGTTGATAATAGGGCATCACATACAGTTTCATTGTATTCTGGCCAGTAATTGCGGAGAAATAGCCCGGACAAGAATTGTGCACTATATTATAATTTCAGAAATCTTCAAAATCCCACAACTCTTAGAAAAATCATTTAAGCGGAACGTCCTGGTTCAGTGCACACCTCCTTTTGATAATTAAGCAGCTTCCATGAAGTTTAATTGAAATCTGGCCAGTAGTTGCGTAGAAATATATTGGAGAACAACAAGAGCTGCCTCAGGACAGTGCGCTCGACTATTCAACCGCTTTGTCAGAGTTATTGGCCTTTATCAGTACAAAAAGGAGCACAATTCCGCTAAATTGCTGGTCACAGTTATGTGCATATGCACATGTTGTCGTATTATATGTATTAAACAAGAAACATCGAAATTCCACGAAAACAAAATTTTTCGAACAAAATGCATTTAACTCAGCACAAAAATAAAAGTAATGGCGACCTTGACTCCACCAATCCCAAGCGAGGTCTATATGTAACGTATCTACAGATGAAGTTTCATCTCAATGTCTTCTCAAGCTAGTAACCGGAAACTGTCTATTTTAGTAATGGTGACCTTAAACTTGAACCACCCACCCAATATGCAATCCCAAGCAAGGTCTAGATATAAGATATATATGTATGAAGTTTCATTAAAATTTCTCAATGTGTTCTCAAGCTATTCAGCGGAAACTGTTTTTTATTTTTTATTTTAATGGCCTCGACATTGACCCCACCCACCCTATACGCAAAAACAAGCGAGGTCTCGATATAAGGTATCTATGTATGAAGTTTCACTAAAATATCTCAATGTTTTCTGAAGTTATTGAGAGGAAACCGTTTTTATATGTTTAGTAATAAAAATCAAAAGATGAACAAACGAACGAATGGTGCATGAACGAACCAACAAACGCATGAATGAATGAATCAAATAAAGAGATTAGTGAATGAATGAATGAATCAATCAATTAATAAATGGATGATTTACTTGGTGAGTACTAATTTTGTCAGATCAAGAAAAACATGCACATTCTTTTGTTGTCAGTAATACTATAACAATGAAGCAAAGGGTTTTGTTAAGTTGACTTGTTTGTTGTTTAAAATAAATAATACGTATATATGTTATGCTCAATGTTGATTTACAGTGGCGAGTACTAATTATAATTTGTTATTACCATATTTTATGAATGAAAAATAAAACAAGGTCGGTATTCACCAAACGATTTTTAGACTTTAGGCTCAAGAATAATAAAGCTTCTTGAAACAGTTCTGCTCTAAGAATTGTCAGTTTGATAATTATTTGGTATTTACCAACTTAAATTAAGGCATTCTTTATTTAGAATGATATAAGGGACATTCCCAGCCAGCAAGCATATATCGGATAGATATCGGTATATCGATATCGCATTGACAAACGTCCCGATATCTATCCGTTATCGCTAGCAAGCATGTAGATCTACTGTACATATCGGATAGATATCGGCTAGTTGTCGGCTATCGATATAATAGTTCGATATCTACCCGTTCTATATCCGAAGTAGATGTATACATTTAGTATATGTGATATATGTTTAAAAAATCATTTTAAGTAACGATGTCGGATCGATGTAGGGCCGATATCTAAAATGGCAAGCATTAATTTCCCTTTATTTTCATAAAATTATGCATGTGTATCAATCCGACAATACTAAAGAGTATTTTACTGAAATGAATGTGCGTTCTATGACTCCACAAATCTTATTTGAAATACCTTCACAATTACTTTCGTCGAACAAAATCGTTTTCGGTTGGCGCAACATTTTTGCTCGTTTAAACTGGAACCAATGATCTCCAGAAAGTAAAAGTAACATTAAAATTTTCAGTTTCCTCTTCAACGCAGAAAAAGCAACAAGAAGTAAGTACTTATGACTATTTGTAGGCATCGTGTTTCTTTATATCAGCTATTCAAATTGTATTAAGTCTGTACGCGTAGAAAAATACAGGATATTGAAATGTAACGTATTTCGCGAGTATTGTTATTATTATTAGTATATTACGATACTGTTTTGTCATATCTACGAATGTAAATATTTACAGCGAGATAAGTTCTTTTTTTACATGTTACAGGTTCAATATACTTCAAATATTTGTATTTAAAAGGCTTACAGTTTCAATTTATTTTAATTTTAACAGTATTGAATACATTATATTTAATGTTCACAGATTTTTGTAGTTTTTTGTAGTATGCCATGAATAGTCTTAACTTAACAGATTTGAGCATCGAAACTAAAAAGCTCAAGTATAATGACGATACAGAAAAAATTGCTCCCACCGGGCTTCGAACCTCAGACCTCTAGATCTAAAGGCTACCGCCTTAACCACTCGGCCATTCCAACTTTTATATATGTGGATGCATTTCATATTCTATTGTATGATTGTATGATTGTACAATTTATGTAAGCGATCAACTTGTTGTCAGTAATTTTAACGAAAACAACAGAAACAATCCAAATTATTCAATCGTTTATAGTTACAAACACTTAAATGATTTTCTAAATTTCCACTGATGATTACTCATACACAAAACGGTAATTATAGTATATTTTTATGTCCTTTGTGTTATTTCACTCCTTTATTTATGCTATTCTTTCATTGTGGGAATCTGTGACAAACAGTTGAAAAAATTTCAGTTGGCCAATCTGCGAACTGGTCCCTTAAAATAGTTGAATACACTAAACTAATGAACCCACAATTAGAACAAATTATACTGAAAACAATTTTGTTTTCAGACGAATTACCTGCTATTGGGCCTCTTTGGATGACAATAAGGTCTTGGACTTTACAATGTTCATCACTGACAAACAGGCTGCATATTAATATGGACAGATTCATCTCATTTGAATTTGTCATTTGGACAGATGAAGGTAATCAAATATACATTGGATGTAGTAATACTTGGTCAGAACATAAAGTTCACTTGTATTGATGTGAGCAAGTTAGTGACACACTGTTTAAGGCTTAACTTTAAGCAGTTTGTGCATAACACCATTACAGAGATCAAGTACAATTTCCCCAACTCTGCTTTATTAATTATTATTATGACTCAACATTGTCTGTGTAATATTGTTACATTTATTTAAAATTGGAGTGTAAAGTAAAACATTGATTGCATTATATGACTACAATTATTAATTGAACTACTTTCTGTGATCTAAACTTCTCACACACAAAAAAATACTAAGTTTAATTTACATACATTCCAGCTGCCAGTGGCATACAGTGTCTGCTTGGAACAACACTATTATCATTATCGGGTGGAGTGTTGCATCAAACAGTGGCTAAGGAATTTGACTGAGATAAAGAACCAGTGGATAAAAAACATTCTACTCATCATTAACATTATGAAAACTTCTAAAGTAACAACTCTTTAATGTGTGATTTGCAAAATTAAATGTAAACCTTTTGTGAGGATAACAAAGAAACCATTTCATCTAGAATGCTTTTGGAAACATAATATTGTCAAATATGTGTTTAGTTTTTTTTTGTTTTTTGTATTTCAGTGTGTTTACACTTTTTACTGGAATTGTCTTTGATTTTGTTTTCATTTCCAGTTTGGATTCGAATTAGATTTTCATTTGTTTATATGATTTTTAGATATTTAGTTTGATCTAAATTAAGGCCATTGAAATGTGGAAATTTCAATTTGATACTAAATGTCTTTTTCAATTATTTGTCGGTTAATTATTGCTGAATTATTAACTTCTTCAATTTTGTTGCACAGGTTTTATAGCATGTATGATGGTGGATGATGCCAATATTTATTAATAACTTACATATTGATAGAAAGAATTTGTTATTCTTTTCAGTGGCAATTCAACTTACAATAAATTATTGCATTTCTTAGCTTATCCTTGGTTACTGTCACATCACTGACATGTTGTAAGTGACTGTTTATACAAACCTATAAGATTTCAATGTGACATGTCCTTTAATGTTTTTAGCTATAAAACTGATTTAAATATTAATTAAAAATTAAGACGTTGAAAGATCATATAAACCTGTGTATAAATACATAGCGTATACATTCCCTTGGTGATTTGCTATTGCTTCTGTTATATTTATCACAGCTTTTTGTGATTGTTTTATTATACTTTGGTTCTCAAACGTAGTAAATGTTTTGAGAAGATATAATTATATGTGGTTATTATAATCGAAGATATGTACACTTTCTTGAGTGTTGTTGCAAATTGCACATCATTTTGAAGTTTAGCATTAAAATAAACAAGTGTGGTTATCAATTCAAAAGAAATTGACAATATCGTCGAATAGATATCGGACCAAAGTAGGCTTGCTAGCTGGAACGATATTGACCCGATATACGTCCGATAAACAATGCTATAAACAAATCTATTGCCGATTGGCAAAACGTTGATCGGATAGATATCGCGAGCGATATCTATACGATATTGTTGAAAACATATCGGATATCGGACCGATGCAGGCTTGCTTTCTGGGACGATATTGGCCCGATGTTTATCCGATATGTATCCGATTTGCAATGCTTCGATGACTGCCCGATCAAATGCCGATGGGCAAAACGTTGATCGGATAGATATCGTTAGCGATATCTATCCGATATATTCAAAACATATCGGATAGATATTGGTTCGATGTATGCTTGCTTTCTGGGACGATATTGGCCCGATGTCTATCCAATATGCAATGCTTCGATGACTATGAGAGCCGATATGCAGTGCTTCGATTATTGCCCAATCAAATGCCGATGGACAAAACGTTGATCGGATAGATATGGCGAGCGATATCTATCCGAGATATTCGAAACATATCAGATAGATATTGGCCGGATGTCTATCCGAAATATATCCGATATGCAATGCTTCGATGACGGCCCGATCAAATGCCGATGGGCAAAAAGTTGATCGGATAGATATCGTTAGCGATATCTATCCGATATTCAGAAAATATCGGATAGATACCGGACCAATGTAGGCTTGCTGGCTGGGTTGCTACCCAGCATAATTGCAAAAGCACAGGTATTTTTCCTCAGTCTTCGACTATTCTTTATTTTAAAGTCTAAGAATGGGTTATTTAATACGGGTCGTAGGCTATTCTTTTTTTCAGTCTAAGAATGGGTTGGTGGTGAATACGGGTCTTAGACTATTCTTTATTTAAGTCTAAGAATGGGTTGGTGGATACGGGTCTTAGACTATTCTTTATTTTTAAGTCTAAGAATGGTTTGGTGAATACGGGTCCAAGTACCAAAAACAGTGCATGTAGTAATTGTACAATTTTTATTAGAACAACACATTCAAGAAGTCTGTTCAGGTATGTTTGTTTATTTGTTTGTTCGGATGTTTCGCCGTATTTAACAATATTGCAGTTAGTCATATTACGGCGGTCAGTTAACCTACTCACACTTTTTCTGGGTAAGCTGGTTTACCAGTACTAAGTGCACATACTTATGCCAGTAACTGACAACTGCCCTACTTGATTCAGAGGTAGGGGGTAAATGGCCGTAGAAATAATTTCATGACCAATCCCCACATAAGTTACGTGGCCGGGCTGGGAATCGAGCCCGCGGACCTCGGATTTGAGTCGAGCGCTCTACCAGCTGAGCTAGCCTGCCCGGCTATGAACAGGTATAATTGTGATGTCAACAACATTGCAAGTATACATATTAAATCAAGTATGAGTTATGTAAAGTAAAACAAGAAGCAACAACAACGTATTAGTAATGTGCATATTTTATTATTTGACGTAGCATTTCCAATATGTATGAACAGGTGAAAATCTATCAATTGTCAACCACAAATTAATTACTTGTTAGCGTGTAAAACACTAGGCATGTTAATAATTCCTAGGCTTATGATGAGCCGAGAACTCATTTCAGAGCTGGAATCATTGATGTATTCAGGACGATTTACGACAACATACAAGTGGTCATTGAGGTCAAGATTTATGCTGCAGTAGACAAACTGTACGTCTGATTCCGACCCTGAATTGACATCCTCTTTTCACTGAGCATTCTGCTTGAACCATATCGGTGGGACAACACGTATGTATAGTAAAGCAGTGGTTCTTCATCGACCAACCAAGCATTTGCTTTGATGGTTAGACGACTGGTCACAATATACAAACCGGCATGATGGAAGAAAATTTCACCTTTGTCAGGAAGATAGGTTATGTGACGTGCATCTGGTTTGGCAACAGTTTTGGTACCGTCCTTCCATAATAATCTATGACCGTCTGAAATGAAAGTACTCTGAAATTAACCGTAATCAGTATTTCAGATACATTTAATGGAGGGTTGCGTTAATCACACAAAAAGTAAACACAACCAATAGGCAGAGATAACATAAACACATAGTTTCATTCTCTGGTGTAAATCTTTTGGCACATGTAATAATACGAAATTCGATTTGTGTATGTGAAGTTGTAGACAATGGACCAAAAGACAAACATAATGTTTGGTGTCGTGTAAAAACAGGAATAAGGACTATTTACAGTTAACTTTTTATAATTTGCTGTCGAAGTTTCATGAAGTACCGGATATCAATTTTTTTTGTTCATATAGTAGAATAATACGGTTGGACGGTAAAATGTGTTAGCCCAACATGACTGATCAATGCTAATACTAGTGATGGGTGAAGCACAAGCTTTGAAGCGCTGATATGATAATAAAAATGTAAGAACGTCATTTTAATGACAAATACAAAATTAATAATCATTTTATGACGAATAAACTGTTCTGAAATACTGTTACTGTGTGGTATTTTTAAATATATTTACCATATTATTACAAAACCATGGGTAGTGTTATAAATGTCCTTACATAAAATGGATTTGTTCATAAGACCAAGTTAGAGAAAATCTATGTAAACTTGACGAAGTTATGACTACCAAACCAATACACCCTTTGGTTTGTGCGTCTGGACTTCGATATCTTGTTATAGTGAAAAATATCTTTTTCAGAAAAGTGTTTCTTTATTTATCATACAAATGATGCTTTTACTATTATTATCATGGACATACGTCAATTGCCTGTGGTTTGAAGAGAAAAGGACTTCTCTTTCCTTTTTCGGGCTCAATTCCTTCAATGCCGACCGCTTGCACGTACACAGTTTGGACTTCTTAACTGCCGCACTGTTGAAGTAGCACACTGGGGACAGCTATCAAAGTGAACGTAAAAAGTCATTTTCTTAAGATGAAACTATTTTATATTTATATATATATATTAGATATATCCAAACATTAATGCTACAGTGGCAATCAGTAGAATGCTTTCTTAAGCATATACAATTATAACAATAACAAACACTGACTGTTCAAAGTGCTGGAATAATATTCGTCAATAGTTGGCTGATATAAAGAACCCGATACAACAGTTATAAACATTTTCTAGTGTTTATAAATACAATTTGTCATAAGTTCCGAAAGTATGCACACGCGCACGCGAACGCACGCAAGCAAGCATTTATACTTACACACGCACAAACACATCGCATATGACATATTGAAGAGCACTGTTAGTTTTCAAGAAGCTGAAGATCCATTCGTATATGTAATCCAGTCACGTACTATCAGTGCATTTTCACCATATGCGTTTGTGCATGCTAAGCAGATGAAGGTCTCATACGGAAAAAAACAACACAAATTACATGCACACGAAAAGTGTTTGCATGTTTCCGTTTTCTTTACAAAGACAGCTCGCTGTATATGTTTTAAGGTGTGTTTTAATGGTATTGACACAGTACAAATTGCATCCAAAGTATATAATATAATAGCATCTGTTGTCCTATTCACTATAAAGTATCGCCACATACACAACATTAAAAAATATATTATTTGACGTCAATATGGTTATAATAGAAACCTTTAAAAATGTTAGCATATAGCATTCCTTATTAATACGGACAACTTTTCTTGCAGCTAGTCGAAGAACATCTGTTGTTTTGCCGGTACACACAATACCAGAAGCCATTCTTTTGACACTCTGCAGGTCATCAACTTGTTCATTTCTTCCAACCAGATCCGTACAATTTATGCTCAGGTCTGGCTCGGTGGTGTTAATTTTCTGTATCGTGATAATACCCAGAAACCATTGACTGTTAGGAAAACCGTCGCATTCAGCATAACAAAGCTGATCAGGATAATCAAAACGAACCGTCGCTGAAAAATTCTTAGACAGCGACGCCGAAAAAAGTCAAAATGATCTTACAACAAGAAATGTCTTTAAAAACGACAATCGGCATTGAAATTAATATTGAGATAAAAATGACCGAAATATAAGAGAGGGCCAAGTTGAAAGTTACGCGACTTCTCAGACCCTAGATTGTTTGGTCCCCACCTATATTTGGAAACTTGTTGGACCCCAGGTTTTTCGGACACCATTAGATAACTTTTCGGACCCAAAAGTTTATTTGAGGTACATTTATTAATTTAAAAATAAATAAAATTATTATTAATATCTGTACCGTGAATAAGCCGATCATACAGCTCCATGTTTTCACCAGTGATACATGAATAACCAAAATAATTTACGTTAATATAATTTCGGGAATGAAATAAAATTATTATGTGTCAGACGAGTCTATATAGTTATTTAAAGTACCGGAAATATACCATATATTCATCTTTAAGTTAGAAGTTATCTAATATATACACGATTGGAAGTCAAATAAGCATGTATACTATGTATCCCAAGACTACTGATGAAGGCATCCTGCCGAAACATTTAGTGTATTAAAATTAAATAAATACACGTGTTTGTGCGATAATTATTATTATTATGTATCCCAATAAAAATAAATATTCAAGGAACATTCAGCGATGTTTGAAATATGTAGTCTTTATTTTTGATAACATAAACATAAACATTCCTTAGGCTATGTCGATTTTAAATTATATTCGGTAGGAATATGATATATCAAGGGTTCCTGTGTATTGTGTATTCAATCTGCGCAAATAACAAATCGACGTATTCAGAATCTTCTTAACATTTTATCTATAGACAAATGTAGCATCTTTTTACAAATTGAATAACATCTACTAGAGAATAATTGATAGAAATTTCAACTAAAAATATTTCTTACTAAATCGTTACCGCAGTTTAAATTCAAATTAAGAGTAAGTTTATAAAAATAAATGCACCATTTATTGAAATGTTTAGGTGTATGATTCTCTTAACGCTAATTGATGCATATACGAGTATACTTGCACAGCTATACAACGGTTGCTAGCTACGCGCACTATTTTTAGAATGACACTACTGTTTCTGGAATGTGTTGAACTCTTTAGAATCAATGGGCTATATGGAACGGCAACTCTGTGAATGAGATTAATGACTGGAAACATTGCACAATTGCTATTTATAGAGTGTACCGCTCATATAAATGAAGGATAAACAAATCGTTATTTCCTTACGTGAATGAGTATAGCATTCTGTTTATGGCATACAATGAGAAAATACATTCACAATACGCCTCAGTTCTAGAGTGTATGTCGATGACATGTTTATAACTTTATTTTAATTGCGTATGTAAACAATTATGTAAATTTTACTCCCCAAAAGTATGCAACACTAATTGATGGACATTAAACGCTTGTTGAAAGTTGTAAGTTTGCATTACCTAAAATTGAATATTTGCCAAATTCTATTGGCATTTAATTTTACCGCTGCATAATTATCGCAAGAAATCTGGGTCAAAAGCAATCTTAGACAGCTACGCCGACTAAATCCCTCGAAATCAAGAAGGAGTTCTCTTTTGTGTCTGTGTGTGTCTATTTATAGATAATTTACTTCCTATATCGGGAACCAGTCTAGAGAAAAATCATTGTTATCAATCGCATTAACGTATCGGCCTCGTCGGGAGGCGAGCTTTGATAGAATCTACAACGTGCAAAATATAAGCACGTATTGATTTCTCGAAATAAGGTGACGATATTATCGAATAAAAATTATATATACAAAAGTCTATGCATGTAATTACTTTAAACTTATGACTGTTAATCGAATGTTTATAATGTTCATATAGTGTGTGTTTCTACTGTATGATCGTTACACTGTTTTTGATTTTTTCAATCTGGAATAATATACTCGTATATGAAACATTATATCATTATGCATTCATGAAATTGTAGCAATGGAATGTTTGATTTATAGTAAATTCATTAAAGTGTACAATCGTGAACATTTCACCCATTGCCGAGCTGATTACTGCACGGTCTCGCTGTGTACATAAGTAGTACGCAATTAAAACTTCAAAACGCTAAAATGCAACATCTTCTATCAAGTAAAAAATCTTACCGTACCTTCATTGTTGTTTAAACTCCAGCCACCAATTGACTGTGTTAAACTGCGCACAATGATTACATTTATGAAAAGTTGGTAGCGTGTTTTTTTGGAAAACATGGTTGATACAGACGCGTAGTCAAGCTTTCATATCGGGGCGGCATAACATTTATATGTATGGTCAAATTGCTGCAGATGAACGAATACAATTTGACATTTATGAAAACACGAATGACGTAATGGCAGAATTCAGATAGTACAGAAGAAATGGCGTGAGCGGGCATTAAGAAGATATCGAATAAACATTATTACCAAACATGGTATGTTCCTATTTGTATACTATTCATTACTGTCTATGATTACAAACAAATTAATATTTTGTTTGATATGTAATGTGTTGAACTTGTGTTTGGAACTATTTTAAAAATATAAAATATTAAAATATTAATACGCTTTTTAAATCAATTATAAACCTTTTGGAAGATTGGTTTATAAAAGTATTACACATAACCGAAATAAAACACAATTGTTTAATACTGATATTGCACCATAGGTGCCGATTAACAATGCATGAACATGTCAGTCATCTGTAATAATCCTAGATACAAATTAAACAATGATACAAACTATACCAGCTCAAAACATGTGTTGATCTCTAAAACTGCCTATATAATATTTGCACCCGGTCTATATTTAGGCGTAAAAAATATGCTTGTTTAAGGTTATCTGACCTACCCTAAAAAAATGCCCCGACCCTAGAATAATTCATTGGGTTTGTCAGATTTATTTTTGTTTTATTTACCTTTTTGAATAATTAAATGTGTTTTTGGATAAATAAGTATTTGGTTTGATAGTATTCACTTATAAACAATGTTTAGGGATATTACTAATACGTGTTGAATATTTATTCAGTTTTAGAATCTTCAAGTTGACAAATAACGAAATAATAAAAATAATAAAACCAATCCCGACCTACCTATTATAATTGTATGGGGCACGTCACCTGAAACAAACATATTTTTGTACGCCTAAGTTTGTAAATATAGGCTTTATTTGACTGTTACAGCTGAAAACATCAGTTACAATGGACAAATTATAGTCCTTATCTACCTACAATCAAACAGCGTTATTTACTTGCAACAAGAGTACATATCAGGAATGTATATACATTGGATGCATTGGTTTGAAAAGTAACATGTGTAACTTATATAATTTAACGTGCTTAACATAGTTATATGATTGTCCAATTTTAATTAAACAGTCATTACAATGTACACTTACCACTTTGATAATATATCCCGTGATTTGTAGAACACATTCTTACTGTGTATTTAATATAGTTTATTATAGTTTATTATAGTTTAATATAGTTTAATATAGTTTAATATAGTTTAATGTTAAAAGTGCTATTGTTTCTTAACCCTGCTTCATGTTGACAGTCCTACTGTTTTCTTTTTCATACCAGCAATCACTGTTAACCATATTACTGAAACATTACTGTTACTAAAATATAACACTCCTTATTAATTTACCATACCTTGATGTCATGCTTAAAAAACAAAACATAACTGTAATTGTATGACTTTTATAAACAATTTATTTTTGAATAGTTGCTCATATGCACTAAAAATGTATGTCTTACATTCTACTTTGAGACTAAATAATATTACCTGGTATAGTTATTATGAACGCAACATATATATGTATAAATACATATGGGTGATCTTTCTGCTATATTTGAAATGCACAACTTGTGTACACATTTACGGTTCGTTTCATATCATCTATATAGTTTTAAACAGATTTTAACTGTGTTAATGAAGCGTTGTGTTCAATACTGTGTATGTCAGTTATACACTTCATGTACTGTCTGACTAAGCTGTTTGTTAATACTTGTGTAAGTCTATATTCTATTATGTAAATATGTAGGTTATGATTGTGTGACTTCTTCAATATTTGCATAAATTAATAAACATCCTAATTTTTAATTGTGTGCCTTATGATTATGCTATATCTTCAATGATTGTGTAAATTAATAAACATGAGAACTTTAATTAAGGTGGCTTATTAATACTGGTGCGTGTCTGTAATTTACACTTGTTGAGAATGTATGAAGTAATATTTGTTCTGATGAGACGGTGTTTTTACTTTACTGATGTAAAGTGGTAATATACACTTCAATAAGTTAATAATTATTTAAAAATAGTTGAATTATTTTGAAGGCTTAAGTATGTCTGTAATAAGATTTTTGCAATAATAATTGAACTGTTGATACTTATTTGTTTTCTACAATGTCGTGTGTATATCTTAAAGTAATAAGTATATTTGATGAAGCTTTCTTCAACACTATTTGTCTAGGTTAATAAGATATATTATTGGTAAAGCTTGAATATTAATGCGTGTTTTATTTGAAATACCGCGTAAAGCTTCCTTAATGTGTTTATTAATGTTATAGGCTTATAGCATACATAATTGTTTAACAGTTATAATATTGATGCATGCTCAGTCTGTTTAATTATGCCATGTTCGTATCCATGGATTTGATTAGGCATAAAATCTCATTAATATATATATTGCTGTTTACAATATTACTTGTAACTTAATATAGCTAAAAGGTACCATATCTGTTGTAAAAGCATGTATTTTTATGTAAATATTACTCATTGATTATTGTTACCACAATCTATCAACATACCTTACATTTCTTTTCATATATGGTCTTTTTGTTTTATTTGTTGTAGTTTTTTCTGAATTGCTTGTAGCAGGACTAGCACAACTCTATATAAAATGCACACTTACTTAGAAATGTTGTACCCTGTATGTCAAAATATATGTTGAACTGTTAAGCCACATGTCCCCTTATATCTGTATAAATGGATAATCTAAAAATTATTTCATAGAACTGTCTGGGTCTCAATAACAGTAAGAAGTGTAGGGATGTCTTTGACTTTTTAAAATCAAAACAAGCACATATTTACTGTCTGCAAGATTGTCATTTTATTTAGGATATGGAAAGTAAAATTTATTCAGAATGGGATGGGGAATGTTATTTGACGTTCAAATTCAAGAGGTGCGTGTGTCATGTTTAATTTTGTTTTACCAATCTTAGTACATAAAATTGAAAGACAATCTTGGTAACTATTTATTACTAGATATGACATATATCACAAACAGATTTATTTTATGCACAGTATATAGTCCTGATAATGATATGCCCTCAATTTTTACGGACCTATTTCAAAAAATTGAAAATTTTGAAACTGATGAATTTGTCATTTGTAAAAACTTTAATCTTGTATTGGATGTTAACTTGGACCATTGGAATTATTAACCCTTTAATAACAATAGAAAGGCCAGAGAAGCATTACAATCCATAATTAGAGATAACTATATAATCAATACTTTTAGATATATATATGGTGATATACGACAATAAACATGGAGACGGTTAACACCATTACAGGAGGCTAGGCAAGATTTTTTCCGTGAAATTGAATCGATTATATAAGTGATTAGAAAAAAGATGCATTCATTCACCATGCAACGTAAAATTTATATATCCATTAATTGCAAGCCATGTTATACTGTAAAGATGATGATCAGCGGAATTAGTTGGAACTACTTGTCCGGGGTTTGTACCGTTTGAGTACATTACAAAACGTCGGCTGACAACAGTCTGTACACGTAGATCACGTTCATACATTTCCAAAAACACACCTGACACTAATATGTTTAAGAACCCATTTTTAAAGGACTGGCCGCATGACCAGGAATATCATAGATTTCAAACTTAGTCTCCGCTTAAAGTATTGACCAATGAGAATACCTGTTGCATTTGAGCGTTGATTTCCATTGGTCGACTGCTTAAGATGAAGACAATGATTGACATAATACTGTTTGAAGTCATGAGGCCTGGTAACTTACTTAATATTATGTGTGTATAAGACGTGTATAAGAAAACAAAGTTCACACACGCTTCGCACTCGCCTTTGTTAGCCGTTAATTTTCACATGTTGGAATTTGGTTGATATTTGTCATTTTATGTTTCAGCACTAGGTAAAACGGTTCAACATTTTAAAATTGTGTGATTAATTGATTATACAATAAAAAGATTTAGTTGTAAGTCTTCAACCATTCGTTGATTCCAATGTACATTAAACAAATATACAGTAACCTATTCAGCTTCTTATATCTTAGGCAATTAGTGTTAGCACCTTACGAGTTCATTAGGTTGAACTTAATGGTTAGTTCATACGCCACACACAAATGCAATATTTTAAAATGTTATTGTCATACAGCGATCGAAATATAATCAGTATTCATAATTTGTGACATTTATGAATATCATTTCAAGTATATCAATTACATACTATCTGTAGCACGAATACTGTGAACATTTTGAAAGAGTAAATCAAAAAATGATCACAGTCCAAACAAAGTAATGTCATAAAAAGATAACAATACATGCACATATGTTACGTTTAAAAGTAAGTACACATGAAACATATCAAATGGATATGTCTTTTTAGGCAATAAGGCAGCGTTCTAGTGCCACAGTCTATATTATGTTTGTATTCTATTATATTATAATTAGGAGATACTGAGTCATAATTAGGAGAAACTATTCGTATGTCCTAATTAGGACACAGTAAGTAATAAGGAGATACTAAGTCCGAATTACTAGATACTAAGTCCTAATTAGTATATCATAGTTAGGAGATACTAAGTCCTAATTAGGATATACTAAGTCCTAATTATGAGACTTAGTATCTCCTTATTATGAGATAATTGAATACAAAAAAGACAATGGTTATAGGACGCTTCCATAAGGCGATAACAAAAACATTTTTGTTATTGTTCTACTTATTGCAATTGTCCCAATGGTGGTCCCTAAAATAGATAGCACATATGTTTGTATATATAAATATATGCAAATAGGGTGTTGCATTTCTATATGCAACACTTATCAAGAAATTATTTATGCACTTAATTCTGGCATCGGGTTATTAAATCGAAACGAAATTTATTTAATGATGTTTTCATGGTTATCTTTGGGACAAATGTTCTGACCAAGTTCCGGGAAGATTGGGCAAATAATGTGACTTCTAAAGTGTTGACAAGCTCTTTCTTCAATTTGACCTAGTGACCTCACATGATCCAGATTAAAACTCGGCCGAGATATCATTAGGATAAATGTTCTGACCAAGTTTTATGAAAATTGGGCAAAGAAGTTGACTTCTAAAGTGTTAACAAGCTTTTGTTTTAATATGACCATAAATGTGTGGCTAATATCACTGTATAATGCATAAAATTTATTATTTTTACACTGCAATTTTGCTTTTATGTTTTTACTCTATAATGCTTATGTACATGGCCGCAAAAAATAATATACAGATATGAGACAGTCTACGGGCACCTATTGTTAAAAAAGAATTAAGGTGACAATCACACTATTTGTAAGTTGCATTATACATGTTTGAGACATGACTGACTGATGACGTTTCAGATTGTCCGTATTAGTTGTGGACAGAAACGAAACAGACAAAAGCCGGAATACGATAAAAAAGTTAAACCAACTTAAACAAATACGACTTATTTTCATATACAATATATACGAAATATCAAAACAACATAACAATGGTATATTCGATTATACGTAGACAATCACAACGATTTCATTTTCGTAAATTTCTTGTTTTGAAATGCAATATGTATTGTGAAGAAAGTGTTTTTATTATATACCTGTTTAAAACCTAAACAAAATACATGTTTTATCAATCGGTGAAATACATGTCGACAGAAAAAAATCCCTTATTATTATACTCGCTTTTTCCAATCCCGTATTACCATATTACCTGGACTACTTTTTTTAATGACGTCATCGTAGAGTTATGTAAACAAATATTATTTATGTCTTCAATGATTAGTCATTATTGTAGTTTTTAAACAAATTAAATAAGTTAAATGCACATTTAAAGTTTATCGTGGTATATAATAAAAGGAATATTACGCTAGTTAATTGTTCCATGAGTATGTATTAGTCTCGTGGCTTTCGTTATTTCGTATCACCACGTGTGATACGTCATCACACAAGCCACTCGACTAATACGTACTCTTGGAACAATTGGCTAGCGTAATATTCCGTATATATTGATACTTTATACATATTAATACATAATTCAAATAACATTTTACCGTTCATTTATAGCAGTACAAACACAAAGTGGATTAGTTTGAATAAGTGCTTTCTCACTAACAATATTACAGTTTTTAAAATATAAACCAGGCCGATACGTACATAAGCCTGTGCAAAAACTTATCGTACATTTATAGCGCGAAATTATTGATCTGACACTCATTAATCTTCATGACAAACCGTAAGTGCGTTCGGTTGTTGGCGGTGTTTTGGATGAGTTTTTGTTATTGGAATTTATGTTGATGTAGATTTAAATACGGGATAGCGATAGTGGTATAAAATGGTCGTGTGGTATAAGTGCTAGCGCCGCACGCTATCGAACCGAGCTGAATTCCGTCTGACAGCTACTTTTTGTAAAATGTTTTATTTTATTTTATTTACTTATGATTTATTCTTAAAATATGCCGATCATGAAATATTTATTAGAAAATATAGAATATTGTATTATGTTACTATTATATTTTTAAAATTATTTTTATAGCACATTTACCAATGTTTCAATAACAATCATACACTCAATGGATAAATCGTGAAAAACGTGGGTACTTACTCGCAAACAAATGTGTAAAATAAAATGTTTATAAAATGTCGATGCCTAGACTCGAACTCGTATTGCAAGCGCGGCATCTCTTCCACTACGCCATACCCGCTTTACGATATCTAAACTAATACGACGTCAATGTACATTGTAGTATTGCCTATGCTACGCTCGATACGTGTCGTGATATCTATAAATAAATTCCGATTGCATACGGAATATTAATGAGTGTCAAGTTAATAATTTCGCACTATATTGCACCATAAAGTTGTTATATATAAACTTTTCACAATGGTCTCCCCTCTGATTCGCGGTATTCCAGCGAATCAGAGAGACCACTGTGTGGAGTGTGTGTTATATATCGTAGGAGTCGCGCCCGCTAATGATTTGAACGATAATCGAATGTGTTTGTTATGCGCCCCCCCCCCCCCCCATCGAAGATGTCGGGGCTGATTGGTTTGCCAATATCGGTCGGCCAGTCGGACGGTCGGTCGGTGGACCACTTTTTTGTTATTAAATTAAATAAACATGGTTTTACATTCTTTATGCTCCTTCACTTTCTTTATTGTTTGCTGCGTTGTTCAGAAAAATGTTTCCTTAATTGGATGGTAGATATTATATATTTATATACATATGATTTTTAACAAGGCAAGCGTTGCGAGTTTTAAGTTTAAATAGAATGTTATTTTAATCGCATGTCTTGATGTAAATGACAACACAAATAATTTTGAAAGTCTTAATACATATATATGTATTATTATTAATTATACGTTTATAATGCACAATGTTTTACATTGAAAGTCATGAAAGCAAATATAATAACCAAAAGATTACTGACTGAAGACCTCGATGTATTTACTTACCATTTCAAATGCACGGGTAACTTAAAAAACAATACAGTTCACACAAACAATAAAAAAAAATTAACAAGAGGCTCACAAGTGCCTGTATCGCACTACTGGCTTATTAAGTAAAGAGTGTCAGAAGCAAAAGGACCCTGATATGCTTTATAAATACAAAAGGCCCTCCCTCTGGCACCAAGTTTTTGTATATAAAGAATACAAGTATTCTGGTAGAGAACCACCTAAGGAACTTTGATATGAATTTATTTCTATTTCAAAGCAGTGCTTTCTAACATGAAGTTTTAAATATAGCCATATTAGAACAAATTGCACCGTCTATTGGTCGCCATGCTGTTCAACGGAGTGGAACCATTTAAGCCCCCCTGGCGACCAAGTTTTTCGACGAGCGAAATCACTTGAGAAAATTTGGTAGAGGACAACCCAAGGATTATTTGAAGATCTACCCTGGGATTTCGGAAGAAATGTTCTTTAAAGATTTAACTATTCATAGCTCTGGCGGCGATCTTGTGCAGCAGACCGGAACCATTGAGCAACTATGGTAGAGAACCACCCAAGGAATATTTCTGTAAATTTTCATCAAAATTGGTCGAACGGTTTCAGAGGAGATATCCTTTAAAGGAAACGTTAACGGACGCAGGCACGCACGCCGGACGAAACGCCATAGCATAAGCTATCTGGCATTCGGCCAGTGGAGCTAAAAAGTAATATAACCGAAAAAAAACTACAATATATAAATATATTAAATACATACATCTGTAAATTAATGATACACATTCATGATCTCTAGAGCAAATGTTACCTCTCGTGAAAAATTGTGACGATTGTAATTCCAGAAATAACATAAAGCAGGGGCGTAGCCAGGTTTGTACAATTTATACCCAAACCAGAACATTTATCATGGGGGACGGTGTGAGAGGATTTGGGGAAAAAAATTAATAAGGGAGGTGCATTCTGGAGAATTTGAAGAACTTTTCTGGCGTTTTACGTAACTAGTTTCTCTAGTACTCTAGAAACTTATTTCCATCTTGTACCATACATGGATTTATTCGACAGAATCAAAAAGAATGTAATCTACGAAATTTAAAACGAAAATATAGAACCTATTATTATGAACAATAAAAGAACATGAACATTTATCACGACTGGTGTTCGCAAAGATATACAATTTACACCACTATGCGCGACGTCAACACGCAACGACAGTGTCGAAGACTTAAATGTATCGGCTTCAGACGGGTTTGATTTGAAAGAAACGACGGTTACCCCTGCAGTGACATTTAGAAATGCCTTTTCGTGCGTTTTGTCTCTTTAATTTGATGCAGTACCTTACAAAAAAACTGTGCGTATTAAATTCTGAAACCTCGGTGTTTAAAGAGATTAATGTTGAAACACCGTTGTTAAACAGTATTTATTTTCCGACAAGATTTAATTTCAATGCTCAATTCGCGTCAAAGAAAATTCAATATTGGTGCAGAGTATTGCAATACGTTTATTGGTAGATTGGCTTAAATAGGTTGCTGTGTAGAACAGATGTGAGATGTTACTAGACTACGCACATACATATATGTTCAAACATGTGCGACAGTGTTTAAATTACTACGATGAACTAGATATTTTGGCTCAGATAATAATAATGGTCTGGAACTTATTGCTCGTAGCTTCAACTTTAAACTCATACGTATGTTAGTGATGACGTCAAAAGGTAAATTTCATCGTTCATCATGAGTAATAAACAGGTTATTTATAAAAGAAAATAAATACATTGTCTCCGTTTAAGCAAATATTTCTTCTTTTTTTTACACCCCGCATTTTTTGTATTACGCACGTTTCCACATTTCGATAACCTGCTGAAAATTTGGCATTGATATAAATATCAAATCAATTATTCCTTATAAAATATTTTCTGTAATATAGATTTTGTTCTGTAGTACAGATTCGGTACCAACATTAAGTGGAACGGATCAAAGATTTGTATGTTAGATAAACGCCCTCCCCCACTTCATGGAGACTTGAGACTCTCAAAAAGGCGCTAAACGACATACCGATCATTTGTACGTTACAACTAATGTTTAATCGCATAGCCAAGCTGTTAAACATTAACTCTGAAGTATGATAGTTTGGTTTTCAAAACGCTGACAAATACCGTAAATATTCCGATCACATTTTCAAAAATGGACTTAAGAAGTATGTCGATGTCTATCTGTCTAAAGCAATAAGTATTTGTTTTACACTTTGAAGACTAAAGTATCATTATTTTGTAACATCTCTATGGTGTTGTCAGACGTATGCTATCTTGGACCGGCATAGTGCACGGAGAAAGTGTTATCGTTGCTTGAAAAATCAACATAGTGCGGATTAGTAACCACCACAGACAGACCGTCATGAAGGTCAAGGTTGAAGACTGCTGTGATGGTGCTGAATGTTTGGTTCCAACCGCGCAGCGACATTCTTCGTTCACTCACTATAGGTCGAGTTCCATTCTTGTGTGGCCAGATGTGGATGAAGTGTGAAAATGTCCCATCGATGGTCGATTCATTGGCTTGAATGACAAGTCGGCTTGACACCGTGTACAAACCAGTCCTCAGGATGAAGATTTCACCCGCGTCCTGCAAGTGGGTTATGTGTCGAATGCTCGGTTTTGTCACTGTCTTACCATTATGGTTCCAGAGCAGTTGATACAGGCCTAAAGTGGATATTTATACTAATGTATTTGGGGACTACGATAGACATACTGATATGTTCAAAGATTTAAGTATGCTATGAGTTCCGTAGAATTGTAACCAAATAGAAACACATATGTGTATTATTCACGAAAATCACGCGATACATTAGAGACATTAATCAGTAGAACGTATAAACCTCACAATAAATTATACTTGTTGTTTCATACCTCCAATATGTTTTGTTCCTCGAATTCCCACCGCCTGAACGTAGGGTGTCTGATCTACGTACGATTCACACATCTGATAGACAGCCTCCGTCACCACTGCAGGAATATAGTCAGATGCAGCAATATATATGTATGCCAAAAACACCATATGTTTGATATACTAATAGAAAAAAAGAAACTGGACATTTTTAAAATCGTGTTTTATATGTTGTTAGATTTAAATATGGATAAATCGGTATCAAAATTTAGGGTATATATTGAACAGATCAATAATTATAATGTCCCAAAATTCATAAATAGTTAAAACGTTAATGTCATCTAAACAAAATTCATCAAAAATTGAATCTAACACATAACAAAAATACGAAATGAAAACATGTATAGTTTCTTTGTTCTGTTAGTATATATTTGCATAAGTCATTTTGGCATACAAATATATTGATGCATCTATATACATCGAACAAAGCCATTAGATACAATAGATTCACAGAGTCATGGCACTTTCAAACGCATGCATTGCATCCATGCACTTAAACAATTGGGTAGGGTGAACTATGTGGATGTCAATGTTTGGAATGCTTGTCTCGTTTTTAATGCTTTGCAAACTAATCATGGTCTCAGTTTGTTTGGCGATTAAGTTACTCAATTGAAGGAATTCTTTAAAATAGGTGAGATTTATTATTCGGCTGAAAGATGTTAAATTGTCTAAAGGATATGGCATTTGTAAACGTTTTGACAACGGTTAATTACAAATTAGCAATTACTTACAATATCTGATACTGCTGTAGAAAGTATCCTGTGTTTCCATAAAAAAACGAAAAAAAAAATGCCACACATTCTTGCTGTAAATAGTATAATTTAAAATATTGTTTTATATTGTAATGTTACCTGCACAAAATCAATAAATCAATAACTGATGCACTAAGCACATTGTGTAGTAGTATAATATATTCAAATATATTTTAAGAAGGATACTAACCCCTGTGACTATGATTTTTTTTAATGTAAAACTTTGACAATTATATTCCCAGAGAATAAAATATGCGATATAGATGTATATAAAAAACCCGAGAACACGTGACGTCCCAAACACAACAAACACGCAAAGTTTCTTCATCGAAATAGACAGAACAATAAAGCATGGTGTCAATAGTGGTTTGCTGGCTAAACAGTACAGCGAGTTGGAGTGATTAATGACATTCAATCACAATCACTGTCAATCTTGATTCGTGTTCTTCTTGACGACCAAGACTATTTATTGTTGATGGTGATGTTGCAACCGCTTAATTTGGAGTTTTGGAAAATATGTCAGACTAAACGTGTTGGAGTTATTTTCCTGGGAAACAAATTTCTGTACACTAAGGTCAAATGTTGAAACGGTCACTCAACTATAATTGTTGTACGCGTCTTTACAAGAGCGCTGCCATTTGCAGACACAATATCAGACATTGTTTCTTACGCCTTTGCGTAATTATCGGGATTTTGCACAATTTTGTGCCATGTCAATTGCTGCCCTGAGGTTAGAGCAACATCACTGTGAAGAAGTTAGATCAATGTACACAAAAAATAGTCCGTTTTTTGGATTACACCAACTTTTACGTGATCACAGTCAGATAACATGTTGCACATTAAAATGATTGGCACGCTTCAGTAAATGTGAACATCGTAAAATCCTTGCGTTATTGTGTTTACCTTTTAAGTTATCTATTGTTGTTTTAAATATTAAATGGTCGAAGCAGAGGTTCTTCCACTGCCATAGGAGGGTAACCAATACGAGTTGTATGGCTACTATAATACGGGAACAGAAAACGCTAACAGCAGATACGAATTTTGCGATCCGCCCATCCGTATTTTAATGCTTAATACAGAATATAGTCAGCTCCAACTATATTGCTAACCTTTTGAGCTGCAAGTCGAAGAATGTCGTCCACCCCCCCACAGCACTGCGAGTTGGGAGATGTTCGCAGCATTGCAACTTGTCTAGAAATGTGTTCTTTGTCATACATCGGTATGAGGTCCGCACAATCCTGCACAGTTTAGACGCCTTAGGTTCATTATTGGCAATGCGTATTCTTGACCAATAATTGGTGATGGTCAGAAACACCACGGACTGCAGACCAGTGACCGCAAGTAGGCAAGAACTCACGGTTTTGACATTGACTCTCTGTAAAAATTCGTACCTAGATAAAAATGTCAATGAGCATATAAACATCCAATAACAAAGTAAAAACCTTAATCTTTAAGTATAATGCTACGTCTCTATTGCTAATCATTTCTTCCCAGGCCACTATCAAATATTGTTTCCAAATTAATTATGGAACTTCACATTTAAAGTCTGGTTTCTACGTTACCATGTAATTATAGTATTAAAAAAATTTATTTCATCGAAAAACGATGGTGCTAAATATATGGTCACCGCAGTGATGATACACATATTCCACATAACATTGTATGTTTTTCTTGTTAAGACAATTGCTCTAAGAATAAATTGCATTATTGATGCAGTTACATACAAATATGCGTTTTGTATTGTCTGACCTTATAGATTTAATATATACATGTACTCAAATTTGGCACGGTCACGAGCATACTATTTATATAATAACATTGTTCCAAATAGATAAACAACAAAAATAGACAACACCATGAGAATGACCGACTGATTCTATGATTATGTTGCCCTTAACATGTAAAACAAAACGCATTATACAACAGACTTTAAAACATAACATGGTGTGCTGTAATGTGTCTCCAAAATTGATAATAATCTACGTTAACAAGTCGTTCTTGTCCTAGCTCCCACTAAGAATAATTGACAGTGAATATTTCTTCATAAGTATACAAACTCATGTATAAATTCGTCAATATTAAGCGCGACATAATCTGGCGGTCCAATTACTCGGCGGGTATAACCGGTTTCTGTGCCCTTCTGGTGCATGGACCGCATGAAGTGTGTCGTTGATGCTCCGCTCTTGTTTTGGCTGTTGATGTTGCCCCGAACACTGTAAGGTGTTTCCGAAAAGAATGGATGCCTAGTGGACGTAACTGCACAGGAAGGCTCAAGCCATCTTGTTTTTGAACCGCTTTCTTATTCATAACATACTTTTCCTAGCCACTGGTTTCACATCGTACTAGCTTTCTCCCAACCGCCCTCTAAGGTATCTTCTACACGAACATGTTTCTGAAGTTTTATTCACGTTTTACAACTGTCATTAAATACGTTTTACTGTGTTTGTCTAGAGCCGATATCACATGAGTAATGTTCTCGTGCAGTTAATTCTTTTTTTTAAGAATTAATGTCGCATCTTTTGCGCGCACTTCTTATCTGGTGTTCTCTAAATCCCCGGGATCCCAGAGAGATTACTCATGTCAATGTTATGATCACATGACCGGTGTGTACACAAGTCTTGTACATTGTATACTTAGTCCTAAGTTTGTATTTTCCATTCACGGCGAAACTTAATTTACACCTATCCGATTTACACCTATCCGATTTACATTGAACACGATGTTCCAGTAAGAGCACGAAAAGTATGTCTATTGTGGTGCTACTACGATTTGTATGTATTACATTCGAGCTCTGTTGTGCATTTAATATGCGCACTATGCATTAAATGTTCGTCGACGCTATTTCGCATGCATATATAAACATATTAAAACAAGACCATTTCCTATTTATCTTGGATATATTTTTGAATTATTAAAAATTATATTGATGTAATCGTTAAGAAAAATGTATAATACAAAGACAAAGAAAATAGAAACATGGTTCAGTAGGATTCGAACTCACGCCTACAAAATCGCGCTCTTCAATGAACACTCCGACGCTATGCAAAGTTTATAAATTGTACGCATGAGTATCACGGTACCTGATGTACATTTCGTTCAATCGATTTTACTACTAATACTACTACAAATGTTCGCGCGCCCGCAAAAGTGTCAACGGTTACCATTGTTTCTATAATAAAATAATATATGTTGAAATATTGAATTTAACTCTAGTTAACTTCAATTATTTCTCTACAAATGAACTTCATTTTTGCAAATTTTATTGTCGATCTACCGTCGATACGCCTCTTTAAATATCACTCGTATAAGTAACATGTATTAGCTTCAAGTTACAGATGCATCAACTACCCGGTTTGTGCATCACCTATTACTCTACCTACCGTAGATATTGAACTTACTTATAATAATTTAAAGTAAATGAAACTTACCGTCATTGCTGAAGCTTATCTGCAAATTGATATTTCCATGACCGTGCACACGGTTATATCGTGGTCTATTTTTATCGTTTTGCAAACATGCCAATATCTGGCAGCATTGATTCGGTAAACTTCGGTAACTCGATAGATTATGGGTAATGACCTTTTCAAAGGCGTTTTGAGAACAGTTAAAACTGTTTTTACAAGTTGGCAGGGATGATTTTGGAACTGTTGCACGTGGCCGATAGGCCAACACTTACAAATAGTATCTCTTACACCGAGGGGCAACGCCTGTGGAATAACTGTTTTATTACCTAACATCTTTTTATTTTCTAGGTCATTCATATTCCACTTTAAAAAGTGTCGTAGCGTGCGATTACATTCGGAACAACTACTTTTTCATCATTGCTTTTATTTTTAACGCGAATTTTAGTATATACATAGTAAATATATCAATTTAACAGATTTACGTGACACCAATACTAGAATTTAACTTATTCCAGGATTTGTTTTGTTACGAATGTAGGCGCGACAGTGACATCAAATAAAAAGATTGCAATTTACAACAATTTGGTGCGTGTACCCACGTTTTTAAATTAGGTAGTATCAAGGTCCCAAATATGTAGGTTACTGACAGAGGTATGCTAGTGGCGTTTATTTTCGGAAAATTTGGTATGCCTTTCGAACAATAACATTTAAAATTGTTGAGATCGATTAACATTTTAACTGAAAGCTACTATCTGAGTGAAGGTGAAAGTCATCTACAAGCGAAAAACGACTCTGATTTGCATGTACATTTAACATCTGGATTTAATCTCTATTAGCATTGAAAATGTGTTAATATATTATCAGTTACTCGCAGTGTTTCTTAAAGTTAATTGACACTTAATACACACTCACATTATCAAGGTCATACACGAAGTGCGCATTGTGTATTTTCCCTACAAATCGTTATCTGCAATCTGAAATCTCACCGATGACAAGGCGTCCTTCACAACCAGTCCAGATGTAGGTTAATCAATTGTTATAACACACTTAAACTCAGCGATGATCGTGAAGGGGGCGTTTCAATATGATATAAACACGTGCCAAATATTCTTCTTGGTCGCAATTTCAAAACTGAAGATAGTGAAGAGAAATTCCTTTCAAGGTGGTGTCCATGCCGCATTACCGTTATCACCCTATATGTTGGGACGCTCTAAATGTCGGGACACCCTTTAAATCCAAAACAATAAAAAAATATTTTTCGTGACTCTTAATTTTAGGACACGCTGAAAATTTGAATTGTTTCGGTTTCTAAATGTTGGAACACTGTTTTCCAAATCGGCAATTTAAATTAAATTTACGTAAAGATGAATTGTAAAGAGTATTATAACCCTGCCCTTTTTCGCTAAAAGGCCCCCTTGCCATTTTTCAGGCCCCCCTGCCATTTTTTTAGTCTGGCTAAATCCCTAGTACATGTATCACCGCAACTGATACAAGTGGACTGTACTGTAGTATAACTAATTTTAGCATATAGCTTATATTCAGTGCAATATATTGAGATTTCATCCAAGTCAGTTAAGAAACTGGTTACCTGTAACTTACAAATTAAATATCATGATGGAATATTTATGGATTTTTGTCATAGACCCAAAAAGAAAATACAAAATATATATAAACAAACGAAATAACACTACATACGAAGAAATATATATTTGAAATGTAATGTCGTTTGTGAAAAATAATCAGTTAAAATGGATAAAGTTATAATGCGCTTGTAATCAGTATTTTGGAAAACATATGTTACTATTGTTATGTATGACTTACGTAGTGTTAAAAAGTGACTACAATGAATGTCAGTCAGAATGGCAAAGTGGTTAGCATGACAGAGCTTTATGTTGGCGGTTGTAGGTTCGAGTCCTGGCAAGGGCAGATTTTTCAATTATTCTTTTTCTTAATATGATATTTATTTTTTGTTAGTCCAACTGCTTTAAGTTTTGCAGTTAAGACAATACATGTAAATGACATTTTTCAAAAATACGAAAATCTGTGGAAAAAGTCCCTCTAAGCTGCTTTTATCAGCAGTATCTGTCATCAGTGCTAAGCTGCATGTAATTTTATGTATTCCTCATAAGTCTAAGTTATACTAGATTGCTTTTCATTAAGCACTATATTTAGAATTCCATTTACTTACAAGTTCTAACTGAAATAATGCTCGTTTCAGTTGGTCTCAAGTATGATACAATCAACAAGAACCTGGATGATACCCCCTAGAGGGAAGGGTTACACAATGGACCCCCAGGGTTTGAGTTCATCATATTTCCTAGCGTCTACAAGACACTTACTTTTGGCAACTTAAAGGTATGTTTAAAATCCTCTCACATCACATCTTTAGAATATACTTCAATATAAGAAACATATTGAAATATGGTCTGAAAATTAGAAAGCATCATGGAAGAGAGATAAATTGTCTTAATAGTGCCTGATTTAAGCATCAAGAAACACCTTGATGACAGTGATCCAAATTAGCACAAGCCAGAAGGCAAAAACCTGGTTAAACGTTTTTTGGGCTTGCTCATTTTTTTGGCTTTTATATACATGTAGCAGTTTTTGTTGAAAACGTTTAATGCCAACCATTAACTAAGAATTCGGGCTTGTTCGCTGAAAAGCCTATTTTTGATGACGTTGATGAAACACTGATTGTTTTTAATAGCATGCATTGGCTTCTTAGTTGTTGTTTGATACATTTGGATTGGATTTCTTGGTTGTTTTGTAAACATTTTTGTTCTTCCTTTACTCACATTTCCCGTTTAAATGTAAACCTGAACAGAAAAATCAGATTAAATTGTCTGGCCTTAAAAGAAGTGAAGACCCTGAGTGTATTGCATGTGTCTTAGTCAAGTGCTTAGATGAGTGACCAATAGAAACCATATGCTGTTGAAACTCACCAATATCTTAAAGTTCAAGCAGTATTTACTAAATGTTTTATTGGTTAAAAAGTAATTAGGCCAAAAAAAAATGTGTTGGTTTCCGCTTACATCTCCAGAAGAAACTGTACCTTGCGGTATGTCACGCAGACTAACTCAAAATGTTTGCTTATTACCGAAAAGCCGCATACTAGCGAACACTGCTCTTTCTAACCTCTAAACTCCGTAATAGTTAATGATCGCTAGGCAAATTAAACTTTTAGGGTCGTCTGGAAAAACTAGAGAGGGTTGGGTAAGCGGAACCTTACAACTTTTTTGTTTTACGCCTTAGCAAACATACATGTATGCCCTACACATATAGTGCGTATTTCCTCATCACATGTACTTCAAACTATTTAAGTGCACTTCAAACAAATCCTGTTTCAGTGTTTGAACAAGGACGGTGTTATCATTACACTGGATGTCTCGTATCAGTACAAGGCCCAGCAGGCCAAACATCATGAGGTTGTCATGAACTTCAAGGACTTTGAAGGCTACACGAAAGTTCTACAGTTCACCGGTAAAGCATTTTGAAAGATCCATGCTACACTTTGTAATAAACTTGAGAGAGCCAATTGTCAATTGAAGCATGCTTTTCTTGGTAAAAGGACCATGTAGTAATCACTTGAAAACTTTTGATTCAGCACTTTTCCTTTCCGTATATTTATTAGTTTAATCGATTACACTTGAAAAGCCTTTTAAAGCAATATTTGTATTTGGTAATGGATATATTCAAAATAACTAGGGAACTGCATGTATTCTTTTTTAAATAAATATATTAGTTTACAAGAGAACTATAAGTTTTACTTTGCCAATAGATTTTTTCAACTAACGGTAACCCGTTCTACCATAAACTTTCCACAAACCACAGAACCAATGTACACTGTTGATCGTTACAAAAAGGCACACAAATTGTGAGTGTAAACATTTTGAAAAAATAAAATATTACACCAGAACTTAATTGAATTGGCAACATCACATTTTGCAACTGTGCAGCATTTATCGACTACATTTTCAGGCGAGTCTGTCCTCCGTGAGGCGTGCAGTTACTTTGACAGCGCCCAGTTCCAGGCAGAAAGTGGGAGGTTCCAAGAAATCGTTCGTAATGTGACACTCCGGAAATACGCCTCCATGCATTATGACGTAACTGATCTTCAGGTAGGCAGACCCTATGCAGAGCTTTTTTTACAGTATGACCGTTGCCAAAGAAACAACTTTCATGATTCGAGGTGTTTAATATTCAGTCGGAGACGATAGGATGCAAACTCGACGATTTTGCGGCATAATTAGTTTGCGTCACTCTGCATTGGCTATGAGTTGTACAAGCACTCCGAGTGACTCCATGTGACTCAACAGGCATTAGCTACAAATTCGAATAACTCCACGTAGAACAACCGAAAAATTGTGTTAATCCTTACTACCAACTCCGCAGCAGCGAGTAAAATATTTGTTTTGTTTTGAGTTGTACTGTACCTCTGCAAAGGAGGTCATTTTGTTATCAATTTCGGTTTTGTTTGTTTATTAGCTAGAAAATTTACTCAACAAGTGTTGTTTGTTTGCTTATTAGCTAGACAATTTGTTCGCAAAGTTCGTACACAGATTGGCATTAAATGTTTTGAGAAGGTTGGAACTGTGACCCAGATCATTGTCTGGATACTGTCTGGAACTCTGGATATATATAGAATACTAGGTTTGTGTTGAATAAGACAAGTTTATTTAGTGAGGATTAGAAAACCTAAACCACGAGGCTTGTCGAGTGTTTTAGGTTTTCGTGCCGAGCAAATAAACAAATCTGTATTCAACACTTACCTGGTATTTTATTTATTCCATCATTTTCTGCCTTTATTTCGAAAATAAACGAAAGAAAATTGCTGATTAACCCCCCCCAAAAAACATCAAATGACGTCACGAAAATAAAAAAATGACGTCATTATCAACAAGATGGAATACAGCTAAGTTTATCTCACTGGGTGTTATTTCTGGCATCACGCTTCTTTATTGTTAGGAGATAAGCCAAATTAGCTGCGTTTACAGAGGTCAGATCTACAAGTGCTTTCTAGTTCCTTATATAAATTAAGGCCCTAAAAAAGCCATCTTCATCAAAATGATTTCATCCCAAATGTTGACACTTGGTTTCTTTGTTCTCTTATTATCACATTGATGCAATAGCCCAATGACCCTAGGTCTTTGACCCTAAAAAAATCCCAGTTTTGACATACTGAGATCAAAATAAAGATATCATGAAAAACTCTCTAAATATGTATTCAAATTTTCTTCAGATATCATAAAAAGCTTTTTATTCTATTGTTCAACTTTCACAGAGTTTTTAATGAAAATTTAAGTAAGTTTTTATCTCTAAATAAATTTGTTTTGGTAATGGTAACCCCCAAGTTATTTTATTGTTATTTTGACGACAAAACATTCCACTAGGGATGTTTCACACCTGTTAAGATTTATACAGTTATCTAATTATCAATTTGAAAATACTTAATGCACTTGTGTAAAGTGTCATCCCGGATTAGCCTGTGCAGTCCGCACAGGCTAATACAGGACAGCACTATCTGCTTGTATGGTATTTCTGGGACGACACATAACGCACATGCATTAAGCCAGGTTTTCCCACGACACGCCTAATTTATTTAATGGTACATGCTTATACATGTAAATACAACAGAAAAGTGCACTTGCTTTCTGAATCAGACAGTTGAGCATGGTTAAACACAAACAGATATGTTAACAGACTCTGTGATGATAAACAATTTACACAGTTTTTTGTGTGTGTTAAGGAAACATTGTTAATCTATTGCTGTATTATTGGTGTATCAATGAGTATCTTTGTTTTATTAAATTGTTTACTTTGTACAAATATAATATTTTATGGCCAATGCACATTTGAAGGCTTTAAGATTTTGTTACATAGATATCATAATAAAATTTTGTTCATACCTACTTGTTGTATAAAAACCTCAGGGCTTTAATTAACTTTCATTAACTTTTTCATTAACTTTTGAAAACTGGAGGTTTGAACTTCCTGGCCTGTGATTTTTGTAGTTTTGCTCATAATATTTGGAAGTTTTGACAATATTGCGCTACACAAGTCCTCAGCATTTCATAAATGAAATTAAGTATAAAATTCTAGTTTTTTAAGGTTATTTCTTGTTCAGCAAGTGTTTATATGCCAATTTATTCAATGAAAGAGGAACAAATTTAGATAAATTACTTAATTTTTCTTCGAACATGTTCATCCTCAACATGATGGAACTTCCATGGCTGCAATTTTGGAAGTTCTGCTACTTCCGTGGCTGCAATTTTGGAAGTCCTGTGACAAAAACTGGGAGTAAATTACTCCCAACCTTCCCTTAATGCAAGCCCTGAAGTTTTGTTTGAACATCATTACTTGGACACGTGGACAAATGAGTAGTTATCATGTTTCAATTCATTATGATTACTATTAATGTAGTCAAGGGGATAAGTGTTCAAGTGTCACCCCCTAAACATGTTGTGTAATTAAACTTGCATCAGGTTAACGTATATTGTTTGTGTGTACTGGTGCATGGCTAGTTGAACAAAAATTAAAACTGGGGTCACCACCTAGAAACACTGCATTGGGTCCAATAACATCATGTTTTACTGTTAAACAGAACAGTCACAATTTAAAACATCCATATCATTGTTTGCAGGTGAGCAATAAACAGAACAGTCACACTTTAAAACATCCATATCATTGTTTGCAGGTGAGCAATATTGCACGTCCTAGTGAATATGAGGATGCTATTCGCAGCAAGGAACGGGCCAGAGAGGATATCAAGGTAGGGTTTTCATTCAAACATTTCAACTATGCTATGAGATTTTAAGTTTACTCCCTACCAAGCTTTCAAGTGTTTTTTTTTCAAGGGGACCATGTACTGGTACTTACTAGTTTTACTAAGGAAATTGACTCAGTTTTGAAAAAAATATGAAGTAAGCCACAAAACTCTGACTACCATGAAGAAATAGTAGAAATATTCTTTGATGCCAGTGACCAAGCAGTAGTTTACTTACATGTTTCTAACAAATCATTTCAAATATTTTGTTCTTTTGTCCATCTAAGCAATTAAACAAACAACAGACAGAAAACGAACATATCTTATGGATATCGTGTGAGTTGTAATAAATTTGGTTAATTTGAAAATACACTTGTACATACCAGTATCAGTGTTTGAAGAATGATGATGAAGAATTTAATGCTTATATCTCACATTTGTATGCCCCTGGCATCTTGATGCGGGAGGCATATAGTGATTTCCTGTCCGTACGTCCTTCCGTCCGTGACAAGGTTAAGTAGATTTTACCGTTTCGTCTAGCACCAACACCGCTTACTACAACACTTGGATACTCACAAAGTTATTGCTTATGACCATTCCCTATCCACCCATATCACCCAACCTCACTTTGACCTTGAACTTATTTGCACTTAGAATAATTCAAATGGGCTGTTTCTTGGTTAACTAGATTTTACTATTTCGTCTACCACCAACACCGCTTGCTACAACACTTGGATACTTACACAGTTGTTGCTTATGACTATCCCCAATCCACCCATATCACCCAACCTCACTATGACCTTGACCTAATTTGGACTAAGAAAAGGGCTATCCAGCACCAACCGGGGGCATGTGTGTTTATCACACACAGAATCTCGTTTTTGCCTAAATTCACATTTGTATGATACATATATTGACCTTGAAGCATGAATTAAACTTAAGGTTGCCAAGAATGAAATACCAAGGCTGATTACGGAAGCCATGACGAAATTCCGAGAGGCCAACACCTCCGCCGAGATCATCATTGACAAGGCGAATTCAGATGCTAGGATCCTGCAAAACCGGTAAGCTTCTTTCAAAGGTGGCAATTAAAGGGACAGTTTCACGGTTCGGGGTTGAAAAAAATCTTCCTCTTAAAGTGGAATTTTAAAACAGGAATTTGTAGAATCTATCGAAACTGTTTGTCTGTAATGCTGTTTTATGTTGCAAAACATTATTATTTTGATATTTATTATGCATTTTTGTGTAAAAAAGTACTATGGTACGTCTTCCAGCTAGCAATTTTTTCCCGAAATATAACAGATATACGTCAAATGTTTAGTTTAGCACAAGCCATGTGCTTTTCAAATATGATCAATAAATATATTATAAAAGAGGAAAAAGTCAGTTTTGTAAAATTATTTTTGACTCCCAACACCGTTAAAGTAACATTTTCTGTTAATTGTCTGTTCAAATTGCTTAAAGAGGAAGGAAATCCAGAACACATTTACAAAAATACTGTTGCAAGCGCGCTTGTAGTAGAATCAGAAAATAACATTACAGTAAATTGTCTTTTTAGATCTGGAGCCGTATTCGAGAAACAACTTAAGTGATATCTTATTATTTACCTTAAAATCATCATTTTTTTTAGCTTTTTATTTTGTATGCACAGTACATAATACTAAGTAAGTAATTTAATATCAGCTATATTTTTAAACCGGACCCGTCTAGCTCACTTGGTAGAGCGCTGGACTGTCAATCCGGTGATCATGAGTTCGAATCCCAGCCCGGCCACATAACTTGTGTGGGGATTGGTCATGCAATTATTTCTACGGCCATTCTCCCCCTAACTCTGATTCAAGTAGGGCAGTTGTCAGTTACTGGCATAAGTATGTGCACTTAGTACTGGTAAACCGCTTAGATCGGCTAAGCTTGCCCAGGAAAGGTGTGAGTAGGTTAACATCCGCCGTGATATGACTGAAATACTGTTAAAAATGGCAAAAAATCCAAATAATCAAACAAAATATATTTTTAAGAAATGTTTGTTTTACTTTAAAGGGATTCACAAATTCATTTGGCAGCTTTAAACATATCATATGACATTTTGAAATATTTTTACTTAAGTGACAATATGTTCAGTTAATCTTAAGATGTTTCTGGGAGGCTAGCCCTGGAGTTTCTTAAGAATGTGATGATTCAATTGACTTCAGATAAATACTTACTACTAATTATCTAATAATGGGATCTTTTTAAGTTGGTAAACTTAAAAGAGAAGAAAGGAATTTGAAATGCCATTTAACAATGTGTTGTTATGCTGGGATATTGCAAGAACAGTAAGATATATTACATTACATATTTAGTGCAAAATGTATGCTGCCTGAATCTTGAAAAAGGAGTAAAGTTTCACTTTGTTTTCATGTTCTTTTATTGTCTGATGGCATATATCTCTATTTGAAAGTCATGTTGTTATACATTTATGTTAATTGGCGATTTTAAATTTTCTCTCTTTTTCTGAAATTAAGAATCTGTATTGACATTACTACAATACCGTCTCGGTAAGCTATTCTGATCACCTGCAGTCGTGTTTATGGTCGTGTCAGTTTAAAAGCTTCCTGTTATTTTAATTGATATATTGTGTATCCGATTAACAGCTGCTTTATAGATATGTATTTTGCCACGCAAAAACATTCAGGAAGTACTGTAAGCATATAAACTGGACCGTACTCAAAAGGTTTCAGGTAAAGCCTGCAAAGAAAATATGGCTTTAGAATGAACTTTTGTTTGGCCAAACTTGTCTTGATATATATAGTGTAGTGCTTTTGAACAGTGCAATCTTACTTTTTTTGTATTTATTCGATAAGTTGGGTTAGGTAGAAAGCTTTCTTTGCAAAATAAATAACCAATATAAACAATAATGTGCATAGTTTTTACTTTTCAGCATTTCGTATCAATGATGTATGAAATTTTAATGATTTCTGTTTTCATTTTCCATTGCTGCGGCAGAAGCTGAGGCCATTATCGAGCAATATAAGAAGTAGTCAGAGGCATTCTCCGAGATTTTGTCTCCCACCGGTCTGGCATTCACCATCGACGGTTTCATCTCATACATGGGCGTGCGCGTGATCTCCTCAGCGAAGAATCCAGTGTACATCGGGATGAAGAGTCCTGTACAGACGTCGTTCTCGCCGTAAAGTTACTGAGATGGCGCAATACTAAGTTGGAAATATCGGATTTGTAGCCAAGTTCTTGTATTTGGCAAAGATATGTGCCATTTTGAACTATCTTAATTGAAATTGTGAAAATATGTATAATTTTCCACAAAAAATCGGCCTGTCATGGCAAAACCAGGCTTAATGCAAGTGCGTAATGTGTCGGCCATGATCGGGGAATGCACTTTCCGCCTACAGTGGATTTATGTTTAGAAGATACTTATTTGAAACAGAAAATACCATAGAAGCGGGAAGTGCACAGGCTGATCCAGGACGACATTTTACGCACATGCATTAAGCCCGATATCCTATGACACGCCCCAAATCTGAAATTTTAGTAGCCACTGGCTGTATTTGCTATTGGTAACACTAACTAAGGAAATAACTTTTCCACAATGCCCACCCTGTCACAGGGCATATTAGGACAATTGAAATTTTGCCAGATTTTTCCATATTTTTTGTGAAGACGAGTATGGCCATATAATTCTCTGCCACCACTGAATAAGTTAGAAAATGCATAATGTTATTTACGTTATTTTTAAAGGTTTTGTGTGCTCCACACTATCACCAAAATGACTTTTCATCACTAGTACATTTACCATTTCCAGGTTTACTGCTTTGGGTTTTATTTAAACATAATGTCACAAAAATGTTAAGTTTCTGTGATTAAGTTCAAAAATGCATAATTTTACTTTTTACGGGATTTCCTTGTTTCACACTATCACCAAAATGAGCATTTTTTTTTCCCTTATTTTTTTTACATCACATCAATGCTACCCATATTTGTAGGCTTGTACTCAGGTTTACTGCTGTACTCCAGCTTCAGATGACAACTGTATGTTTTGAAATACTTAGTCAAAATTATTGAATTTGAGTTGTCTCCCTTTGACTGACTTGATGTATGAACATGCCATGTAAATGTGCACACAGTTAATGAGCCGTGAGCATTTTTCTTTTATAATGAAAGTATGCTCGTATTGGCCGATATAAATACTATTCTTTTGCTGTAAACAAACTAAAGTTGTTTGTTTTAGATGATAAACTTTCTGTTCTAAGTCTGAACAGTTTTGGGCATTTCAAGATACTCTCCCCTAGTAGTCCTTTTTTCTTTGAGTAAGATAAGTATTTTGTAAACTTTATTCAGATTAGGTTTGTATGTAGAGAAATGTATATTTTCTATATGATATAAATTTGTAATTTTATAGTGACTTTTTGGCTCAGTAATTTTCTTTATTTTCAAGAGTTCAAAACGGAAAAAAATGAGCATTTTAAATGTTAAAATTTGTGCTAATGAGTTACTTAAATTTTCTGTCCAAAATCTTGTTACAATATAAAACGGATACAAATAAATCTCTCGAAACTATCTTGCAATAGGGATATGTATTTTTGCCTTTTTGTTTTCCCTTTTTGTTATTTCCCTGTATATGACTTTTTGTTAAAGCATAGAAATACAAGAACAACCGACATGGCGCTTTTAGCAACACTTATTTTGTAAAAAAAAATACTTATTGTTATTTTGAGTCTCGACTATAGTTGGGATACATTTTAGTTCTGCAAATATTTCGGTAAATATTATAAGTGGATTTGCTTTAAAACAGTGTTTTTTTCAGAATTTACTTCAGAATTTAAGTTAAACCAGCATTTGACTGTGTACTTGAATTATATAAAAAAAAATCATTATAATTTAAATGTAAAATAGTCCTACACTTTTCTGTTATAAGTTTATAATTTTTTTTTCGGGGGGGGGGGGGGGTGGTGAACAAGTTTATTTACCTCGTCCATAGGTATGTGCAGGTCGAGGCCATCCTGCTCCATTTATAAGTTACTACTGTAATGAAATTTTGTTATTGTTTTTAACTTTCATGGGTAGAATCGAAACGCATATATTATAATGCATATTGTTGTATTTATTGTTTTATATGTTTTTGATATTCCATTTTTATATAAATTCTTACCATTTAATACTCTAAGCATATAATCTCCTTTCTAATTAATTTCCTTTTTATAAACGTATGCACCTGGTTGTTTTGGTTCAGAATCTTCCGACATCAGCGGAGTTACGACCCTTTTTTATAAAACAAATATATTTTTGGACTTGTGTCGCGTGAAACTCAAAAGTGACGACATTTTATAAACGTATGCACCTGGGTATTTTGGTGCAGATTTGTCATAGATTAGCGAAGTTATGGTCCATTTTTAGCAAACACTGACATGGTTGTATTTGTGTTGCGTGTAACTCAAAAAGTAATTCAGCTGACGTGACGAAACTTTATAGACATATTCATCAGCATGTTAGCTAGTGCACCTGGGTATTATTATTTAATAGGTTTGTTGACAACCAGTGGAATGTGGGGGCATCCGTGTCCTTTGGAAACATGTCTAGTTAGTAGTATCATTGTGCGTAAAAAGTAAAAAAAAAAATCATAAAAATAACTTTAATATAATAAAAACAAATCACATTAATTGTATACTTATACACTTAGTCACCTATATATTTTTTAAAGCAATTTTACATTTTGCGTTTAATTATCAAATATTGTTGTATATATATATGTATAAATGTGAATAAATCTGTTACAGTATTTCTATTTGTGTGTTTTTTTGTGTGTGACAGCACTGCATGAAAACAACAATAAAAAGTAGTCCCCCATGAATGTTAATAGAGGCAATCGGCTTCATCGAAAAATAAAAGCCTGTCACATGATGCATTTCAGCCAATCAGAACACTGTAAAATAATGAAACCACAGGAAATTGTAATTATTTACAAATGAAGTTTCAGATGTGTCAGTGGCAGAAAACCTTGTTACCTTCATACAATTCTTTTGCAAGGAGACTGATCGTATCGAAACTCACTTTCTAGCTTGTCAGAACATTCTTACTTCTTTTGATTCGGCAAATTCTGAATCTATTACTTCTCTGATAATTGGTGAACTTGAAAAGCATGGAGGCTTGAACATGTCTTATTTCACAGAGTTAACCTCTGATGGTGTTTCAGTGATGGTGGGGAAACGGTCAGGTGTTGCGGCTAGACTAAAACTGGTTAATCCTGTTATATTAAATGTACACTGTGTTTGCCATCGCCTAGCACTTGCATGCACAGATAGTAATATGTTATTGAGATCTATAAGCAATCTTGAAACGTTGCTAAGGCAATTATGGCAGTTCTTTCAAAACTCGCCAAAAAGAATGGCAGCCTACTTAAAGATTCAATCACGTCTGAAATCTAAAAGGCTTGAGGGTAAAGCTGTTAAGCGTGTTACACAACGCCTTAAAAAAGCATGCAGTACACGTTGGTTGAGCTTTGAAGCTTTAGTAAAAGCTGTTTATGAAGATTATGAAGCAGTTCTCCAAACACTCGCTCACTTTCAAGAGAGTGATGCAGTAGCCTCTGATCTCCTGACAAAGATTGAAAACCTTCAAGTTCATTGGTGTCATCTACATACTGAGAGCCATTCTGCCTATCCTTGGTGATCTGTCTCGTCGGTTTCAGAAGGGAACTTTGAGTTTTGCAGCAATTATACCTGCAATCAACATGACAAAAGATAGGTTAATGATTCAACACCAATTGAAAGTTTTAGCAGGGACATTGAATCATTCACTGACATGTGTGTTGAAATTAAAATTAATGAAGAGACGCTACAGAACTGCAATCACTGTTTGATAAATATGTCAATCCACTTATTGAGAACATTGACAACAGGTTTACAGATAGCGATCCAGTCCTAGCAGCATTCAATGCATTTGATCCTAGGCAGGTCCCTGATTCTGGTGTTGAAATGAGGCGCTATGGCCACTCCCAGATTGAAGTGCTTTGCTATTATTTAACTGAAAATCCTGAGAGATCAGACAGATTGAAAACCGAGTGGGAAGGAATGAAATACCATCTAAGAGATGTCATCAAACCTAGTATGCCTGACACAGTTAAATCGGGCAAAGACCAAGTCATATCTCCTACTGAGTGGTGTCTCGTCCAGCTTCTCAAGAATTCTGCAGTGAGGCAGCTCTATCCCAATGTAGCTTTCATTGCAGAAGTGATAGCTTCACTACCGGTGTCTAATGCATGGCCAGAGAGAAGAGCTAGTACACTTGAAGCATTGAAAACAAGGTTGCGTAACAGGTTGAGCACATCCACGCTGGAGTCTCTGCTACACATTTGCATCAATGCTCCTGAACCATCATCTTTGGAAGGTCAGCAGTTGGAGAAATTAACTGTTACTTCATGGCTACAGAAAAAGAACAGACGAAAAGCCACCTATGTCAAAATCTATAATCTCAGCTGATAGTGTGACTGGTGTAATAGATGTTACGGATGCCGGGGTTCAAACAGATCCAGCTTATGTGGATGCTTCTGATGATCAGCCAGCTGTTGAAATTGCTTTTAAAAAGCTTGGCATTGACCAGTACGACTCTCGCTCAGATTAAGATTCAGACTTTACAAATGATGAAAATGATGAAGAAACCTGTTTTTCTTAAAGCTATAAGCTGTAGCAGGGACAATGACTTTAAACACATTGTTGTCATTAATAAATAGACTATTTATTTACATATAGTTCAATATGTAAAAATCATTTTAAATGTGTTAGTAGTCATAAAAAATCAAACAAAAGTTAACAGCTTTATTAAATGTTCTCTCGTTTTTTGTGTTATTTCTATAATTCATTATGAAAAATCTGAACTATTAAAACTAGTTAAGTAAAAAGGGGTTAATTTCGTAGGTCAAATGATCAAGAATTATGTGTCCAAAATCGCTCAAATGCTAGGATTTAACACCTACATTTCTAAAATTTCCCGGGGGGGGGGGGGGAGGAGCATGCCCCCGGAACCCCCTAGAGCACTCACGCCTTCGGAGACGATTAAAGCAAAGGTACAACTGTTCATCGTGCATTTTCGTCGTTGCCCGCTCAGGGTAATGCGTCTACAAACACTACATATCAAAGGAACGTAATATAATCTTAACATTCTAGTGTCCCAAAGTGTGCGGAGAAGATGTTGTCATTGCTGAAAAAATCCACATGATGCGGGTTTGTAACGCTCACGGACAAATGGTCATGAAGGTCAAGATTGAAAACAGCGTTAATGGTGCCGACCCATAATAGACATCCTTCTTTCCGTGAGCATGCGATGTGTACCGTACTTGTGCGATAGGACGTCAATAAAGTGGGAAAATATAACTGAATCGTCTAGAGTTGACGCATTGGTCTTGATTACAAGTCGGCTTGAAACCTTGTACAAACCAGCTCGCCGAATGAAGATTTCCCCATCCTCGTGTAGGTGTGTTATATGTTGTATACTTGGCTTTGTCACTGATTTACCATTTTCATTCCAAATGAGGCGATGCAAATCTAAACAGAAGATCAATATTATTAGTATTATTATAGTTGTCGTTGTTACTATACTTGGTAATACTATTGACAGGTATCAAGTGTCAAGTAAAATCATTTGCCCAGTATACGAGTATAAATTTCAAGCATTGAACTATTTATGGCATTTAAAAAAATCAAAATGCACAGCAAACTGCTTCCAATACCAAACTGCTACCAGTCAATAATGCCGACAGTCCTTGCTTGTACGGTAAACAAGAATTTGAAATAAGTTAGACAATAGTATGAAATTAGTTTATTTAGTTTATTTATTTCACCTCCAATGTGTTTTGTTCCTCGAATTCCCACTGTCTGTACGTAGGGCGTCTGGTCTTCGTATGAGTTACACATCTGATAGATAGCTTCTGTTACCACTGCGGGAATATATTTAAATGTAATGCTTAATGAATTTCAAATATATTGCATAAAACACATAGTCACGTACGCAGTCGGTTGTGGCAACGATAGGCAAACTAAAAAAAATGTAACATGCTTTGACGTTAAAAGGAAAAGTAACGCTGAAAGACATTGCAACATGGTCATTACATGATATGAAGAAGTGAAAGAAATCAAGGCTGTATTCGTAAAAATGCTAGGCTATAAAAATCACAAGGTGTGTGTTTAATATTATTTCAACAGCATAGTAAGATGTTTGCAAATGTTAATAATTATGTTGCATCTAAATAAGCATGATTATTTCCGAAGAATTATCATGACTTGTTCTGGATTTCTGGGTTTCTATTAAAACTGACAGCGAAATGCTACAATTCTGCTCCTACGTATTTCATTCAGGTTATGCATATAACATGTAAAGTTGTGGAAAATTACAAGTTACTCACGGTATCGGTTGCGGTTGAAGAAATTGTCTTTTGTTTCCTGTAAGATAGGACATAAGTATGCGCTATGCGACTGGTTGCTCCTTCTAAATGATTCAACATAAATGTAAAATATTTTAAAGGTTTAAGCCCAATAGATATATAAAACTGTGTTATGTATTATTTTCTAAGAAAACTACAACATTCCTCACTTTGTACTGTGTTGCCTGCCATACCACACATGGATTCACTTTAAATATACATTATTATAAGTAACCTTTTGAGCTGCAAATCGAATAATGTCTTCCGTCTCTCCACAACACTGCGAGCTGGTAGATGCTCGGAGCTTTGCAACTTGGCTGGAAATGCCTTCGTTGTCGTGCTGTGGAATGAGGTCGTCACAAACTGTGCACAGTTTGGACGTATGAGGCACATTGTTGGCACTCCGTATTCTTGTCCAAGTGATGATGATGACCAAGAATGCCATGGACTGGACAACAGTGGCAGTAATTAGACAATAACTCGCGGTTTTGACAGGTATAATCTGAAAAGGTGGATGCGCAACCAGATAAGGCGCTATAGAATTTATGGAGCATAAAAGTAAAACCACCAGACCACATTTAATTAACAACTCTTTCTAATTCCGAAAGAAAATAATGTAATCGATATGCAATTTGTAAATATATACATAAAACATGCAATGCCGAACTTTCCAAAGTTACGGCGACAGTGTGGAAAACGTGTAATGCTTGTTGATTTAAATAGCTGTTGATTTAACAAGTACATATCTGGACAATTTCCGAGTGAAGTCGATCGTTGAAAGTTTGTGTTATAGCGAAAATCGGGTAATATCGACAAAAGCTCACTAAAACAATGACGCACTGACGGCATACAAGAGCGCGAGGTAGCCGAACAACGTCAGTTGAGCATTGACCCTCGAGCTACACAGATCTTGAGTTGTGAAGTAGCTCGCGAGCGGTAATTATCTCTACCAAAGAGATAAGTATCTATAGGTTGGTACTGTTTTGTGTTGATTACTTTTCACAGAGTATTGCGTTCTGCGGAAAATAAAAAGCTGTAAACTCAGGTTACCGGAAAAGGAAGATTGGCGACTTAATAAAGGTGGACAGGGTATGTGGATAGGAACATTGAAGATTGGCGACTTAATAGAATTGGATTATAGTTAGGTGGATAGGAGCATTTATTTGATTTAATACAATAAATAAACGGCCAAGTAGCTCCGAGGAAAATGTATAATATCTGTCTATATTTGTGTGGTTGATCAACTGATAGTGATGGAAAATCACTTTCATTACATTATTTAGCAAAGTAGCTTTCATATAAGGTATAAATATATAATCGTCTGTTCACTATTTGTTTAATAACCACCCTCGGCACGTTATAGCGTTATTGTCATTGCCAACATCAACAACTTGTATATTTTCAAAAGAATGTAAATTACGTAAATATTATAAGCAGCGTTTTGTTGATGGTTTTTTTTCTTAACATATTTCAATCATTTTTTAACTAAATAGACTGTCTTTATTTACCAGGACAAACTGTTTACAGTTACATATGTTTTAATTTGTTTAAACCCATGCGGACAAAGGAGTTAAAATGTTAGCTTGCTGTGATGGTTCATGCAATTAAAAACATTTTTACAGTATCGTGGCATGTTCTAACCTGCAGGGACAGCACAAGCGTTGTATTAAAAAAAGTATGAAAATCATTTCAAAGATCAATATTAATAACATCCTGAAAAAAAAGAACCAATGTGTATCAATCTGGATGAATATACAGGCAGGCGACCGAAGATCGAAACTAGGAAAAACCAGTTTCCTTTACCTATTTAGACTGTAAATAGTTTTATTATATGACCTATGCATAGACACTCTTCGATTGGTCCAGACTGCTATTGGCGACCAAACATAAATGTTATATTCTCTAGCCTTAACTGACGTTCACGTGGCTAAAACAAAATAAATAATTAAGCTCATATTTATTGACCTGAACAAGCATTTTCTGAAAATGAGCAGGTTCAATCTTGGTTCAGTTTAAAACGTATTATTTACGCACAAAATTACCGGAATCAATGTACATATCAGTGACAAGTGTCTTTTTTCTTTGTTAATGATCAGAACTGAAGGAAAATAATGATGATGTTGACCAATATTGACTAACAGTTTAACATTTCTTGAATTAAAACAGTCATATAAAAAAAACAGTTGCGCCTCGGTAAATATGACTTTCTACCAGATCATATTCACTGGCTCCCTAGTCAATAATTGTATAATACGTCTTACCGTGCATTAGGTAGATCATAGAATGTATACCGACAAGTTAATTCAATGGTTTTGCAAAGCCAAGACAATTTATTGAAAGTTCAATTTAAAGAGTTTATTTTAAGTAAACCTTTGCAATGTTTGCACCATAATGATGCTTAAAATGCGAAAATCCAATTAAAACATTGGAACAATAATTATTGGTTTACCTTTCATATATTTATAGCGTAATGAAGTATGCGTAATTATCTTTAAAGTATGCAATAATGTCAATATTTAATCACGAGCATTACAATATATATCATAAACAATAAATCTATGAAAGAATTATTCAAGTAAATTGACCATACAACAAAAAGCAACAACAAAAAGCAACAACAAAAAACAAGCGACTACAGATATTGAAACATCTAATCAATAATTTAGATATCACAAAAAAGCTATGCATTCGTTTACAAACCAAAACATACAAAATTACCTTCATAGTTAATCAAACACTTTTGCAATGATTTCGCGCGCGACATGAACGAACGTTGTATTAAATTTTCAAAAAATGTCAATACAGAAAGTGATAACACCTAGACGTTTCGCCGGTTTACCAAAATGATTACTGTTTCGACTGAGCCAGAATGACGTTGAATCCCGTTTTCCCAAGTTAATCAGTTTAAAAATATATTTCTATATTTAGAAATTACATGGCCTTGGTAATGCGAAATACAATATGTTATAGGACACATAGGCACAGGCATGTATTCAACGCAATAACTGTTTAAGCTAAAATCATGTAAACCGCAAATGAAGACTATGACGTTTTATTCCAATGAGGAATAATGAGGATTGTGGATTGATGTTTTTCCTTTCTAATGTATGTGATGCAGGCGGGAATCAAATAAAAAGTTTTTAGGATTTAAACAAACATACCTAATGTAACATCTTGTGTTTATTCAAATTTTCGTTTTCTTTTAACAATTTATCATGACTTCATATAAAATGGCATGCATGTATATTTGAACTAATAAGTTTAATAAATCTCTACTAATGGCAATGAAAAAACGTGACATTACATACCAATACAAAATAACACCATTTCACTTATTTAGTCAGTAAATTTTCCGCTTGCACGTACAGATGAGTGTATTTATTTCTTGTCATTTTAGTAGTATTTTAATTCATTTGAATTGGAAACATTAATATACAATATGTATTCCGTGTATTTTGGAGAATACTTGACATCTACTTAACAATCTAAAATCTAAATGCAACATTCGATTGATCTACTCGATATGTGAGATTTAAAACTCACATTTATGTTATACAAATCCAGCTTTAATTGCCAATAACTCACGTTAACATATGTATATGGGTTAATGTAAATGTAAATTTTTGTATTTCAATCGTGTTGTTTGTAAAAAAAACAACGTCTGACTTAAAAGTATGTATTACACAAGTTACTCACAGTGGTCTTCCCAGCTTCTCGGCAATAACGTGATGCAGAGCGACCACTGTTAGGACTTTATCCTACTCCTCGAAGTGGATATTCCCCCCAGGCGGTACAATCACAACTGCCACCATATTCCTCGCAGCGGTTATTTCCCCTAGGTGGTACAATCACCACTGCCACCATACTCCTCGCAGCGGTTATTTCCCCTAGGTGGTACAGTCACCACTGCCACCATACTCCTCGCAGCGGATATTTCCCCTAGATGGTACAGTCAACACTGCCACCATACTCCTCGAAGCGGTTATTTCCTCTAAGTGGTACAGTCACCATTGACATCATACTCCTCGCAGCGGATATTTCCCCTAGGTGGTACAGTCACCATTGCCACCATACTCCTCGAAGCGGTTATTTCCTCTAAGTGGTACAGTCACCATTGCCATCATATTCCTCGCAGCAGATATTTCCCTTAGGTGGTACATTCACCATTGCTACCATACACATCTCAGCGGATATTTCCCCTAGGTGGTACAGTCACCACTGCTACCATATTCCTCGCAGCGGATATTTCCCCTATGGTGGTACAGTCACCAATGCCACCATACTCCTCGCAGCAGATATTTCCCCTAGGTGGGACATTCACCACTGCCACCATACTCCTCGCAGCAGATATTTCCGCTAGGTGGTACAGTCACCATTGCCACCATACTCCTCGAAGCGGTTATTTCCTCTAAGTGGTACAGTCACCATTGCCATCATATTCCTCGCAGCAGATATTTCCCTTAGGTGGTACATTCACCATTGCTACCATACTCATCTCAGCGGATATTCCCCTAGGTGGTACAGTCACCACTGCTACCATACTCCTCGCAGCGGATATTTCCCATATGGTGGTACAGTCACCAATGCCGCCATACTCCCCGCAGCAGATATTTCCCCTAGGTGGTACATTCACCACTGCCACCATACTCCTCGCAGCAGATATTTCCGCTAGGTGGTACAGTCACCATTGCCACCATACTCATCGCAGCGGATATTTCCCCTAGGTGGTACATTCACCACTGACACCATACTAATCGCAGCGGATATTTCCCCTAGGTGGTACAGTCACCACTGTCACTATACTCCTCGCAGCAGATATTTCCCCTAGGTGGTACAATCACCACTGCCACCATACTCATCGCAGCGGATATTTCCCCTAGGTGGTACATTCACCATTGCCACCATACTCCTCGCAGCGGATATTTCCCCTAGGTGGTACAGTCACCACTGCTACCATATTTCTCGCAGCAGATATTTCCGCTTGGCAGTACAATCACCACTGCCACCGTACTCCTCGCAGCGGATATTTCCCCTAGGTGGTACATTCACCATTGCCATCATACTCCTCGCAGCGGATATTTCCCCTAGGTGGTACAGTCACCACTGCCACCATACTCTTCGCAGCGGATATTTCCCCTAGGTGGTACAGTCACCATTGCCATCATACTCCTCGCAGCGGATATTTCCCCTAGGTGGTACAGTCACAACTGCCACCATACTCCTCGAAGCAGATATTTCCCCTAGGTGGTACATTCACCAATGCCACCATACTCCTCGCAGCGGATATTTCCCCTAGGTGGTACAGTCACCATTGCCACCATACTCCTCGCAGCAGATATTTCCCCTAGGTGGTACAGTCACCATTGCCATCATACACCTCGCAGCGGATATTTCCCCTAGGTGATACATTCACCACTGCCACCATAATCTTCGCAGCAGATATTTCCCCTAGGTGGTACATTCACCACTGCCACCATACTCCTCGCAGCAGATATTTCCCCTAGGTGGTGCATTAACCACTGCCACCATACTCCTCGCAGCGGATATTTACCCTAGGTGGTACATTCACCACTGCCACCATACTCCTCGCAGCGGATATTTTCCTTAGGTGGTACATTCACCACTGCCACCATACACCTCGCAGCGGATATTTCCCCTAAGTGGTACATTCACCATTGCCATCATACTCCTCGCAGCAGATATTTCCCTAGGTTGTACAATCACCACTGCCACCATACTCCTCGCAGCAGATATTTCCCCTAGGTGGTACAGTCACCACTGCCACCACCCTCCTCGCAGCAGATATTTCCCCTAGGTTGTACAATCACCACTGCCACCATACTCCTCGCAGCAGATATTTCCCTAGGTTGTACAATCACCACTGCCACCATACTCCTCGCAGCGGATATTTCCCCTAGGTGGTACAGTCACCACTGCCACCACCCTCCTCGCAGCAGATATTTCCCCTAGGTGGTACATTAACCACTGCCACCATACTCCTCGCAGCAGATATTTCCCCTAGGTGGTACAGTCACCACTGCCACCATGCTCCTCGCAGCAGATATTTCCCATAGGTGGTACAGTCACCATTGCCACCATACTCCTCGCAGCGGATATTTCCCCTTGGTGGTACAATCACCACTGCCACCATACTCATCGCAGCAGATATTTCCCCTAGGTGGTACAGTCACCACTGCCACCATACACCTCGCAACAGATATTTCCCCTAGGTGGTACATTCACCACTGCCACCATACTTCTCGCAGCAGATATTTCCCCTAGGTGGCACATTCACCAAAGTCATCATACTCCTCGCGGCGGATATTTCCCCTAGGTGGTACAGTCACCATTGCCACCATACTCCTTGCAGCAGATATTTCCCCTAGATGGTACAGTCACCATTGCCATCATACTCCTCGCAGCGGATATTTTCCCTAGGTGGTACAGTCACCACTGCCACCATACTCCTCGCAGCAGATATTTCCCCTAGGTGGTTCATTCACCACTGCCACCATACTCCTCGCAGCAGATATTTCCCGCAGGTGGTACATTAACCACTGCCACCTTACTCCTCGCAGCGGATATTTCTCCTAGGTGGTACATTCTCCACTGCCACCATACTCCTCGCAGCAGATATTTCCCCTAGGTGGATGCAGTCACCATTGCCATCATACTCCTCGCAGCAGATATTTCCCCTAGGTGGTACAGTCACCACTGCCACTATACTCCTCGCAGCAGATATTTCCCCTAGGTGGTGCATTCACCACCTCCACCATACTCCTCGCAGCGGATATTTCCCCTAGGTTGTACATTTACCATTGCCACCATACTCCTCGCAGCAGATATTTCCCCTAGGTCGTACAGGCACCATTGCCATCATACTCCTCGCGGCGGATAATTCCCCTAGGTGGTACATTCACCACTGCCACCATACTCCTCGCAGCAGATATTTCCCCTAGGTGGTACAGTCACCATTGCCATCATACTCCTCGCAGCAGATATTTCCCCTTGGTGGTACATTCACCGCTGCCACCATACTCCTCGTAGCAGATATTTTCCCTAGGTGCTACAATCACCACTGCCACAATATTTCTCGCAGCGGATATTTCCCCTAGGCAGTACAATCACCACTGCTACCATGCTTCTCGCAGCAGATATTTCCCCTAGGTGGTACAGTCACCATTGCCATCATACTCCTCGCAGCGGATATTTGCCCTAGGTGGTTCATTCACCACTGCCACCAAACTCCTCGCAGCAGATATTTCCCCTAGGTGGTACATTCACCACTGCCACCATACTCCTCGTAGCGGATATTTCCCCTAGGTGCTACATTCACCACTGCCACAATATTTATCGCAGCGGATATTTCCCCTAGGCAGTACAATCACCACTGCTACCATGCTTCTCGCAGCGGATATTTCTCCTAGGCGGTACAATCACCACTGCCACCATGCTTCTCGCAGCGGATATTTCCCATAGGCGGTACAGTCACCACTGCTACCATGCTTCTCGCAGCGGATATTTCCCATAGGCGGTACAGTCACCACTGCTACCATGCTTCTCGCAGCGGATATTTCCCATAGGCGGTACAGTCACCACTGCTACCATGCTTCTCGCAGCGGATATTTCCCATAGGCGGTACAGTCACCACTGCTACCATGCTTCTCGCAGCGGATATTTCCCCTAGGCGGTACAATCACCACTGCCACCGTACTGATCGCAGCGTATACGGCGAAAAAAGTAACAACGCAAGATTGTACTGATTGCACGATGTTCTCTTATATGTATCCAAAGTTTTTATTAACACCATGTGATTTGACTATGGTATCGTGAAAGTTGGTGCCGGCAGAGATTTGATGTGCTATGCTCGAACCACACATCGGTGATTGTAAATATCTGTAAGTGTACGCAAGCGTATGATTAGTGTTAATTTCTACGTCTGCGCCAATGTATATTTGACTATAAACGCCTTATTTTGAGCTTTGATTTCAAGCATTGTTATTTTTATATACATATGCATGTGGATGCAAACATTTAACAACTCATAACATAGAACATAACATACAGCTTAATGCATACTAAATAGAAAATAAAACCATAATTTTATCAAGAACGTTTGTTAGAAGCTGATCAAATTCAGTATAGAAAGAGTAAAAGCTTCTAGACGGACGATAACTACTGTGTTAATACATATAGAATTGGTATTAACATAAAGTAATAACTTTGAAACCTAACGTACAAAGATACCTTAGATACATTAAACAAACCACATGCATGATTACAAATGCCTCCAGCACAGTTGTTCAAACATCCATATCGTTCACTGTAGTAGTGGTAATGCACGCACGGCACAGACTAAAAACAATAATTGCTATCACTATATAGTGTGGGTTTTTACGGTTTTAACAAGCATAAATCACAACAAAATACACATGTATATAGGACTCATTCGACGATATGTTTATACTAAACTTTATTGTTTGTATTGTCATATGTGTACCATATCTTTTCACATGATTAATGCATTAAAGGTGAATATATTGTGTAATATGACGCTGACAAATTACTATAGGAACCTTGTGTGTTGTTGACTTTAGTGTACACACAGCAACGGTGATGTTATAAAATGGTATTCCTATGTATTTCATATTAACCAGACCGTGTAATATAAAAGTTTACGTCAGTGGCACATTTTAATGTTACTATTTGATGTCAATGGCACCTTTCAATGTTACTATTGACGCCACTATTGCATGTACGAAGTTGGTAGAATCGTTACACTGAGCCTGCAAAGTGTGCGGAGAAGGTGTTGTCATTGCTGGTAACATCCACTTGGTGAGGGTGTGTAACACTCACGGACACGTGGTCATAAATGTCAAGGTTTAAAACGGCGTTATTGATACTGAACGTTTGGTGCCGACCAATAATGGACATTCTACTTTCCGTGAGCATGCGCTGTGTACCGTACTTGTCTGACAAGACGTCAATAAAGTGCGAAAATATAATTGAATCGTTTAGAGTTGAAGCGTTGGTCTTGATTGCAAGTCGGCTTGACACCTTGTACAAACCAGCTCGCCAAATGAAGATTTCACCATCCACGTGTAGGTGTGTTATGTGTTGAATGCTGGGCTTTGTCACTGATTTATCTTTTTCATTCCAAATGAGGCGATGCAAACCTAAATAAGCAGATCCATACAATAATATAAACTGTAATGTTTTCCCAGTTATAACTTCGGACAAACAAAACATAAAATCATCATTATTATTATTAGAGTTGTTGTCGTTGCTATTATAAATAAATTATAAATAATGTCACAGGTAAGTGTCAATCAAATATCCCCTATATAGCATACGCGTACAAGCATTGAACTGTTTGAGATTTGATAAAAGTAACACATTTAACAAAATGTTACATGCCGACCCACCTACAGACGTTGCTCGTATACCGAATAAAGAATACCAAATAATAAACAATATTATGGATTTTATTACGTAGTACCTCCAATGGATTTTGTTCCTGCAATCCCCACTGCCTGTACGTAGGGCGTCTGGTCTTCGTATGAGTCACACATCTGGTAGATAGCCTCTGTTACCACTGCAGGGATATATTAAAATGTAATGCGTTATGAACGTCAAATATATGGTATGACACACAACGTGTTGTGTGGGTGTGTGACAAAGATCGGCAAACTATAAGATGTAACATGCTTTGACTTTAAAAGTAACGCTGAAATGTAACATGTTCTGAAATGACAAAGTAAAAGATAACCAAAAGTGAATTCATGAAAAAGCTCGGTTGTAAATGCCACAAAGTGCTCTATATACCCATAGGCACTTCCAACTAGACCTTTTTTGATTGCGGTTTTCTCAAAAATGACAAATCGCATCGGTTTTAAATTTTGCTCAGTGCAATCATACACAATGTCAAATACAGGACTGATAACATTTGAACGGTTCAGCGATCATTTATATTTACTCGTGCTCTCGGGTTTCAAAACTAATAATTGGACGAAGACATCGTAGTGAATGTAGAAATTCGATGCACTTTATAATCAAAGTGTTTAACAACGACACTCTAACAAAAAAAACAATTTAAATCGATTATTTTATACATACACATCCTACAATGAAGCATTGAAGTTTCCAAAAATGTCAATCATGTGCCAATTAATCTGCAATTTTACCCAATCATTGTAGTTGGATATCACGTGATTAACGTATAGCCTATTTTACACACTGAAGCACGTGGTAAACTTTTAATCTGTTTGCGAAATTTGATTAATGTAAATTAATCAGTTAACAATAGTTAGGGAGGAGTTTTAAATGTTAGTAGCAAAACCTGGAAAGTGCTACTGTGCAGTATACAGGACGGGTGCGCGCCATTGGTATGTAAGAGGCCGCATTCTATGTACTAAGGTGTTGCTTATTTTTTATAAGATAAATGTTTTCTTTATTTAGATTGAAATTTATTAAATCATTATTTTAACGATTTTAAATCAAAATAAAGAAAAACAGTGAAATTGACTTTATTTCGTTTTCACATTTTTGCGAATTTTAGTTCTGATAGCATGTTCTATTTTTGTGAAGTTTTTTATGAAAACGAAATTTTAGACAAAGGAAATTAAATTCGTCGAAGTATTATATATTATTTTGTGTTCTTGAAAAGTTTGGAGAAAATTGGGCTAAAAATACAAAAGTTATAGCTGATTAAGCGAAAGTCTAGTTAGAAGTGCCTATGGGTGTACAGTACTGAACTGTTTTACTATTGGTTCAACAGCAGAGCCCGATGATGACAGAATGTTTATAATTATGTTGCACTGTAATTTATAAAATTATTTCTTGATGTCTTTGAGAATTACATGGTAGCGAAATGCTTCAATTCTGCTGTAGCAGTTTTCATTTTATTAAATGCATATTACTTGTAAAATTACTCAAATCACACACGGTATCGGTTACGGTTGAAGAAAGTATCTTTCGTTTCCTGTAAGATATGAACATAAACGTTATTCCAATAGCTGCTCCTAATTGTGTTAAGGAATATTTTATCTGAAAACTGCATTTTTTCTTTATACTTCGTTGTCATACTACATATGTAATCACTTTAAATGTACATTATTATAAGTCACCTTTTGAGCTGCAAGTCGAAGAATGTCTGCCGTTTCTCCACAGCATTGCGAGCTCGGCGATGTTCGGAGTTTTGCAACGTGGCCGGAAATGTTGTCTTTGTCATACAGAGGTATGAGGTTCTGACAATCCGTGCACAGTTTGGGCGTCGTATTCTTATTGTTGGATCTCCTTATTCTTGGCCAATAAATGGTGATGGTCAAGAAAGCAACGGACTGCAGACCCACTACCGTAATTAGGCAATAACTCAAGGACACTGAAAACTGACATTTCAGCATTTGCAATTATGCAATATCATAAAACATGTTTATGTAAATATGTATGTGGAAATTGACCTTGACAGTTTGTTAGCAAAGGTTCGGCGTAAATGGCAATTAACTGAACACACACTATAAATGCTACTAACATTTAAATGTTCTTTGTTGTTCATGAATGTTGATACATTTATCGTCGTCGCATTGGCGTGAGCTAGATAACTATAAAAATATCAATATCGTCTGTAGCTTTGCATCTAATAAAATTGTGCCAATAATGCGAATAGCTCAACTCGGGCTGCGAACACTCTATCTAATTGACGCATGGTACACACTTTCATTTGCAAACTTCAACATAGATCTGTCCATAAACAAACTATTATAAAAATATACTGTTGTATACCATAACTATTCAAATTCCCCCAGTAAGAGAAAATGCGAAAATGAATATAAGACAATGACGGCGTTTTGTATGTATTTAATCAAACGCGAATCACAATGACACAGCAATATTCAACAAATGCTACATAAACCATTTAGAACTTAAGTGTTTTACATACTCTCTTAACGTTTTTAAAGACGTCATTATTGCACAATTCATTTCTGAGAAAAAAAAATGAACATAACTTAAAATTCATACTCATATGGCAAAATATGTCAGGAAATGCATACAAACGAGTAAGTGTTGTATGGATTAAAATACCTATCCTAGTCAACAAAAAAATGTTAAAGAAACTCTTACTTCCTTCGAGACATAAAATAGTTCGTTGGCATAAATTGTAAAAAAGTGGTATGGTATTCATCAAACTTGTACATATTTCTCGTTGGTTGTGTAGCAACCGTATGCCTGTCGATACAAATTATCTACCCAGCTCGACTGTTACATGTTCTTAGAACAAGCAATTGATTCAAACAAATGGCATCGAAGAGTTTCATAAACAAGGGCAATCTACGATTAGGACAATCTACCACACGAACATAGAGTCACTGCATTAATTGAAAAATTGTTCACACCCCAACTGCCTACAATATCTCATATTGTCCGTTTCCTATGACTCTGAATATTCAAATATCTGCACCGTATATCAGCATCGGTTTAACCATGTATTTAAATAATTTGAATTATTGTTTTACCTGAAACTTCCCAAAAGTACATGTATGTTGATATGATATACGTGTATTTATTGATTGCTTGTAGACTCTACTAGTTAACCTTACTGCAGTAGATTCGGTTCGTTTTAAATTTAGTGTGTATAATAAACACATACGTACCGAGGGTACAATTAAAATTCCAGTGTTCGTAATTATGAACGCAGAGGGAGGTATCTAATATTTCTGTCTTTTATTTTCATCTATCGACATACCAATATTTTCGCAAAATTGCGATGCGTGTATGCTATAAATTTTATTTTTGTACATTGATCGCTCTTTCATCACAGTTTGCATTATCGTCTGCAAACGTGTATTGCCTGGTAAATCTGGTGTATGTTCGATTAGAAATATGCCTCAGTTGCGGCATTAATTTCCTAAAACGCATGGTACTTGTCTGATAACATATCAGATGACCTTAAATTTGATATTTTAGTAAGGTTAACTTAATAATACAGGTGTGGAATTAAAATAGTACTAGTGATGCCCCCTTGTCGCGAGCCGCAATTGCATCTAAACACTTCTCTTGCCGCTAGTATATTAGACACACTTATTTTTCGTTGCGAACCGTCGCATTCATTATCCCAGAATGGTAGTTTACAATTTATATTAATGTTGCAATTTTCCCTCGTATTACAATGTACGTATTCCAATACTATTAGCTGCTTGTTTGTAATTAAAACAAGAAATGTCTTTTTAAAAAAAAGACAATCGGCGTTGAAATTAATATTGAGATTACTCGGACCCCATATTTTTCGGTCCCTACTAAGGAGACTTTTCGGACCCCAGATATTTCGGTCCCTACTATGTACTTCTCGGACACTAGATTTTTCGGACAACATAAGAAAACTTATCGGCCCCAAAATTAATTTGAGATAAACCAAATCATTGTTAATATCTGCACCGTGAATAAACCGATAAGATACCGCCCCATGTTTCCACCAGCGATACATGAATAAGCTAAATACTAGAATTTACGTAAACATAATTGATACATGAATGTGTAAGGCACATTTAACAAATTAGAATTGTCAGAAAATAATAGCGGGAATAAATGAACATTATTATATATATCAGACAAGTGTACATAGTTATGTTAAATAATATACTATATGTATCATCAGTATGGCACATAGTGTATTCATGCTACGCAAATGAAGTTAAAGTAACATGAATAACGTTTCGACGTATTACGACACTTTTTTCACCACATGTTACTGATAGAAAGATGTTTAACATTTTTATAGACAGAATAAGAAGCTGATAGAAAGGTGCAATTATAAATAATTCTTAATTAAACACCATCACAATTCAAATATAAATTAACATGCGCAGTACGTTTATAACTTCTCCATTTATTGAAATTCTCGGGTTTAGGATTCTCCGGACGCTAATTGATGCGTCTGTATTAACACAGCTTTACCGCGCGCTATTTTTAGAAAGATTCTTCTGCTGGAGTTTTGCGAATACACCGGGACGAAAGTCGGTTACGGCGTACAATGATATTTTTACACAATGATAAAACAATAGGAAATATAAGCTCAATCAAATCTGCTAATAATTTTTTTGCTTATTTATCAGAAAAATACCAGAAATTTACCACTTTATATTTGTGCTTTCGAGCACAACATGCAACATTGTACGTTGTGACCGACTTTCGTCCCGTGAATTATAGCATTGTAATTGCTATTCATAGAGCGTGCCGATTATGTAGGCTGAACAATATAGTTATTTCATTATGCGAATGAATATAAAATTATGATCATGACATATAATGAGTAAAACTGTTCATAATTATGTTCATTTCTAGAGTGTATGTCGGAGATATGTTCATAACTTTAAATTATTCGCTTATGTAAACAATTATGTAAATTTTAATCCCGAAAAGTATGCAACAGTTACTGGTATACGTTAAAGGATTGTTTTAAGTCTGCATTCCCTAAAATTAGAAAATTTGCCCAATTCTATTGGCATTCTATTTTTCCGCTGCATAATTATCACAAGAAATCTAGGTCAAAAGTGATCTTAGACAGCTCCGCCGAAAAATACACTTTTGAATAGCATACGGCCTTTGCATGCAAGTTTCTATGTTGTTCATGAGAAATTATATAAATTTACTCGATATTTTCCAGTTTCTCTCCATGTGGTCCGCAGGGACAAACGTATCGATTACCAGTATATTAAAATATTATGTTTCAAATAATAACTCCTGAAATGAGGTCTCTTAAAATGTTACAATGTAGAACGCTAACTTTGTTTAACATTTAACATGAACGTTCTTCGACGATTCGTTCTATTAGTTAAATATAGCTACAAAACGAACATATCGGAATGTTTTACGATTTAAACCGAGCGTTTGCATGTCGTGTCAAGATCATATACAATGTCGACAGATCTCATTTTCAGAAAATGCAAATAACGTTTTCTGTAAATGATAAGGCATAGAATACTTTCGAAAACGTTAAATACAATTTATTTTTATTAATAGAACGCACTGCTGACACAATTGTTTGAGGCGCAGCAACTAGTTTAAATATTAATGTAGTTCTACTTATGCAATTACCGTAATTACTCTAGATGTTGGGACACTCTAAATGTCGGAACACCCTTTACATCCAAAAACTATAAAATTATTTTTCGTGACTAATAATTTTGGGACACGCTGAAAATTCGATTTTTGGGGTTTCTAAATGTTGGAACACTGCTTTGCAAATTGGCAAATTTGTGTAAATTTACGTTAAGATGACAAATGTCACTGATAATTTGCAATATATTAGCAAACAACATTTGTGATTGCGCATGTGGATATTCCATATATCCGTATCTCATGACAGCCGACCCAATTCAATGTGGGCTCTGTCGGCGCTTTATTAATTACTTCCTGGGGTAAGGATCTATATCGATTGTGATTTGCTTGTTTTATAGGGATTAATATACACACTCAGTGCGCACGTTACGAATAATGGGTTTGTACCTCAATTGATGATTCTAAATATTGGGACACATTCAAGGAGAATTTATTTTTCTGCTTCTAAAAATTGGGACTGCAAACAAATATTGTTTAGCGTCCCAACATATAGAGTAATTACTGTAAATACGCTTAGAACCTTTACGTTTTCATGGCATGTTTTAGCACTTACCTTTTTATCCATCTCATAATTATAATATTTATGTGAAACAATCGCTGTTAATAATATTCTTGAAAAAATCTTTGGTGTTCATTTTGGATGTATAATTTTGTAATATCATATATAAATATATATATATACATAATATTCAACACAATGCGCACCTTAACTATGCTTACACTGAACAAATGCAATTATGCCAATAGAACATTTAATATACCGTTAATATATTTCAAGCGTTATTAAGAACATAATTAATACAACAACAAACAGTGTTCTTCCCGGCATGAAACACATTACATATAAATAAAGAAAGGACATGGTTACTGGATTGCAATTTGGAAGTATCATGTAAAAAAACGAACGCAGCTATTGAAACATCGAAACAAAACTAAACAACATTTGTATTTAATTTTACAAACCATACATATAACCTTACCTGCATTGTTGGATCCAGTGCACGCGTGTACACAATTTTAATGCTATAGCGAACGCGCTATATTTTGCATTTTTAGAAAATGTCAAAAAAAAAAAATTGTAATTCGCCATGTATGTCTGGCAGTTTTTCGAAAAGCATTGAAGCATCGATCGATCACATTTAGCCGGATTCCCGATTTGTTCTATAAATAGACACAAAATAGTAAAACGAAAGTGTGTGCATATTACCGAGGTAATACATTTGAAAGTCATTGAAATTCACTGCATTGTCCAATTGTTGATTGATAATATATTATATTTTCTCTTTCAAATGTCTATGACGCAAATATGAATTAAATACAATATTTTAAAGTTTTCAACAAAAATGAACAATGTCACGCCATATAAATGGGAAAAAAATCAGATTTGTTGTAAGTATCACGACTTCAATTAATCTTCGAATTTTACAAAAGCTATAAAAATGACAATTCAATAGCTTTACATGTTGCACAATTATTCCTTCCCAATATTTGCTTAGTAAACTTAGCGCTAGCTAGTAAAGAAGAGTGTAAGAGTATATTTAACATTTTTATTCTTTTTCAATTTAGTTTTTTACTTCACACAATTTTGAATAATATATGGTGTATACTGATACAGTCCGATTCCGAGGGAATTAAAACTTGCATGACTTCATGCATTTCACCATTTGTTGATTGCTTCTAGGACATTTTACAATAGGACCTAGTTTAGCCCTTTTTGTAATTTATAATAGAGGTGTCATTTTGAGGACGGTTTATTAATGTCACGAGCCACCATTCATTTCCCCATTTTTATTGTCTTGTTAATACTCGTAATGCATTGTTTTGGGTGTCGGAGATTTTTAATGTAAATACGTTTTACTTTCAGCTTGACCAATACTTTGTTGGTGCAGACTTCCTGGTGGAAGACATCAAAATGGAAGGTGCCCAACACCTGGTGTTGGGTACACATCAGCTCTCCCTCCTAGGACAAGCAATTTTTTCAAAAGCGTGTATCAAGCTTATGGGAGTATTGCAGATCTAGGTTTGCATTTCTCATCTTACAGTTAGGTCTACACAATTAATGTTTTACAATCTTTCTAGGTATTTTAGGAACACCAATTATTAACAGACATCAACTATAGGTCATATTTAAAATACTATTTTGATTGATAAAGTAAGCAGAATGACTCCGAAAGGAACATGTGACATGCTCTTTAGACTAAACAGAACAAGACAAGCAGTAGTACAACCAGTGCGTGGCTGGCAAAAGCACAGATTGGCATACGATAGATAAAATACCCGTTATTTTATTTTCGGTAGACGTATTAAGATTGTTATTAAACTTATAAATCAAATAAAACAATTAAATGAACTATGTAATAGTTCGAACATATTAATTAAATCTTATTGATAAAGAAGGTGCGTAGCATGCGCATCGAAGCGAGTCCCTTCTTAACCAATAAAAGTTTACTTAATATGTTCTAATTAACTTATAATATGACCTACATTTTGAATGGTCGTGTGCATGAATATCATTGGACCATTTGCATAGTAAATATCTATATATCTGAAGGCTTACTACAGATTCTGAGAAGACGATGTTCGAAACAACCAATCTAAAGCCAGAAATAGCGTCTGTTAAGACCATGCTTTTAATGATCAACTGTTTCACTTAAAGGGTCCAACACCGCCATGGCCTTGTAGGTTATATTTTCAATTACGGTTCTATGTACTGGTGCAAGTAACTGGGTCATCTAAACCGTTAACAAATCTGAGCATGGTCAGTGTACACAAGCAAATTGAATTTTATTCAAATAGTTAACAACCAACGGAAACAATGGCAACATTCATTGACAATAAGATTATGAATATTAATTTAACATGTACATATGTCAACTATTTCAGTAAGAGCATTATTAACAGTCATACAATCGGAAAACTTTAGTTGAATTGTAATAGTAATTCGAATGTTGATGTACGTTTTAATGTTTGTTTTACTTCGAAGGTGAAGATAATTCTTTTAACAGTATATACATTTTACATCATGCTGTTGTTGGTTTCATTTGATACATGGCGTTGATAAGCTGACAAAAGCTGAATTGTTACCTTATACTTGAAATACAATACTAATTAATTTTTGCATGCCTGTGTTGGATAGCAAAGATGTTGCCGTTGCTTCCAAGATCAATATGATGGAGATGATTTACAACCACATAGAGGCGGTCATGCAGATCAAGATTGTATGCAGCTGCCATTACACTGCTGGTTTGCGTGTGACCGTTTAACGTCGTCCTCCTTTCGCTAAGCATTATTTTGCCACATCGGAGTGAAAATACGTAAAGAAAGTGACGAAACGGCTCATCGCTGTCCACCGAAGTGTTAGTCTTGACCATAAGTCTGCTTGTTACGTGATACAGACCGGCTTGACGAATGAAAATTGCTTCTTTGGCATGCAGATGTGTTGCGATACTGTATCTGTACCCTTGTTTAATACTTGGTTTGGTAACAGTTTCCCCATGTTCGTTCCATAATAATTTATGACCATCTGTAAAAATTGTAATCAATATAATAACTAAACGTTCAAAAGCCAAATGCGTTCTTGAAACGAAAGCCTTAACTAACGTATTGCAATGATCCATTTAATAGATGCATGATTGTATATGTAATTTATAATTATATGTATTGTCTTTTTCACAAAGGCAATTTGGCAATAATTTTAACATTGGACAGGTTTTGGGATTATATTTAAATTATTATCATTAACTGACATACAATAAAACACGTTTATGTAAAGGCAGATACGCACGGTCGATAGACGAAGATATTACTCAAACTAACATAAATACAAGTTCAAATGGTCTTACCAGCTAACATACTTTATAGTTGAATGCGTACTTATTGAAAAAGAACTGTTTAACTATAGTTTAACATTGAACAGCGGGTAAATGTCAACTTAGTTACAAACAATAGGTATGCTTGCAAGAAATTAAAAAAGAAATGGAAAGACAATATATATATATATATATATATATATATATATATATATATATATATATATATATATATATATATATATATATATATATATATATATATATATATATATATATATATATATATATATATATATATATATATATATATATATATATATATATATATATATATATATATATATATATATATATATATATATATATATATATATATATATATATATATATATATATATATATATATATATATATATATATATATATATATATATATATATATATATATATATATATATATATATATAAGAAACGCCTCTTTCCTGCAAGGGTCACAGTTCTGCTGATGCCGACCGCTTGCATTTAAATAAAAACATATACTTACTGAATAGAAATTGTTTATAGTACTCGTCAAGTAGTGGCTGGATTAGATAATCGGAGGTGAAAATGATACACCATTTGCTACAATTATACCAATCAAAACTCCTAACGCATCAACTATTCAATGCTGCTTTTAGTACATAGGAAAACGCATGGAAAGAACAAGATATGTCACCATTCCTTTTGGACACGGTGACCATGTTTGTTCTTTGCAAGCGCGGGAGATGCACTGCGATACTGAATGGAAGAGGGGGACATAACCGTTATTGACGTGTGTGATTTTTTATTACGTCCATTGTGCGCGGTATATTCCTCATTGTGTTCACCGTTCGGTGCAATAAAAATAACATGTATGCATATCACTATATCGTATTTTGATTACCTTTATATGTATGTTACTATCTTTGTAATTTATTAAAAGGAGCTTTGAATATGTGATGCGTTAGGAGTTTTGATAAGTATATAACTTGTTCAAATGATACAAATGACACCTACTCGTTTTTAAAATGCAAATGATTGCATAGTTCATAAATACATAAATACATGCACACAAGGATACTTACATAAATATGCATATACAGAAATAGATACAGGCGTAGATTCATACATTCATACCAATCTGACGACAGTGCAAGATCTTCCTAAAGCTAGACCTGCTGACGACATTTACAATGGTCTCTATTCTTGATAGTGTTTTTCAAACAAATTATAAATATTTAATTCAAACAGTATGCTCGCCTATATTGTTCGGCTTACAATCAAATTGTGGATTATTGCAGTAGCTGGTATATTATACACGTCATACTACGCCATATAATTCGTTCAATTTCAAGACCGTGAAAGCTGAACAGGACCTAATTATAAGAAACTTTTACAAGCTGTGTTCCAAGCTGAAATTAATGCATACGTTCGACATACATGCACGCATGCATGCACACACGCACGCACACAGGCACGCAATTCTAGTATTAGAATAAGAAAAACTAGAAGCGTCAGCGACACGGATGCCCTTAAGACACATGGTTGAACACAGACAAAAGGAGTGTCGCCAAAAATAATGTTTGCCTCCACACATGTATTTTCATATATATTCTATAGTGGAAAAAAATACAACGTGTCATAATTCGCGATAATTGGTCGAAGCCAAAATCCTTCCTTTACGATCACATACACGTCAAGGTTCTTCAGCTGTGAAAGTTTGAACGAAATCCGCCAAGCAGGTAAAGAGTCCACAAAATGTCGGAAAGTATATATTCTATAGTGGAAAAAATGACAAAGGGCCATAATTCTGCCAAAATTGGTCACAACCAAAAGTCGTAATTTTTCAAAAACTGCTCGCAACCAAAATTCATTAATTAACGATCACCTACACGTAAGGTTCTGCAACTGTACAAGTTTAAGCAAAATCCGCTAAGCAGGTAAAAAGGAGTTCAGTTTACAAAATTTCGGGACGTACGTACACGTTCGAACGTACGGACTGTCGGACAAGTGAATCGCTTATTCTCCCACGCCCCACAACGTGGGGGCATAAAATCTGCCTAACTCCATTTATTGCAAATTGTCCAAATTGTCCCAGCTGAGAATATTACGTGCACGTTTTAAGTGTTTAAATGACATTGTAGACAAATCTGTTTAACGATGGTGACGCTACACATAGGCTTGATGAGCCCGTTAGGATTCTTTCCGTCAGGTGCTAGACAAGTATTAGATCATTTTTCCAGTGTAACGATGGTTTGCCGAAGGCAAGTTTCTTGTTTACGTACTACTGCCAGCTGTCTTTGTTATAATTAGTCATGATCAATCGTTATTTTATTTGCCACTGACGATCGCACAATAACGGTGTAGTACCTGCGGTGCTTGTGCCAATACATGAGTAAAAGCCATATAACTCTGATTATCAAACCTATTTTCTATTGTTAAATGGACGGTTTTTTATGTGACTGCGTTTTCATTACATATTACACCAGTATCTAATGAGGTTGTGATACAACTCCTGTAAATTTCAATGAATTCCGTTATAACTAATGACAAAGTATAAAATGACAACAACAACAAAATGTAAAAAGTAATACACAATGCGATGTGCCAGTTGAAACTCCAAATAAATATCAGTAAAGATAAATTACAATAATTCATCTTGCGTTTATTTTCAATTACAGATTCCAACAGAACTTGTACAATCTTGCAGCTAGTCTGAGAATGTCCCCAGCTTCCCCAGCACATGTGTTACTAGATGTGTTTGCTATGTTTGCCAAATCCTCCATTCTGTCTTGCCTACCAAGCAAGTCTGTACATTCCATGCTTGGATCAGGCTCTCTAGAGTTAACGATTTGATGTCGTTTTGCGACCCAGATAACGGTTAATGTCATGAAAACTAGGGCAAGCAGGTAAACAAAAATGATAAGGACAAACAAGACCCGCTCTTTTTCCTGAAAAGAAAATAAAACATATAAATGAACATGTATATGCATGGAGTTTGCATAAGAAATATATTACATAAACAAAATATACTTTAGTATATGAACACAACTAACAGCATCTTCCACTCAGAGACGTCATGCAAGCGTCATGCTTTTTCCATATGTTTCCTTTAAAAGTCATCACATACATGTACGCGCACGGTGCCAATAATATAAAACTGATATGCACTGAGATAAACATGTATGCATGAGGTAAAATGAAAGAGAAAGTGCTTGAACAAGTAACATCACCTTGTGTGAAAAAGACATAAACATCACGCGTGATAGATCTGTATATTTTCATTTATCCGAAATCATCCAGTCCTTTTAAAATGTTTACCCTAACAATCATATTTGAAGTATTAAACTAGAAGAAATGCCCAAACTGACACCTCCCGAAAGTATGTTATGGTCATTGCAACAAACAAAGAAAGCATAGTTCCTAGCGACACTGTTGTATATAGAATGTACTTCAGTATTCATAGTTGCATAGTTATAGGTCAAATTCAAATACGTCTTCTTTGCAATAGGTCAAGTAATGTTGTGATCTCAGTAGATGAAAACAAATCTACTTTAGTAACATGTATTAACAAATGCCCATACAAATTTATGTTGGCAGTATTGTGGCTATTGTGCTGGGAGTCATTTTTGGTTGTGACTGGTATAATTAATTTAAGACAAAAAAATCTAGTAAGTGTTTATGATAAATGATCAAAACAATTACAACCACAATAATTTTTCGGCGTATCTGTCTAACACAATTTGTGTACATAAGACATTCTCAATATCCCATCTAAAGTAGTGCAAATTCAAAGCGAGTAGACCGGAATGAATATATCGTAATATTGCATCGGCTAATTCCAAAACGATCGCACTACACTGGTAAAAAAGAAGTGGTGCTACATCCCAAAAAGTATAGAGTAGCGTTTATTGCTAAAGCAAATTGACCCTACGCTCGTAAATGGACAACGTCAGGACAGTCTTGCTATAAATAAAGCAGATGAATAGGTAGGAAAATTAACAAAAGTATAACTGTCGACATACGTCTTTACAACTCAACGAGATGTCTAGCCATAATATATTAAAACATTTTGATGCAAGTGCATACTTTGGAAAGACACATACATGGTAATAAAGTACATACTTCATACACGAAGTAACGTAAACATGTATTATGATATATTCCGTGAAGTATATTATGATTTAGTATGTGCGTATTTTGTGTTATTTCCGTTTACTTTCGATAACGACACATGTGTTTTCGGTTTCAATATTATTGCTGTTCAAAGACGAATATAATAAAAGGACATTAAGAATTAAATAAAATAATGTTTGCATTATCGTTGTTTATCGGCTAATAAACAACGTCATGGTGTTCTGTTGCGAAAGGAATTAAACAACGATGATACGTAAATAATTTCAGTTCTAACATAACCTGACAGTTTCTGCGATAACAATGCGAACTATATTTTACAGTTTAGGAACTATTTTTTCGGGTTGTTTATTGGTAGTTTAACAACGGTGAATTTTGTTCTTTGTCTGTAGAAAACTCTGCAAGTGTCAGGCTAGAATTGATCGTATACATACGTTTGAAATGATTATTACATGAAACTTACAAGTAAGTTATATCATTTGTCCAGTCCACATGTCAACTTTCAATTCTGAAGGTGAAATAATATATTACTTCATTCGGTTAAATATCATATACTGAAAAAGGAAGAACGTTATACGTGACTTTCCTTCAAATCAAACGTTAAAGCCATTGATTTCTCGAAACTGTGAAAATAAATTAATAATTAACTATTTTTAAAAAGCAATTGACGCAAAGAAATAGTTTTATTTCTAATCCATATTTAAGAACGCAGTTTCATCTCAGAGCCAATTCTTTATTAAGAAATTGTAATCAGATGCAAAACAGTCGTTATTGTAGTTAAACTTATTTATTTGTGTGCGCAATTAATCGCCACTACAATCTCTTTTTTTTTCAAATTAACAGATCATATTACGTATAACGCAACAAAAGAACCGCTGGGTCAAGTTCGTAATTTTTTCTTCAGTATATTCATACAGTATTCGAATCGATGAACAATATAAGTTATTGAACGATAACCCCCAATATTGTCTCTCAAGGTAAAGCCTGTGTATTTTGTTTCCAACTAGATTAATCTATTGTTCCCCTTTGTCTATTGAATATTTGGAATACATACTATTACGCAGTTGTAAATTTGTTAAGTGCTGTTTATATCAACTCTGGGGGCATTGTCGCACAAGTGAATTATTTACTGTGTCGAGTGTTAGAGAAAAACAGTAAAACAGTAAAAAGTTAAAAACTGTGCGATTTAGTTGCTTTTTGAGGCCAGCGTCTCTCTTGAATGAGGGTCAAGTCTTCGACAATATGCTATGGCAGCTGTTCGATGTGCGGATGGTGACCGAAAAGAATGAGTAGAGAAGCATATCAGTCTTGCATTGGATAACGAACCTAGGGCATTCGCTTGCAGCTTGTCCGCGGGATCTTATGGATACATACAGATGTTGCAGGTACAGTGTCTGTTGTATGTTCACCAGTTGATGGACAATCCTTACATTATTGCGTCAGCTCTGCGTGCCTCCCAGTCCATGTGGCTAACACTACTGGTGCTCCTATAGTCTCCGGTAACTAATCGGGCAGCTCTTTACTGTACTGATTCATAGCTGGTAAAGTTGAAAGATGATGATGGACTCAATGATGGACTTGCAGATTCAACGATAGGTCTGACCAACGTAACATGGGTCTTTATTGTGGTAGGGCAGCTGGAAATGTTTCGTCGGAGGACTTTGCTTACGTCTGGGTTCCAAGAGAATTTGCGTGGCATGGTATTTAGCTGACGAGACAGTGTTGAGTGGTTCATTTGGATGGTGAACGGAACAGTTATGGACATATTTTTGCGTGTAATGGCGATCAAATCACACTTGGTTGTGTTGAATTCCATCTGCCATTGCCTCTACCACTCTTTGGAGTTGATTAGATCATCCTGAATGATATGGCATTCTTCGATGGATTTTATTTCCCTGTACAATTGAGTGTCGTCAGCAAAGAGCCTAGGTGTTCATCGCTCTTTCTGCAGCATGTCGTTAATGGATTACCAGGAAGAGGATGGGGCCAAGAAAACTTCCCTGTGGTACACCAGATTTCACCGGAATCGGTTACAAAGAGTTTCCTTCTACGAAAACACACTGATCTGACGCTCAGATAGTCTGTAGCCCAGGAGAAATTTTCTCTAATGCCATTATGGCCCAGTTCAATGGCGCAAAATGTATTGGACACTTGTTCCAACGCGTTAATGAAACCAGTAGTTTACTGTCATAAGTTACACTATGATCAAGTGCAGACGCTAGGTCACGTTGAAAGTGGACAAACTGAAAAAAACCATGCACAATCAATTACATCAAGATATCATAATATTGGTTACAAATATTTGCTATTTGAAGTATACAGTTATAGTATGGAATATTATTTTACCTCGTACAGAATACTCGCTTTTACCGGGTCAAGTGCTGACCGTGTATTATTTCGTACTAGCAATGACTATCCAGTCAGATTATGCATACTTTCAAAATAAACATAAAATTATTATTATATTGTTGGTATATATAGATAAATTCGTTACATGGCTTCTTGCTGACCACGTACGGTGTGATACAGGGTCAGTAAATTATCACGCCGTAACTAATAATATCATCTTCTAAAGCAATGTGTTATTTATATCAAATCCCAAATCAGTTGCTAAAACTGCAAAGTAGGTAACACTGGTATATATGAAGCATAATTTGCATCAGCAGAAGAACAACAACAGCATACTAACTATTAAAAAGTAGGTATTTATTTACGGAAAAAGGCCAATTGAGTACGTGTATACACCAAAACATTTTAACGCTTTAACACACACAAAAAAACACCAATACCGTACACAAGATGCACGTCTGTCTACGTGTTAAACAAAATTCCATTACATTAATGTTTTACTTGACTTTGTTCTTAAGGCTTCACGATTGAACACGAAATATATCCGAGTAATCCCAGTAGTAAATGTTAAATAACTGCAGTTATTGCTGAATAAATTGGATCACAGGAGGTGTTAATAATCACCCTGCTAGCACTGACATTGGGTCAGCACCTGTCGACATCATCATAGAAGCAATACTATGTTGGCGAAACTAATAGCTAATGGCTACTAAAAGATACGTAATGTGGCATATTTGTATATTAGGAAGAAAAAGCCATGTCAATAAAGAAAATCACCGAGGTGGGATATCATTTAGATAAGGTATTATAGCTATGCTGAACATAACGTTACACTGAATTCTAGTAATTTATTCCTGAGAATTGGCATGGAAACAAAAATGTCAAGTTTTATAATCAAAGGTTAACATCTCAGTCAAAACATTAACAGACTGGAACGACTTAATATAATGCGCATTAGTCCGGATAATATGCGCATTTCCTCGTGGTGGGAATGCATACATTACAGTTTTATTGAATTCAATCATTAGTTCCGGAGATCTAACGCGGAAACGACAAAACACCGCCTTATATTCAAATGGCAATGACTCGTAGAAAAAATTAATCAGACCGGGCGAAAACATGACAATAAATTATTATGTGCATGCCCTCGTAAGGATTCTATAAATAAAGTTTCATTGAATTCGTGTTCAATAGTTTCTGAGATCCAGCACAGAAACAAAAATGCACCATTTTATAATAAATGGGAAATATCCGTGAACAAATAAGCAGACCGGAACGACCTGTCAATATGCATATGCCCTCTCAGTAGTTGTGCTGCACATAAAGTGTTATTGAAATCAAGTCAATAGTTTCTCAAATCTAGAACGGACACGAAAATACTGGGATGAAGTATACAGAAAAACTTCGAACACGTGTCGATGTCGCATACATATGTACATAATATTGAAATTGAAGCAGCATCACATTATTTTCAAGTTGCAAAAGATAATGGTCGACTGATCTCACAAGCGTTTTAAACAGTGGCCTGGATCTCCAATTTTAACGACGTCAAAAGCCAGCTTATACCAATATATCGAAAGTAGGGTATTTATATAGGAGTTCGAGTTTTCTTTTGTAAAATATGATATTGCAGTTTTTCAACTTTAGTCAAATAAATGTGTTCTCCCCTTGCCAATGGTCTTCTACGCTGTAAGCGTTTTTTTGATATCACACAAACAAAGCCTTGCTGTGTATATTTTACATAAATAACACACTTTCTGTATATTATTTATTTCAAATCTGCGCTAAATGTGGCAATTAAAGGGCCTCTATGGGTTAATTGCAAAAAAAAAACTATTAATAAACGGTAGGTCGAAGTTGTTGAGACCTTTTACGCTTACGCTAGAAGTTAATTTTTTTAATTCCAAATTAATCGCTTAACTGAATATGTATTTATAACAAGCGCATATTCATATAAATATATACAAAAATCACACACATGACTTGAGTCATTTACAAACTAAAAATAATACATTTACATGTACTGTATGATTTAAAACACAAACTAGCAAAGGTTTGCGATATATTATCGTTCGTATTGACTAATAAAACATATCAAGAGTAAATAGATATCTAGCTACTGAACATACAATGATTAAACTTCATTTTTATGAAATTATTAAGACATCTCGAAAGATTTCTTTGTTACTATGAAATATCAGTTACAGATATCAGTTACATACGGTATACAATTTCCAACATATACTACTATAAACAAAACAAGATTCATAAAAATTGACCGTCACTAGGTCACTTAAATACATATCGAATTAGAGTGGAATAGTAAGAAGAAACAAACAAATGCATAATGTGCATACGAATTAAACAGCTAGTGTACTAGACAATATAAATCTATTAGTGGAAATGCTTTAAAGCAATATGTTGGCAGCTTCGTTTGGAAGGAATCGAATTGTATTGTTTTTCATTAAGGAAATGCAATTCATTAAGGAAATGCAATTGGTCATACTTATGTCTAAAATACTTTGAAAGGCCAAATTTCAAGTGGACGCAGTCTATATACAGTGTCCACATATTTTGTGGGAAAAAAAACACTATGATGATACTTTTTAGAGTCTGTGTAAAACGTGTCACAAGGGCAATTATTGCGAAATAACGTGTTGGTATACAAACTCATCACAATGGTCTCCCCTATGTTGCTGCAATTACCACTGTCGCGACAAGTTGCGTATCCATCTGTTACGAAGATAAAATAATCTTTATTTTAGGATGAATTTTTTTTTTTTAAGTATTTTATTAAATTAAGTGCGTGTATAGAAATACAAAAAAATTCAAAATATAAAGACATTGACCAAAGAGGAAGCAAAATGCATTTGCAACAATTCAACGGATTGTGAGTAAGTGTACATGTTAAACCACTCATTTATTTTCTGTATTTATCGATAATGTGAAGCTTGCTCGATAATCATTCTAGATATTTCGTAGCGGAATAAAATTGAGTAACTGTTATTTGTGTGGACAAAAGATATTTATAACCTCTGGGAAACCACTGTAATAAAGTTTCAATATCGCGAAGCGGGGAGATCAATGTGAGGAGTTTTGTTGTTTTTTTTGTATGATTTAGCGCCCATTATTACCGATTTAATTGGGTGGCTATATATAAAAGTCCCTCCCTTTCGGGTCAAAGAAAAAATGCGCCGAAAATGTGTTGTCTGCACTATCTTGACGAATGTATTCAGGATGTGTTACGACCACCGAGACACGGTCATGCATAGCGAGATCAAAAGCGGCAAAGATAAAACTGTATACGTGGTCCCGATCCTGTAAAGACATCCTTTTTTCACTAAGCACTCTACGTGTTCCGTACGTGTGCGACAAAACATAAAGGAAGTGGGAAAACAGTTCGGAAACGTTGCTACGACTATGATCGGCCTTGAGGACTAAATTCGTTGCAACACTGTAAATACCAGCTCTTCGGATAAATATTTCCCCTTCATCAACTAAATGCGTAAGGTGTTGTTTACTGGGCCATTCTACAGTCTTTCCGTGCTCATTCCACACTAGTCTGAAGTATTCTGCAATTGAATAATTGTTCTGTTATGCGCTTTGAAGTATAACATTGTAGTTATTATTTCAGATATAACAAGACAACCGTGTGTTTATATGTGTGTTCTATATACACACTGTTGTGAGTAAACACCTAAAGGACAATGCCCATGACAAAAAATAAATAACAAAATGAAGTTCAATCGGTTATGAATATTATGCTGCATGTTCAACGTGATATAAAATGTTAAGGGATATTTAACAAATATGGCGATGCTTGCCTCCTTGGGATAATATTCCTTTAATGCCGATTGTTTTTGCGTACGGTTTCGGTTCTTCACACACCTCGTTAATCATAGACGAGGGAACTACGAAATAAAATGGCATGTTTAACAAACATAAATCATTTAGGCATATATGGTATATTATGTCTTAACGAGAAAAGTCAGTTAGTAGAAGAAGACTGTCTGTTGTAATTTAAAAACAGGTCAATATATAGAAACATTAATTGCGTAAATAAATATGATTGTGCATCACTATTGTTCAGATGCGTGTAATGGTGCCCAAAGCACTCGTGTTGTCCCCTCAGAATATCTAATAAATTTGCTGGCTTTGCTTTAAAGGCCCAATTTGACAGAGATATTGAATCACCTAGTACAAGGCTAAGACTGAAATAAGGCAACTGAAAACAAACATAAAATCCAAATGCACAACAATGTTCTCTTGGCCCATTGTTTAGTTCATATTTAAATTTAACAAATCACAATATATTTTAATAATAATGAAATTGAAATTATAATAAAATGAGCTAAAGATAAATACACTGTGGAATGTTTAATGGTGGACAATCTTTTTGCAAGAGACAGAATATCACTAATACTCACATTTTTGATTCAATTTGTGGTGCTGTACGCTTTTTTTGTAAATAATTTTTGTAATATGACACGTAACACTTTTTTCTAGTTAATTTACATAATGTTAATCAAAAACTTTGCTAACTGTTGATGTCAACAAAATCGAACTTACATCTTATTGTGTGTGCTCCTGTGAAGTACTCGTTGATAGTTTGCTGCAAGAAGCGATTATCAATACAGTGTTGATTCACAAACATTGTAAACTTGTCGTTGTTATAAATGGATTTTTATTAAGTGAAATACGTTATAATACTTAGCGTTCTTATTTTAAATAATGTTATGACACATACTTGATAGTATTTGACATCGTGAGCGTTATTCGTGACAGCGTAATGTGATAGATGATTTGTAATAATTTGTGTAATTACATATAGTACATAATTCTAATGTAAAATTCCGAGCAGTAAAATGTTATAATTAACTCATCAATAAATGGCATTTGCTTGTCATATCAATGTATAACATGTATGAATTTCACGTCGAACAAGCAATTAATTCTAACAAAATTGTCTTATTTCTCTCACACGCACAAACCTGTTTCACAAACAACCGAAGAACATATCCCAATTCACCACAACATATATGGCCATTTGTTTTTTTTCTTCGAATATGGTATTCATAAAGGTTTTCCGCGCGTTCGCCATCTGGAAAAATATCTGAACAATTCAAACACAACTCTGGTTTAGGTATGGTCACGTTTTGCCGTCTTCTTGGCGACCAGATCATGACTAGTGTTAGCCACAATAAGGTTTGGATAACTGTCATGACTATCAGGGATTTCAAGAGTCGCTGCATCGTCTAAAACAGAACATTAGTTTCAATAACCGATTGTTTTATAGTCTAAATTTACGAGGATTCTAATAATAATTGTGAAACCGATGCGATATGAAATCTGACATTTATCAAAGGACAGTTTGTTTGTTAATTGTTTTAATGGCGAAATATTTTGCCATATAAGTCCTTACAATGCTTTATAATTACTTGACATCATTGTCTCAAATTTCAAGTGTGTGGTGCTTTGTGTGTTGATAGAATAATTAATTGGGACTCCGCGTTGAACAACTATTTCGTTAGGTCTTATGTTTATAAGTAATTCAAGTCATCGATAAGTCATGTTCGTAACTGAACATCCGACTGTGTCAGAATTAGTTCTGTAAATAGCCGACCTGAATTTGGACATCACTAATATTTAATGACAAACATGAAAAAGAGCAAATGGTCAAAATAGCTTAGTTGGACTGGGAGACGAAAACAAATCACTGTAATGTTTTCTGTACATTACCGGTATGCATTTGCACCATTATACATGTACATGAGGACGCGTATTAGTAGTTGATATAAACAACCAAACGAATCAACAGCAACGTGTAAGTTACTGTGTTCTGTTACCGCCATCGTAGTTTCGCGACTTCGACCTGTGCGTATGTAAGGGCGCCGAAGCGATATAAACGTCGCAATCTCGTGTTTTTTTTTCATATGTGGCTATCAAATTGGGCGAAGATACGACCAGACGACGTTCATATCGCTTCGACGCATCGTGTCGGCGCGTCGGCGCATCGTCTCGGCGCTTCGGCGCATCGTCCCGGCGTGTCGGACTATCGTCTTCCTTTCTTGTCTAAGGTCGAAATCGCGCCAAGACGACACTCTGACACACCGAGACGATACGCCGACGCGCCGACCCGATGCGCCGTTTTAGCGATATAACGTTGCAATTTCGTATTTTTTTTTTTTTTTATCCGTGGCTATAAAATTGGGCGAAGATACGACGTTTATATCGCTTCGGCGCATCGTATCGGCGCTTTCGCGTATCGTGTTGGCGCGTCGGCGTATTAAATACGTATATCTAATGTACTTATAGATATACGTATTTTTATTAATATGAAGTTATTTGAGATTAAAAATAAAAGCAATGCTTGCAATAAGACTGTCTGCTTAATTTTGCTTTGGGTCAGAAAATATACCTACAGGAACAATTTTAGTGCGGGTATAAATTTATACCTGTAGGTAGAAAAGTATGCCTGTAGGTACAATTTTGTAGCCGTAGGTCATCTATTTATAGTTGTTGTGTTTACATTTAGTTTTGACTCAAACGGTAGGGCATAATTTTATAGCCACAGATAAAAAATACACGAGATTGCGACGAATATATCGCTTCGGCGCATCGTCTCGGCGCTTTGGCGTATCGTGTCGGTGCGTCGGCGTGTCGGCGTATCATCTCAGCTCGACGGCGTTACGTCTCGGCTCGCTTTCGGTATCAGAAATGAAAGGGCGCTGAAGTGCCGACACGATACGCCGACGCGCCCACACTACGATGGCAGTAACAGGACACATAAGTAAGTTGATATTGAAGTTAGATTTATTCAATATAAGATTCTAATATTTTGTTCAGCATTTTAATGCAACGCACTATACCTACCCAGTTTCAACTGTGATTTAAGTCCTTGCGCATTCATTAAACTAAGTTTGTTTGTAATGAACCAACTTCAATGCACACACTTATGTTATTAGCGATCTTAATGTGCAGCCAGTTAAGCTACAATATGTTTAATAAATCTTTCCTGTCCGTACATTATACTAAAGTTTAACCATTAATGATCAGCAAATATTCAACAATTCTCGAGACTCCATAAAATGTCTAATTGTAAGTACGAACGTACAGCGGTCCGACGTTCTTCTTTAAATACCTGTTTGAATCACGTGGATAACACGTGATAGTGATGTAGGCTACATAGAAAATTAACCAATCGCGACAGTACTTATTGACCAATGGAAGACATGTGTTTCTGGAACAAACATAAGCACATAGTAAAGATGCATGACGTTTTGATAAAAGTTTGACAATGAAATGTAGGCCTAAGATTGCAATACAGCCTATTCACGGAGCCAGTATTTCTTTTTCTTTCCAAAACCATGAATGTCATTCGTATTGACATATGTATATATTGATTTCACTAAATAACATGCTCGTTTTACAAACATAATACCTTTTCAAGGACAAGACGATCCAATAGTTCACAAGGTCTAATGATATGATAATTATGATTTTGAACTAAATGCTCCTGCCTGATACTTGGCATGTGCAAATATTTTATACTGGCAACTTTACAAGATTTCACAGGGCTGGCAGCGCTTACAATGCTGATGTAATCATTCTTTAAAAATGTTATTTTACGCTTTGTGAACCTTTTATAGTGAAAGCAAATTTCAGACAATACCTTTGAACATATACATGTACTAAAGGGCTGTATGAGCATTTAGTAACAGTTGAGAGCCATATCTTATGTTATCGTATATTACGTATATGTATAAGGGTTTCCCATAAACATAAAACAATAACCATACGACAATAAGTACTGTGTAATATAACATAAATTGCGTTATGTCGTTCATAAAGCATATTAAATGCAAACTTATATTAGAATGATGGAAGGTGTTCTTTATAATTTGTCAAGGGTTGCATGTGTGACCCTTTTATTTGCAAGTCATGATTCATGTGAACATTATACAAATATGCACAAACTGAATTGCTATTCTTGTTGTTTTCACATTCAGACTGAGAAAATTTCTTCAAAGCTATTTAAGCTATTATTTCTACCGGACGTTGATAGCAAACTAAATAGTTCAGCTTGGTATATCTAATCATTAGTAAAAACACGCGAAAATGCAGTGGCTCAAGAATATGAACGGATAACTTTTTTTTTAAATTTAATTTTAGGTTCTATGAATATAATGGTATACATTTGCATCTGCATATAAACTTATTAATTTACCTAGCGCTTCCGAGTTTCGTAAATTTTGAGAACGTTACGTGACCATTGTTGTGTAACTGTACAAATTGCAAATGATTAATTGGCGTAACGTGAGACAGCCCTTTTGATACACTGCACACTCGGTGAATAGAAAGTAATTTGAACGAGATTTACAAAAGCGATAACACACTCGGTTTACTCTGTCGGTCTTGCTTATTCGGACTTAATTAACAAGAACAAAGTCACGGCAAAACTTTGGATCTTTCCCACAATTGAAAAAAGCATAAAGCACTCTACCACAATAAAATTTTAACACGTAATCTTAATAGTTATTGAAGTTAAATATATAAATCTTCATTATTTGCCATTATATATCATTATCCGCCATTATGTGTCATTACTTAACATAACTATATTGACATCTGTGTCAGCTTGCACTTGATAAACGAAAATCGTAACAATCTTAGACATGCGTTAGTGTTTACGTCTAGGCTATCGGATGCAAAATCGAAAATACACCATTACTGGTAGCCATGATGAAAACTGACAAGCGGAAGTTGTGCCTCATCAAAATCCTTTTAAATATTATTGTAGTATTAGTTAACATCGCTTTGGGTTTCGCAGTCGTTTTGCGCCACGAGCGATTCGGTTATATAACGTATTGAGACAGTCAATAATATTTGCGGAAACTTAACAAACATAATAGTAGGGATGTATATGAAATAATCATTTGCTTAGAAAAACGATATTTTTGCAAGCATATGTTTGGCTAAGACGTGTATATTGTGCTGGGTTTACGAGTGTCCTGTCCTATTACAAAGAGTTTGTGTCCTGTATATTCAATGAGGCATCCAGTTTTAGGTTAATATATTTTTATAAAACATTAACCGACAACCTTTCATAACTAATTCGTTGCACTAAAACGTAAACAAGTAATATTAAAGCAAAAATCGGTATTTTAGGTATTTTATACATAAAAACGAAAAATTAATCCAACACATCATGTCACTCAAACAAAGCAAATGTGTAGTGTTTATGAAGTATGATGTGAGCGACAACATACATATGTGGCTATTAAAGGGTGTCAAGGGGTACATAAATAATGTATATAATTTACATAGACATATAATATATTTGAAATAAGGCGGTTTAAACAATGTTACCACAAAAGTCAATATAGGGAGACTGTGTTGGGACGTTTTGGGCTCACGTTAAAAGGGGAACAAAGGTATCTTATAAAAAAAAGTTATCAAAAGCACTGTCATAATTTTCGCTTGACAATAACAAGATGGCACTAAATAGCAAATTGTCTGTTTAAATTGATTTTAAACAAAGCAGAAAACAAATAAATAAATAAATAATTGAAATTAATAAAATGTTAAAACGTTTGTAACGCTTTTCGTCGATATCTTAAAAAACACGTCTAATACTTACATAAAAAATACACATTCGGCGTCCGGCAAAGTAGTAAACGTAAGAGTTTGTTGGGGTTTTCTGTTTTCCATTCTGTACTTTTATTGATAGAATACTTGCGTTGGCTAGTCTAGATGCTTTAGTTTTTGCAGTTAAGATGGTATATGATATATGTTACAAAAACGAAAATATGTGAATAAGTCCCGTTAAAATCTTGTTGAGACGTCGATCAGACATTTTAAGGATGCTCCAAATACACCGAAAACATATTGAGGGCGTTTGACAGATCAATGTACTCGGGATGGCTAAAGACAACCGACAGGCGGTCATGCAGGTCGAGATTGTAGATAGCAGAAGTGAAACTATACGTTTTATTTCGACCATGAAGTGACGTCCTCCTTTCACTGAGTACTCTGCTGGTGCCGTATCTGTGCGACAGTACGTACATATAATGACGTAACAGTTCAAATCTGAGTGATAAGATGTTTGCTTTGAGAGCAAGATAGCTGGTCACATGATACAATCCGGTCTGACGAATGAAAATTTCTCCTTCGTCCTGCAGATGAGTTATCCGAAGAATATTCGGCCTGGTTATCGTTTTCCCATTTGCGTGCCATAATAGTTTAAGCCCATCTGTAAAAATCATTACGCAATATGGTTACACTGTATTTAAGTCATATAGAGCTACCTGTTTGAAATTTACATTTACAAATGTTCAGTGGCATTATTTTTGGCACGCATTTGAAATCTAACTTGCTTAAGTTTAATATTTTGTAGCGTTTGTTTGGTTTTGTTTTTAACAAATTATACCTAAGGAAAATGTGCTTTTTCTCTGAAGAATAAGCTGAGGGAGTGTAATTGTTTGTATTAACGAAATTATATTGGCATTGACTTGTTATTGAGAGACAAAATATGATAAATACAAGGCATTAGAGCTACTCTTCCCTCTATGTGGCACTGTTCCGCTGATGCCAACCGCTTGCACGTGTGGTGTTTGATGTTCGTAACTGGCACAGAACTGTAGGAGCACACTGGGAACAGCTATGCAATTGAAATTAAAAGAGGTTTTCTAATGATGCAATACATTTACAATTATTTAAATCATAACAAGAGCACGATTAACAAGAGCGGTCGGAGAACAGCGCGCTCTACTTTTCTTGTGTTTGTCAATGTTACTGGCATTTTTTCTAAAACAAGAAACAGGGAAATTCCACGAAAACCAAATTTTCAAACGAAATGCATTAAAATGAGCACATCAATAAAATGTTAAGTAATGGTAAACTTGACCTTGACCCCACACACCCCATATGCAATCCCAAGCGAGGTATCGATATAAGGTATCTATGTATTAAGTTTCATTAAAATATCTCAATGCGTTCTTAAGTCATTGAGTGGAAACCATTTTTCTATTTTTAGTAACAGTGACCTTGACTCCATCCACCCCATATGTAATCCCACACGAGGTATCGATATAAGGTATCTATGGATTAAGTTTCATTGAAATATCTGAATGTGTTCTCAAGTTATTGAGCGGAAACCATTTTTCCATTTTTAGTAACAGTGACCTTGACCCCACCCACACCATATGCAATCCCAGGCGAGTTCTCAATGTAAAGAATCTATGTATAAAGTTTCATTAAAATATATCAATGCGTTCTCAAGTTATTAAGCGGAAACCGTTTGTCTATCTTTAGTAACAATTACCTTGACCGTGACCCCACGCACCCCATATGCAATCCCGAGCGAGGTCTCGATATAAGATACGTATGTATAAAGTTTCATAAAACTATCTCAATGCGTTCTCAAGTTATTGAGCGGAAACTGTTTGTCTATTTTTAGTTATCAGTGACCTTGACCCCATCCGCCCCATATGCAATCCCAAGCGAAGTCTTGATATCAGGTATATATGTATTAAGTTTGATTAAAATGTCACACTGCGTGTTCAAATTATTGAGCGAAACCATTTTTAGTAACAGTGACCTTGACCTTGACCGCACCAACCCCACATGCAGTCCCTAGTGAGGTCTTGATATAAGGTACATATGTATTACGAATTATTAAAATATGTATATAAGTTCTAAAGTTATTGAGCGGAAAGTGTTTTGCTATTTTTAGTAACAGTGACCTTGACCTTGACCCAACCCACCCCATATGCAATCCCATGCGAGGCCTTGCTATAAGGTAGCTATGTTTGAAGTTTCATTACAATAGCTTCCGTTCTTGAGTTAGAGAGCGGAAACAAAAAGTTGAGAAACAAGCTTGCCGAAAAACTTTCACCTGTCCATATACCTTATATGTAATTTTTTTAAGTGTAAAAAAGGCCCATAATTTTGACAAAATCAAACTAGTATTATCAAAATTGGCCTATGAGTTCATTTTAATATAGGGAATAAGTGTTATAAGTGTGAATGAAATCCTTCAAGCCATTCCTGAGAAACCAGCTTACCAAAAAACTTAAACCTGTCCATATAGTTATATGTAAAATTTCTTAGTGTAGAAAGGACCATAATTTTGAGAAATTTCAAACAAGAGTTACCAAACTTGGCCTATAGTTTCATTTTAATGTGGGGAATAAAAATTGTTAAGTTTAAATGAAATATCTTAAGTCATTCATGAGAAAAAATAGCTTACCGAAAAACTTTAAACTTGCTCGGACGCCGACGCCGACGAGTAGAATAGCTTACCTTTTCTTCGAAAAGTTGAGCTAAAAATCCATTGTATATATGAATAAGGCGAACATATTTGATGCTATTACTTACTGTGTTTTACTCTTGCATAGTATTCGTCAATGGTTCGCTGAAATAAAAATCTGAACTATACTACATATTAGTTAAAATATACTCACCAATGTAGTTTTGTCTAATGCAAATGAAACTGGAAAGTTTGTAATAACAACAGTATTGCTTGCAAGTTTAGAAATTCCATGTTACTTTAAAACATACGAAGAGCGTCAGGATGATGCGATTGTGAAAGACGATTGTGCAATGTTTAAATTTCACGATCGAACATTGTGGATTGACTACGTGCTAGCCATGTGACAGGCACTTTCAGAACAACATTAACTATTTTATGCATGTTTTCTGCTTAGTAGCTTTACCGTTTAGACACGAAGTTTCATTCTTTTGGTTTGAATATTTCTTATACGACCACTCAAAACAAAGCAGCATATTTTATATGCATGCATAATTATTATATCACATACCTTTCTAGCAGCTAGTCTAAGAATGTCCGACGCTTTGCCTGTACACACACTGCCAGAAGACATTCCTTTGACGCTCTGCAGATCGTCAATTCGTTCATGTCTGGCAATCAGGTCCGTACAATTGACGCTCAGATCTGGCTCGGTTGTGTTGATGTAACTGTATCGTGCTGATACCCAGATACATGTAGTTGTTAGGAAAACCGCCGCATTGAATACAACAAAGGCGATCAGGAGAATCAAAACGAACCGTCCCTGAAAATTCATAATTCACGAATATCTCCTTTGCATTATGCATTTACGAAAAAGGTACAGGTAACTGCAAAACTGTTAAGTTTTAATCGGATTTGTTTCGAGACCATTGTAAAAGGTATTGGCTTTCAAAATGTGTTCATATTCCAGAAGACATATTGTATATGTATACTGGTGATTTGGGGCACGCTCAGTCTAAACGTCAATTGTTTGTCACAATATCGTTATATTTATGGTAAGAGTAAATGTAATGAGAACAAGGTTTTGATAGTATTGCAAGCAATACAGGAGTCCCCTACCGGTGAAAACCCCTACTAATTAAACATTGTTCAATACCGTCAAATCGCCCGTTATCTGTAGATGTACAAAGTTTCATATTCAAATCCCTTTTGTCACTGCAGTATTAAGTTGTTGTTTTTTTCTAATCTAGTAACATTGACCAGACATTCGAGTTACTTTTTGAGTTTTGGCAGTACTAAACTGACTGAGAGCAATCGTATATTCCATTCTGTGTACCAAGTTTCATGATCATATGTTGTGTTCTTTTCGAATTATTACGGTATTAAGTTTATTTCTATTGTAAGTAACAGTCGCGTGACCTTTGACCTCTGGTGAAACATAAAGGGTCGTGTACAATCCTCACCTTGCTCTTTCTATGTATACAAAGTTTCATCAAAGTATCTGCAGTACTTTTTGAGTTATCGCAGGGTCCAGGTTTTGGGGACGGGACAGACCGAGAGTGAGACCGACGGACGAAAAGACAGACAGACGCACACAGACGGAGGGCAAACCCATAGTCCAATCTGTGTGCCAAGTTTAATGAAGTTTCATGATCATATCTTATGCACTTTTCAAAATACTACAGTATAAGTTTATTTATATTTTTAGTAACAGTCACGTGACCTTTGATCTCTGGTGAAAAATAAAAGGTCGTGCATAGTTCTCACATTGCTGTTGCTATGTCTACAAAGTATCATTAAAGTGTCTTCAGTACTTTCCGAGTTATCACAGGATCAAGATTTAGGGGACGGACGGACAGACAGACATACGGACGAACAGACAGAACGACACCCAGACAGATGGCAAACCTATTATTCAATCTCTGTACCAAGTTTCAGGGTCATATCTTATGTCCATTTAGAATTATTACAGTATTTAGTTTATATCTAGTTTTAGTAACAGTCACGTGACCTTTGACCTCTGGTGAAAAAAAGGTCTTGCATAATCCTCACATTGCCACATTGCTGTTTATATGTATACCCATTTTCATCAAAATAAGTTCAGTACTTTTTGAGTTATTGCAGGAACCAGGTTTTGGGGACGGACAGACAGACGGACGGACAAACATACAGACGCACAGATAGGGAGACACACAGACGGATGGCAAACCTATCTTTGTACCAAGTTTCATGGTCATATCTTATGTTTTCAATTATTATAACAGTATTTAGTTTATTTCTATTTTTAGTAACAGCCACGTGACCTTTGACCTCTGGTAAAAAAATAAAAGGTTTTGCATAATACTCACATTGCCGTTTATATGTGTACCAAGTTTCATCGAAGTATCTTCAGTACTTTTTGAGTTATCGCAGGAACATTTTTTTTGCAGACGGACGGACTGACGGACTGACAGACGGACGGACGGCAAGCCTAAAGTCCCCTCCGGTGAAAAACCGTTAGGGGGCTAAAAACGCAAATGACTAGGTCTTGTGAATAGTTGTAATCAACATTTTTATCTGATTGTGATAATATTATTTCATATTATACTAGTCTATAGAAAACAAATAGTGAACAAGCATGTTTCTTTCGTGACAATATGAACAGATTTTGAAATAAAAGTTAAACGTATAGAACAGCGAAACAATCTCATAATACTTGGAAATAGTGTGTCATAAATAACTATATAGTAAACACTTGCAATTTTTGACATTATAAGGAGTACTTGACATGAAACGATTTAATGAGGAAATAGTTTTGATCTGTCCGTATATATTTTGATCTATAATTTAATACAAAAATATCCGTGCATTAAAATAAAATAAACGTGTTGTGTTTAATTTACAGTTGATGTACATCCAATGCAAACAAGAGCTGTTTCCAGACAGCGCGCTCGACTATTCATCCGCTTTGTCAGATAACTACAAACAAGAAAAATATTTAGCGGAAACCGTTTTTTTATTTTTGGTAACAGTGACCTTGACCTTGACTCCACCCCACCCCCCCATATGCAATCCCAAGCGAGGTCTCGATATAAGGTATTTATGTATTAACTTTCATTAAACTACCTCAATGCGTTCTATAGTTATTGAGCTGACACCGTTTTTTGTATTTTTAGTAATAGTGACCTTGACCATAACCCCACTGACCCCTTATGCAATCACAAGCAAGGTCTCATATAAGGTATCTATGTATTAAGTGTCATTAAAATATCTCAATACGTTCTCAAGTTATTGAGCGGAAACGGTTTTTCTATTTTTAGTAACAGTTACATTGACCTTGACCCCACCCATCGCATATGCAATTCCAAGCGAGGTCTCTCTATAAGGTATCTATGTATTCAGTTTCATTACAATAGCTCAATCCGTTCTCGAGTTATAGAGATGTGGAGTTGTTGCACGCAAACTTTAACCTGATTGTCTAAGTACAAAAAGGGGCATTATTCTGTTAAATTGCAGGTCAGCGTTATGGGCCTTGGTCAGTGACCTCACATAATTACCCCAAGGATATGTTTGAAGTTTCAATTGAATATCTCCAGTAGTTACAGATATGTACCTGTTCCACGCAAACCTTAACCTGAATTCTCTCTTGCACGCAAACCTTAACCTGACTTTTTTAAGTACAAAAAGGGGCATAATTCTGCTAAAATGATGGACACAGTTATGGGTCTTGGCCAGTGACCTTAAAGGCATATGTGAAGTTTCAGTTGAATATCTGTAGTAGATATAGAGATATGGAGTTTTAGCACGCAAACTTTAACATGATTTTCTAAGAACAAAAAGAGGCATAATTCGGGTAAATTGCAGATCAGTGTTATCGGTCTTGCTCAGTGACCTCACAAAATGACCCCAAACACATGTGTAAAGTTTCAATTGAATATCTGTAGAAGTTACAGTGATATGGACATGTTGCACGCAAACCTTAACCAGAGCATTACGCCGACGCCGACGAACGGGTGAGTAGTATAGTTGGAACTATTCGGTGAATAGTCGAGCTAAAAATAACCTATTGACAATTCTAAAATAAAATATTTTACAAAATCTAACAAAACAAATGTAAAATCGGACACTTCAACTTCTCTAAGCTGAACAAGGTATTTAGCAACATTATTTACTAACCTTTACATAAGATTTAGGCTCCATATATTTGCTTGCTTAATCGTGAATATCAAATAACAGCGAATATCGGTATAATACATGACGGATTTGGCTGCGTTATATATAGCCAAATGAAATATAACAGTGTTTTGGGTAGTTTATTTTGACAGCTGGCATAGGCAATTATGAATACACAATTATTGTATTGAGGTATAAATAACTAATCATTATTTATTTAAATAAAATCTTTATAACTGAAGTATGTCATATCACCATCGCGACAAGTGTTGAATGTGCACTACAACCGTACATTAATAACAACAGTCCAACCTATTGTTTATTGCAATAGTCATGCGCAGGGCAAGCACACCAAATGAGTTACACGTAAATTATATGATCATACAAAAACAAAGTTGAAAAAACATTATGAGGAAAAATATATATACATGTAGTAAGCGATTTAATTAATCCAAATATGGTTTACGAATCTACAGTATAAACGACAGTATATTAGCTTTTAAAACGGCTGTTTTAGTACACAAGGCATATAAACGACACGAATCTGGACAAGAATGTATGTTTATTATGATATTGTCCTTGATTGTACCTTTATCAATAATGATAAAACTCAATAACTCTGTATATACTTTTAATTGCGTGTTACTGGTTCAACGTCTACATGTGAAGTGAAGCAATATGCATACAACAACAGGTATAAAAGATATCAAGAGAAGTAACCGCTATATTGCATATTTACAAGATCAACAATTGGTCCATGAGTTAATTTTCTATATTTCATGAAAACGGTTTATTTACTTTACAAATATTTCTACATTATATATTTTTAGGGATATACTATCATTTTGTACACACTGGTCAAGATCTGACGTGTGTTCGTCGTTAAAGTTATTCTGGGGAATAAAAATACCAATACAATTGATTGCCTACCCATGTAATACTTTCAAATGTAATAATGATCAGTCTAAGGATAGCGGTCGTGTCTGTGACGCGACCGTTATTTATCGAACGGTACGTTATGATCAGCCAATTCGAAATACATTTAAATATCTCAAATTATTTGTACCTTGAGTACAAGTTTTAAATGCTTACTAATAAATTAATGTAGAATGAATGAAACAACGAAAAAACGAACAAATGTGTGTATTGCGAATGCCATGTTCATACCATTCTGTAACCTAAGCCATTGGATTTCTACAATAAACATACAAAAGCCATATTTGAATACATTTACTGAAACATTGTTTTAGCCATGTAGTTTTTTAAAACCACTTTATGTAGTCGACATATTCTGAAAACGACCATTCACACAATGAATGGACATAACATAAAAAAAACAAATCGGGTAGTGTTGGTAATTACCGATTTGTTCTTATTACATGTATACGTTCGTATGCATTACTTGTTGACATATGAATCGTATATAATATGAAAACAACACATAATACAAAAGTCTACAACTGTGTTCCGTTACAGGAAAACTGTGGACATAACTATAGCAAATTCATCATGATTTACGTTGTTTATATATTAACAATTCGATGTTAATAACCATTGTTTACTTGGTAAACAGCATTTTTATCGGATCAAGAAAAACTTGCAGGATATTAAATAGTATGCGATACTATATATCAATGAAACAAGGTGTTTTGTTGAGTTGACTTGTACGTTGTGTAATTTAAACTTTTATATGGTATTAATTTTATGCTCTGTGTTCATTTACAGCCTTTAATATTTCTTTGTGTAAACGATGTGGCAGGTGTTAATCATAATTCATTTGTCGATGAATGAAAAATAAAACAAGGTCTGTATCCACCAACAAATTCTTAGACTTATGATGTTAGAACGATGAATATTCTTGAAACAGTTATGTTTTAAGAATGATGTTAATTCCAATAATGCATGGTATTCACCAGTTCTAATTAAGACATAATTTATTTAGAACGATTTGCTACTTACATAATAGACATAGGTGCCCAGCATATTTGCATAAGCAAAGGTATTTCTTTTTCAGTCTTAGCCTATTGTTTATTTTTTAAGTCTACGAATGGGTGAATACGGACTCAGCCTGCGTAGTTATTTTAATTCTTACTGGTTTCAAAAGCACAATACATTCAAAACGTCTGAACACATGCACAAAATATGTGATGTCTAGAATATGTCAAGTAGGCATATAAAATCAAGTGTGAGATATGTGAAGTAAAACAATAAGCAAAAGCATCGCGTTAACAATTTTAATATAATCATATTATCAAGTGACATTTGACTATGGACGAACAGGTGAAAAGTCGTCCAATGTCAACCACAAATTAATTGCTATGTACATGTAGGCGTGTTCAACACTAGGCATGCTAATAATTCCTAGGCGTATGATGAGCAGAGAACACATTTTCAGAGCTGGAAAGATGGATGTATTCAGGACGATTTACGACAACATACACGTGGTCATGGAGGTCAAGATTGTATGCTGCAGAAGACAAACTGTACTTCTGATTCCGACCCTGAATTGACATCCTCTTTCCACTGAGCATTCTGCTGGAACCATATCGGTGGGACAACACGTATTTATAGTGACGCAGTGGTTCTTCGTCGACCAACGAAGCATTTGATTGGATGGTTATACGGCTGGTCACAATATACAAACCGGCATGATGGATGAAAATTTCACCTGTCATGAAGATATGTTATGCATCTGGTTTGGTAACAGTTCTTGTACCTTCCTTCCATAATAATCTATGACCGTCTGAAATGAAAGTACTCTGCAATTAACCGTAATCAGTATTTCAGATCTATTTAATGGAGGGTTGCGATAACCACAAACACAATCAACACAAGCAGTAGGCAGAGATAACATATACACATAGTTTCATTCTCTGATGTAAATGTTTCGGCACATGTACTAATACGAAATTCGTTTATGTGAAGTTGTAGACAATGGACCAAAGATAAAACATAATGGTTGGTGTCTTGTAAAAAACAGGAATAAGGACTATTTACAGTTAACCTTTTTATAATTTGCTGTTGAAGTTTCATGAAGTACCGGATATCTCTTTAAGTTTTGTACATGTAGTATAATAATACAGTTGGATAGTAAAGTGTGTTAGCCCAACATGACTGATACATGTTAATAATACTGATGGGCGAAGCACAGGCATTTGACGAGCTGCTATGATAATAAAAATAGTGAGAACTTTTTTTAATGGCAAATACAAATGATCTATTAATGACGAAAACACATTTCAGAAATATTTTTTCAGTGTTGTATTTCTTAATATATTTACCATATTATTACAAAACCATGGTTAGTGTTGTACATTTCCTAAGAGAAAATGCATTTGTTCATAAGACCAAGGTTTAGAAAATGTATGTAGAATTGACGAAGTTATGACTACCAAACCAATGCACCCTATGGTTCGGGCGTCTGGAATTTGAAATCTTGCTATAAAGGGAAAACAATATTTTTCAACAAAGTTTGTTTTTCTTCATTTCTTGATTATCATAAAAACGAAAATGATGTGTGAACTAATTATTATCATGGCAACACGTCAAATGGTTGTGATGTGAAGTGTAAAGGACTTCTCTTTCCTTTATCGGGCTCAATTCCTCCAATACCGACCGCTTGCACGTACACAGTTTGGACTTAGTAACTGCCGCACTGTTGAAGGAGCACACTGGGGACAGCTATCAAAGTGAACATGAAATGTCATTTTCTTAAGATGTAACTATTTTATATTTATATATATGATATATATGAAACATAAATGCTAGAGTGGCAATCAATATAATGGTTTCTAAAGCATATACAAGTATAACAATAACACACGCTTTATAAAATTCTGGAATACTATTTGTCAATAGTTTGCTGAAATAAAAAACCAGATACAACAGTTAGAAACATTTTCCATTGTGTTTATCTACATTTTGTCATACGTTCCGAAAGCATGCATGCCTTTACAAATGCACAAGCGAACGCACGCAATCAAGCATTTATACCCACACACGCAAAGACCCATCACATATGACATACTGGAGAGCTGAAATGTTAGTTTTCACGAAGCTGAAGATTCATTTGTATGTGTAATCCATTCAAGTATTATCAGTGCATTTCCACCATATTCGTATGTGCATGCTAAGCAGATGAAGGTCTCATATTGAAAATAAAACAAAACACAAATAACATTCACATGAATAGTGTTTGCATGGTTTCCGTTTTCTTTACTAAGACAGCGCGCTGTACATGTTTAAATAGGTGTGTTTAAACAGTATTGACACAGTACAAATTGCATCCAAATAATAGCATCTGTTGTCCTATTCACTATAAAGTATCGCCACATACACAAAATTTAAAAATATAGTATTTGACGTAAACATCGATATAATAGAAACCTTTTTAAATGTTAGCATATGGTATTCGTTATTAATACGGAAAACCTTTCTCGCAGCTAGTCGAAGAACATCTTTTGCTTTGCCGGTACACACACTACCAGAAGCCATTCGCTTGACACTCTGCAGGTCATCAACGTGTTCATTTCTGCCAATCAGATCCGTACAATTTATGCTCAGGTCTGGCTCGGTGGTGTTAATGTTTCTGTATCGTGCTAAGACCCAGAAACCAGTGATTTTTAGGAAAACCGTCGTATTCAGGATAACCTAGATGATCAGCATAATCAAAATTGCTAAGGCGTGCTTATTTGATACAATTACTTACTGTGTAATACTCTTGCATAGTATTCATCAATGGTTTGCTGAAACTAGAAAATCTCAACTATACTCCATAATAGTTGAAATATACACACCAATGCAGTTTTGTTTAATGCAAATTAAACTGACAAATTTGTAATAACAACAGCATTGCTTGCAAGTTTAGAAATTTCATTTTTCTTTAGTACATATGAAGAGCGTCAGGATGATGCGATTGTGAAAACACGATTATGCAATATATAATTTCACGATCGAACATTGTGAATTGACTTTGTGCTAACCACGTGGAAGGCTCATCCAGAACAAAATTCAATATATGGTGCTTTTTTTCTGTCTAGTAGCTTTACCGTTGGGACACGAAGTTTGATTCTTTTGGTTTGAATAGTTCTTATACGACCACTCAAAACAAAACAAAACAGCACTTTCTATATGTATGCATAATTAATGTTTTACATACCTTTCTAGCAGCTAGTCTAAGAATGTCCGACGCTTTGCCTGTACACACACTGCCAGAAGACATTCCTTTGACGCTGTGCAGATCGTCAATTCGTTCATTTCTGCCAACCTATTCCGTACAATTAACTCTCAGATCTGGCTCGGTGATGTTAGTGTTCCTGTATCTTGTTGAGACCCAGAAACCAGCAATTGTTAGGAAAACCGTCGCATTCACGATAGCAAATATGACCAGGAAAATGAAAACGACCCGCCCCTGAAAGTTTATAACAAATAACTGGAGAGTTGCAATGTTCTGTGAAACTGGAAAAGGTTGTTTCGCATTGTTTGGTTTTGAGATAAGAGTCATTGTTATCATAAAAAAACATGTAGACGGCAAAACGAAATTAACAATGACACGAGGAAATCATATAAATACACAGGAAGTCTGTGTTAATTGTCAAAATTGCTAGGGTGAGATTTGTCTTTACTTACCCAGCATGAAAAAAAGGTTGTAAAAATGCAAACAAAAACAACAACAATAAAATAAATAAATCCAGTGTATTTCACATGTACATGTATCAGTGCATGTAATGATATTGTTTCGGGTTTATGACAATAAACATTAACTGAATATTAGTCTAAGTCTCAATACAAGCCTAGGTCAATCAACCCTAATATGTAACAATATTTTTATATTTGTGTTTGTTTTCCGTTAGACTTTGAGATTTATGACTTAAGAGTCATGAAGTCTAACTTTAATAACGGCATTCGATACTGACAGTTTATACGCCTGTATCTGTTAACGAGTCAAATATGTTGGTATTAACGGTATTGACTTTTTTCTTTGTCGTCTCAATATTTTAAAACTTTCCCATTCCAATTAAACGAAAAAGTCAAAAGTTCTATAAACACATCGAATACTCTAACGTAAATCTTATCGTTCGATATATCGTTTCATTATGATGCTGGAATTAATTTATTCTAAAAAGGATAAAAAGCTTACCTAAACTCTTAAAATAATACCAATTAAAATAGTGACTCACGTTTCTGTTAGATGTATTCTCCATTTTTTGTTGAACATCCAAAAATTGTTTGAACGCTAGAATGCGTGCAATAAGCTGTATAATTATATCGTATACCAGATATATTAACGCTTGTGAATAGAAACATGGCACGTTTTCCTCGTCTCATTACAGAAGTATGTATAGTGGCTATTGATTTATAACTAAAGCTCTTTGTGTTTATTTGAAAAGGTTTATTTCAGGGTTACAAAACCGTGAATGACATTGAATAATTATATTTAAATTGCTTTTGAATACTTATTCGCCAACTAATTTAAAAGTCCAACGATATATTTTTTTATAAATATTCAGTTAGACCACATGTTACGGGAATTATTGCACCTGATGCTGAATTTGATGACCATGTAATATAACAAGTTTCAAGTAAATACCTTATGTAGTTTTATCTTTAAAAGACTGTGACCAGACAATATAGAAGACTTGTATTGTGCTTGTCAGAGTTACTGGTTTTTTTTTCTAAAATGAACTGTATGGATAGTAGGGGCCAATTAAACAAAGTTCAAACAGTGACCTTGACTCCACCCACCCCATATGCAATATCATGCGATGTCTAGCTATACGGTAACTATAAATTACGTTATCATTATTATTTCATTATTATTAATATTTCAATTTGTTCTCGAGTTATTGAGCAGGAACTGTTTTTTATATTTTAAGTAACAGTGTCCTTGACCTTGACACCACTCACCCCACCCCGGATGCAATCAAACGTATTACTGTAGGCTATCTATGTATGAAGATTCAATGTCGGGTTAAAGAGTGGACATCAACAGTTGACGACGACACCCCACCCGCGGGAATGTAAAATTTCTATGTGTAAAAGAGGCCCATAATTTTGGCAAATTTCAAACTAGAGTTACCAAACTTAATCTTTATGTTCATTTTAATATAGGGAATAAATGTTTCAAGTTTGAATGAAATCCCTCAAGCCATTCCTGAGAAACTAGCTTCCGAAAACTTTAACCTAGACCGGACGCCAACGCCGACAACGGGGCGAGTAGAATACTCGCAGCTTGCCTTTTCTTCGAAAAGTCGAGCTTAAATGAGCATACCTCCTTCTAAACACAAAACTGAGTTCTGGGGATTTTTGAACTGATGCTGGAGATGATTATTAAAGATAAGTCAATACCTGATCTTGTACTGAAGTATTTAAGTTTTAGGCATTTTGAACAAAAACTTTAACCAGAGTTCAGACGCGTACGCCGGTGCGAGTAGGAAAGCTCATCTATTCTTCGTATTCTTCCGTATTCTACTAGTCAAGCTTTAACGCTATGTCGTTCTATATACATATGCATCTGGAAATACATTGCTCTTAAAATAAATATATTTGCCCGATAGGGCAAGCTCTAGTGTACTACCTGTTTCCTGTTACCCCCCCCTCCCGGGCCCCCCTCCCTCCCCTTCAGCATACCTGGACTGGTCAAGACAAGAATGTTGAATATCGTTTTCGATATTCAACACATTGTAATAAAATCGAATGTCATCACATCAGGGTCAGCATACCTGGACTGGTCAAGACAAGAATGCTGAATATCAGTTTTGATATTTAACACATTGTAATAAAATCCAATGTCATCACACCAGGAGAATATTCAAAAAATGAGTCCCATATTTATAAAGGAAATCAAACATAATACACGTGATACATGTTCAACAAGTGTTGTAAAATTACTGTATATTACGTCATGTATCGATGTTATATTAGCATTGTAATATATCAAATTATTGTTAGTTTAATTAAGTTCAATACACTTGTCATCTCATTCCCCATAATGTATCGTCAAACAAATACAAAGGTATGAAATAGTAACATAGACTCTGAATCACACTGTATTGTCAATAAATTATTATAACGTCCCCCAAAATTTTGAGCAACAGCTTGTATCTTTCTTGTTTCTAGATCTAGGCCTTTTCGGGACCGCGTCAATTTTTTTTACACGAATAATAATAAATACATGTAAAACATGTAAGCCACATTTTTTTTGAAATATATGGCAGCATTTGTGTTGCAGTGAGGTTAAAATGCGCTACTTTTTGTGGAATTATTTTGAACTCCACAATCGGGAGGAAGAGGTATGAAAAGATACTACACATGTCAGAATTGAAGGCGGACCGATTAGTATAGTTAAAATCTATTTATTTAAGTTCGATTGCATTGAAAGCCTTAGGCTTATAGCGACACTCTCGAGTCCGTTTCCTGGGAAGGACCAGTACTTGGTGAGTTTGTAAAGATCATGAGAACGCTCACTGAGTGGGGATCGAATCCGGGACCCCCCACTACACCATTGCGACCGATGACATTACCCAGCATATCATTTTCGTTCATCAATCATAGATCTATGTTGATAGGTGAATCTGTAATGTTCGTCAAGTCCATGCAAAACTGGTTGTATGTACAAAACATAATTTGCATGAAGAGAAAATAAAGCAGTCTGACTTTTTAAAAGGCTAGGCATTTATTTAAGGCAAATGCCAATCGGATACATAAAAGCATTTCATTGCAACATCACCAACAAACACAAACACGCACAAACACCATAAATAACAACCTAAATTTATCATGCACATCAATCCATATGTTAGACAACAACCTTTTACATTAATAATATATATTTGACTTTGATCTTAACGTTGTTTCTGAACAATGCAAGTGATACTGTTAACAGGCACACATAAATTTTATATATAAACTGAATTCTGCTTTGAATGTATTGGATCACAGGTGGTGATGATCACCACCCTGCTACTGCTATGACAAATGATCAGCAAATGTAGGATGTCACCATAGAACTAATACTATGTTAGAGCTACCAGCACCAAGAAATAGTAGTATCCAATGGCTACTACTTAATAGGATAATGATGCATATTTTTACATTATGTAGGGGAAATATTTCAAATAGACAAGTATTCTTGTAAAAAATCGAAATCTTTGGATACTGATGTTATCTATTTCGTAGTGCCCTAAGTGCCCAAATGGCAAATAACGATTTCTATGTAAGTGTACACATGTATTTGTACATAACACTGAAATGCAAAGGTCTACCCTGGCAATACAACACTTCAACACACGAGAACAATGTTATGTTGCCTAATAAGTTTCCATTAAAATACAGATCGACTTCTCAACATACCACGAGAAAACACAAACACATCTCATATATATTGTTAAACGTTGGATTGTGGTGGGAAAATAGCTACGTATAACAAGTGACGTGAGTCAGATTATCACTGCGCTTTCTTGCGTCGCAGCATTACAATATTTTCTTTCTGGTTCGGTTCATCAGGATTTAGCTGGATTGCCTTCAAATACATGGCATCCGCTTTGTCCAGCTTTCCCCATATATGACACAGCACACCTTTAAAGGACATGATTATTTCATAGTTCAACTTTAGCGTTTCAACAATGTATGGTATGAGGTCATTTATTTTTTGTATATACACTAACCAGATAGGAGATGTAGTAAAGTTTATTTTTAAAATCCTCTACCTAAATAGCAGATTTAGTAAACTTAATTTTTCTAAATACACTAATAAAATAGGATATGTAGAAAACTGTATTTTTCTAAAATACACTAACTAAATAGCTCATGCTATAAGCTTTTTTCAATAGCAAGGATTTGTACAAATCAACAATGGAAAGTCAAATTGCAGTGAAACAAAACTGTTTCAAAAAGTAAACCAGGCTGAAATGGACAATTTTAATTTTCTAATAATAGATATGTCTAAAATATATCCAGTTATTTCATTCATAGAACATGAATGTTCCAAAATTCAAACAAATTATGTAAGCTTTGGCTTACTAACAAACACTGTATTTTAAACTGTTACAGTACCAAAAGCAACACGGATGTCAGTGAACTGATGGAAGCTCCCCAATGCGCTTTGCCAAGTAATCGGAATGCAATAAGAAGAGCAGAGTCCAGACAATTGTGCTCTATATATTAATTTCAGCAATCATGAAACTCCCACAATTGTAAGAAAAATCATTGAAGCGAAGCATCTTGGTACAGTGAACACCTCTTTGTAATGAAGATTCCGATCAAGTTTCATTCCAGACAAGAATTGCGCACCATACTATAATTTCAGCAACCTTCAAAGTCTATTAACTACAAGGAAAATCACTGAAAGGGAATGTCATGTACTGTGCAGACCTCATTTTGATAATAAGGCATCACAGACAGTTTCATTGTATTATGGCCAATAATTGCGGAGAAATAGCCCGGACAAGAATTGTTCACTATATTCTAACTTCACAAATCTATAAAGTCCCACAACTCTTAGAAAAATCACTGAAGCAGAACGGCCTGGTTCAAAGCACACCTCTTTTGATATTAAAGCTTTACATGAAGTTTAATTGAAATCCGGCCAGTAGCTGTGTAGAAATGGACAACAACAAGAGCTGTCTAAGGACAGCGCGCTCGACAATTCAACCACTTTGTCAGAGTTATTGGGTCTTTATCACTACAAAAAGGGGCATAATTCTGCTAAAATGCTGGCCACAGTTATGTGCCTATGCACATTTTTGTCGTATATGTATTATACAAGAAACATGGAAATTCCACGAAAACAATGTTTCGAACGAAATGCATTTAAATCAGCACATAAATAAAAGTAATGGTGACCTTGACCTTGACTCCACCAACATTATACGCAATCCCAAGCGAGGTCTAGATATAAGGTATCTACATATGAAGTTTCATCAAAATATCTCAATGTATTCTCAAGCTATTAAGCAGAAACTGTCTATTTTAGTAATGGTGACCTTGACCATGACACCACCCACCCAATATGCAATCCCAAGCAAGGTCTATATATAAGATATATATGTATGAAGTTTCATTAAAATATCTCAATGTGTTCTCAAGCTATTGAGCGGAAACTGATGTTTTCTTTTTAATTTTTAGTAGCGGTGACATCGACATTGACCCCGACCAACCTTTACGCAATCCCAAGCGAGGTCTCGATATAAGGTATCTATGTGTGAAGTTTCACCAAAATACACCAATGTTTTCTCAAGTTATTGAGCGGAAACCGTTTTTTTATTTTTAGTTGTAAAAACCAAAAGATGAACGAACGAACGAATGATGCATAAACGAACCAACAAACGCATGAATGAATGAATGAATGAAAGAGATTAATGAATGAATTAATGAATCAATCAATTAATAAATGAATGATTTACTTGGTGAACACTAATTTAGTCGGATCAATAAAAACATGCACACTATTTTGTAATCAGCAATATTATAACAATGAAGCAAAGAGTTTTCTTAAGTTGACTTGTTTGTTGTTTAAAATAAATAATAGGCATTTATTTTATGCTCAATGTTGATTTACAGCATGTAACATTCCTTTGCGTCAACGGTGTGGCGAGTACTAATCATAATTCGTTATTACCATATCTTGAATGAATGAAAAATAAAACAAGATCAGTATTCACCAACCGATTTTCATACGTTAGGCACAATAATAATAAATCTTCTTGAAACAAATCTGCTCTAAGAATTGTCAGTTTTATTATTATTTGGTATTTACGAACTTAAATTAAGGCATTCTTTATTTAGAATGATATACGGGACATTGCTACCCAGTATAATTGCAAAAGTACATGTATTTTTCCTCATTCTTAGACTATTATTTATATTTAAGTCTAAGAATGGGTTGGTGAATACGGGTCCAAGACATAACAAGACAAGACATGAAACTTGTATTCATAGTCGAGGGATATACGACAAGTAACATTAACTATTTATAGCAATTGACCGACTTAAAAATACACAGTATATGTGTAACATTCGCAATTAAATTTAAAAAAAAACAGTATAGATGTAACAAATTAATATAAATAACAGTAGTGATTAAATAAATTAAAATTTTAACAATAAATAGAAGACTAATTAAAAACAAAAGTTATTATGAAGACTGTCCTTTTAATATAGATGACTACATAGGTATGTGCAGGCAAATCAAACAATATAATTGTATGGCTGATGTTATTTTTAATGCCGTAATCTTAGTAAATTAAGTATTATACTATTGATGTAGACATCAAATTATGTGAAAGTTGCACTTAATAAATACTAAAAGCATAATTACCAAAAAACAGCGCATGTAGTAATTGTACTATATTCATAAGCACAATACATTCAAGAAGTCTGTCCACATGAACAGCTATAATTGTGATATCAACAACATGTCAAGTAGTAATATTAAATTAAACATTATTACATTCATTGGAATAAATTGAATAAAACAGAATGAACTCCATATTTAATGTACTCCGATGCACACCACGGCAATAATCACACAACTCGATATGCAACAATAACATAATAGTCAGCAAATGTAATCAGTTTGGCATGAATAGGTCGCCTATAAAGTGACGTAAAATCCCAACGACAGGCCTTCAAGTTTTAACTATCACTTCAATTCATAATTAGAAAACAGTTTCGCCGTGTATATAAGTACATAGGCACACACATGTAACAACGGATTGCCCCTGGCTTGACACATGTTTTGAACGGGCAGCATAAACACTTTGCTGCCACATGCAAACCTGGGACTCGTACATAATACACATAGGCTTGACACATGTCTGGCTGGTGAACCAAAGCACCAGCACCTGCATGCAAGCGTACTAACAGACGTTACATGTACTAATTTACAGCACGGCTCTACTCGTTGAATGAAACATTAAAATTGGAATGCAGTCCCAGCACCACGAATAGGACGGTCGAGCCGGAGCTCCCTACCCGCGGTGTGAGAGAGTAGCCCCTGTAATTACTGTTATTTCAATATAATAGCTTTTTTTAATATGAAATTTCAATTGCGTGTTGTTCACCTTCCGCCAGAATTTTACGCCACATATAAATGTTATCAAATTTATCCACCTTATTCTGGGCGGGCCCTAATTGAAACAACTTACTTAACTAACAAGCGTCCAAAGTATCAATTAGTTTAACTTAAAGTGACATATTTTTCTCGATAACGTCTTTTAGCGAATCCGTATACATGGCGTTACCGTACGCCGACAAGTGTACGCCGTCGGGCGCAAAAAATCCCGATGTGTCTATATCTATATCATCGACAGCACGTGTGAACGTCCTGCAGATTTAACCCAGCTACGCCCGAAACGGTTAGATCGTCTTCGTTTCTGATTAATTTGGTTTATTGACATAGATGTATTGTTACTCCAATTTATGCGATTGATAATATGCACCCATATGATTATTGCGCCCAAAACTGCTGTTCTCAGGTAACGTATTTTCCTACTGATTGAATTGCAGATCTTTGTTAAAGGAAACTGGGTGATATCATTACACCCTAAATGTATGATTATAACCTTTGGCGGCTCACACAGGAGGACATTGGACTCAACGGCCCTACGGAAACCATCCCAGCCGATGCCACCGACACCCCGCCAGGCAATGTTCCATGGAAACCGCAGGTTAACGGAGCCCCTCTCTCGTGTGTATTTTGCCGCGCGCCTTACCAACGAATCTCCAATCACCCATATATCTATAGAAATAAAATACAAATGAAACGTTCCTCATGATGTTTGTCCTGTTTATTTTTAAATCGGGCACTTATACGAATATGTCTATAGCAACATTGAAACCATAATAATTTACATTTTTATTTACCGTAAATACGGTTAGACATTTAACCTCGACAAAATAAATTTAACGACCACTGTACCCACTAGCCGCGCGAAAATGAGTCATTTATAACAAGGGAAGCAATCCAAACGACACTGGAGGATAATCGAACCGGAATTCCTCTCCCGTATTGCAGGGATCGCCTTATACATGTATCCGTATGTGCCGCTTGTAAGTGTCAGATGACCAACGACCAAGCTTCCTAATGTCATTTGTCGGAATACCGCGTATTGCAAGGTCAGTGGCTCGGCCTATGCGGAAACTATGAGATTTGAAACTTTGATTGCTATAACCGGCACGCGCGAGGCATTTCTGCAAGACAGACGACACTTGCTGTCTGGTGACCGGGGTGCCATTGCTATGACAAAAAGCAGACGCACCCTGGTGTTGGTTAAGCAAATATCTCTCCAATGTGGATACTGGACATGGTGGCGTTTTTTCGCGCGGCAACGTTATGGTAACGGGCCGACTATGCTGGTTTGTTTTTTATACATGTAACATGAACGACACCGCTCGTCCGTTGTGAGCAATGCATACGTCGTTGCGTTTAACTTGGTTCGACACACCGGTGAGACTTGTTGCGACGAGTTCGCTGATACGAAAGAGGGCAAAATATGCGCATGTAAATATTGCCTGAACAATTTGGCTTCCAGTTCGTTGAAGCATATTCTGGGCAAAACCCTGATACTTTCAGACAAGATTGCTTTGGTAATCGGACGTCTCATATCCTCTGGCTGTCGCCTAGATCTTACACACCCTTCTAACAGTCTATTTACCACACACATGTTATGTATATCATGGAAACCCTGTATTTTATGCATGTAATATACCCGAAATATAAGTCTTCACAGTACTTGGTGAGCAGTTTGTTTCAAAACAATATGCTATAACCCAAACCATGTGGTGTTCGGTATCGGCCATACTTTGTCTAACCCATACTTTGCAAGGACGACATGGAAAGCCTTTAACGCGGTGTCGTATGTCTTTTTCGTATTTACTGCTATGGCATTTCGCAAAAGTGAGTCAGCTCTTTGTTGAAGATTTCCCAGAGATGGGATGGTATCGCACGAGGTTCCGCGTCCGCTTCCGGTGCCAGTCGCCAAAACCGCGATATCTGAAAACGAGCAATGGCGTCGCAGATGGCATTATTTGCGCCGCTCTCATGAGAATATTAAACTGCAGACATTTGATTGTTAACAGTCTTAGGACCACCATAACTTTTTCCGACTTAAATGATTGGGAGTTAAGTATATGTACTACGCTTATATTATCACAATTGAAACTCACTTTTTTATTGCGCAGCTCATCGTTCCACAGAAAAATTGCTACCATGATCGGGAAAATTTATAAGACAGTAATATCCCTTAATAGGCCTTCTTTCACCCATGTGTCTGGCCAGCGATCGTGTGCCCAATGTCCACGGAAATAGATACCAAAACCTAAATCGGCCCCACCGGCGTTATCTGTGTACAGTTCTGCGTCGTCGTTAGTAATCCAATAATGATCATGGAATTCTGTAACTCCATTAAAACCTTTAAGGAAGTTAAGCCATAGCTGCAGATCTAGTTTTGCCGCTTTTTTCAAACGGATGTGGTGCAAGGTTTAGACAGACCGCATATCGAGTTGATCAGTCTCCTACAGAACGGGCGACCTAACGGTATAGCTCTGCAACAAAAACTGAGTGACCCTATCAATGATTGCATTTCTTTGAGTGTAGCTGATTTTTAGCCATCATATACCGGCTGTTTGTAACTAAATGTTCGACTTTTTCTCTAGGAATACGCACAACCATTTTGTTTGTGTCAAGTTCGAGACCGAGGTAAACCAAAACTTCTGTGGGTCCCTCCGTTTTTTCGTGAGCTAATGGGACGTTTAGTTCCTGCATTATTTAAATGAATAGCGAAAGTAAAGCGTTAGCCCCTTCATCATTCTCGTCTCCCCAAGAAAGTCATCTAAGTGGTGGATGAGCATGCCGAATGCGGCTTTCGAGTTTACGCAATGCTCGAGAAATGACGAGAAGCGCTCCAACGTTGCAGAACTAATTGAAGCCCCAAAAGGTAATGTGTTTTCCACAAAATACCTATCATTGAATTTATATCCTAGAAGCTCAAAATCTGCTGGTCGTATTGGTAAGAGTTTAAAAGCGTTATTGATGTCTAACTTGACAAGTTTACAGTGTCTACCAAGTTTGTGTATCATTTTGACTGCCTCATCAAAACTAGTATACTGAACAGAGGTGAGATTCGGGTCAATGAAGTCGTTCACCGAGACCCCTGCTGGGTAGGATAAGTGATGAATCATTCGAAATTCGTTGGGTTCTTTCTTCGGTACCAAGCCGATAGGGGAGACAATCAAATTTTGTAACGGTTTACGGAAAAACGAGCCTGTTACGCTGCCGGCCGAAATTTCCTTATCAATTTTCTCCTTAACAATTTCTGGATGCATTCTAGCTGATTTAACGTTATTTGCCTCCCTAGTCTCTCTTGGACCCATGTATTCATACTTAAGCCATTCTTAAACCCATTTTCTAGAAAATTCGCGTCATTTACATCGTAAGTACTTAAATATTTGTGTAAAATCACCAAATTGATTGGTGAGCAAGCAATATCTTTGATGTCAGCATTACAAGGACAGCTGATTTGTTCAACCAGCGGTGGTTGCCATTGGTTGCCTTGACCATTGCCGCCCAGGAAATGGCTGCCGCGGTACGTTATACTGCTGTTGCGTGGCGAAGGATTGAGCGCTTGGTGCCGCTGCTTTCAGTATAGTGCACACTGACGCTGGATGACCTTGACCGCAGGAAGAACAAGCGTGTTTAAACCTGCAGATAGGCAACGTGCACTTGCCGGTATTAAAAAAGTTACAAGTTCTAAATTGCTTAACCTGCATTCTTTGGGCTGTGGCGGCCGGCGCGTTTGCGGTGGGCATTGGGATACAACGCCACCATAAGTCGTTATTGATATGCGCCCAAGATGAAGGCCCCAATTATTGCCTAACTCTAAATTGCTCGTCATATGCACGCCACGCCATGCCGCCTTGGCGACCCGCGCATTCTCTGATTGTCCACATGTATTGCAGTAGCTCGTCCGTTTGTGTGGGTTTGACCTTGACATATATGGACATAAAACTTATGAATGCGTCTGTCCATTTTTCGATAGTGGTGATTCTGTCTTTGCATTCCCGCGGTTTAGACACTAAATGGCCATCTACCGACAACTGGAACGTCGCGCTCGAACAACAATCGGACAGCTCTAGCGAGCCTTTCAGCAGCAATGCCAAGTTAATAAACTCGCCCCTCTTGATCTGACTGCGAATCTGATCGGGGACAAGGGCGGCTATATCGTCGGGCGATAACCGTAACGGACTCGGACCCCCGGTCGCGGGTGGAAATTGTTCGATGCCGAAATTTTTTATTGTCTGAACACGAGGTCCTTCTTGGTCAATGGCCGGCGATAAAAGAACTTTCTCGGCACTCGCGTGGTCTGCGGTCACGTGGTGTTTAATGTTATCTGAGATGTTCCGCGTATGTTAGCAACCGTATTGTTTATAGGTAACGAGGAAGTATTTCCAAGAAACGCGGACCCGGGCGATTTATTCGCCGTAATAAATGAAATTATTATCATTCGAATATAATTTGTAGTAGTTATGTTAAGTAAATCAATAAGCAACAACAAAGTATTAGTAATGTGCATATTTTATTATTTCACGTAGCATTTCCAATATGACAAATACAAAATTAATAATCATTTCATGACGAAAAAACTGTTCCGAAATAATGTTACTGTGTGGTATTTTTAAATATATTTACCTTGTTATTACAAAACCATGGGTTGTGTTGTAAATATCCTTACAGAAAATGGATTTGTTCATAAGACCAAGTTTGAGAAAATCTATGTAAAATTGACGAAGTTATGACTACCAAACCAATGCACCCTTTGGTTTGGGCGTCTGGACTTTGATATCTTGTTATAGTGAAAAATATCTTTTTCAGAAAAGTGTTTCTTTATTATCATAAAAATGATGCTTTTACTAATTATTATCATGGACATACGTCAAATGCCTGTGGTTTGAAGAGAAAAGGACTTCTCTTTCCTTTTTCGGGCTCAATTCCTTCGATGCCGACCGCTTGCACGTACACAGTTTGGACTTCTTAACTGCCGCACTGTTAAAGGAGCACACTGGGGACAGCTATCAAAGTGAACGTAAAAAGTCATTTTCTTAAGATGTAACTATTTTTTATTTTTATATATATATATTAGATATATCCAAACATTAATGCTACAGTGGCAATCAGTATAATGCTTTCTTAAGCATATACAAGTATAACAATAACAAGCACTGACTGTTCAAAGTTCTGGAATAATATTCGTCAATAGTTTGCTGATATAAAGAACCAGATACAACAGTTAGAAACATTTTCTAGTGTCTCTAAATACATTTTGTCATAAGTTCCGAAAGTATGCATGCCTCAACAAATGCACACGCGCACGCACGCAAGCAAGCATTTATACTTACACACGCACAAACACATCGCATATGACATATTGAAGAGCACTGTTAGTTTTCACGAAGCTGAAGATCCATTGGTATGTGTAATCCATTCCCGTACTATCAGTGCATTTTCACCATATGCGTTTGTGCATGCTAAGCAGATGAAGGTCTCATACGGAAAAAAAACAACACAAATTACATGCACACGAAAAGTGTTTGCATGTTTCCGTTTTCTTTACAAAGACAGCTCGCTGTATATGTTTTAAAGTGTGTTTTAATAGTATTGATACACAGTACAAATTGCATCCAAAATATAGAATATAATAGCATCGCCACATACACAACATTAAAAAATATATTATTTGACGTAAATATGGTTATAATGGAAACCTTTTAAAATGTTAGCATATAGTATTCCTTATTAATACGGACAACTTTTCTTGCAGCTAGTCGAAGAACATCTGTTGCTTTGCCGCTACACACAATACCAGAAGCCATTCGTTTGACACTCTGCAGGTCATCAACTTGTTCATTTCGTCCAACCAGATCCGTACAATTTATGCTCAGGTCTGGCTCAGTGGTGTTAATTTTCTGTATCGCGATAAGACCCAGAAACCAGTGATTGTTAGAAAAGCCGTCGCATTCAGAATAACAAAGATGATCAGGATAATCAAAACAAACCGTCGCTGAAAAATTCTTAGACAGCTACGCCGAAAAAAATCAAAATTATCTTGCAACAAGAAATGTCTTTAAAAACGACTATCGGCGTTGAAATTAATATTGAGATGTCATTAAAAAATGACCTAAACATAAGAGAGGGCCAAGTTGACGGTTACGCGACTTCTCAGACCCCAGATATTTTGGTCCCCACCTATATTTGGAAACTTGTTGGACCCCAGGTTTTTCGGACACCCTAAGATAACTTTTCGGACCCAAAAGTTTATTTGAGGTACATTTATTAATTTAAAAATAAATAAAATTATTATTAATATCTGTACCGTGAATAAGCCGATCATACAGCTCCATGTTTTCACCAGTGATACATGAATAACCAAAATAATTTACGTTAACATAATTTCTGGAATGAATTAAAATTATTATGTGTCAGACGAGTCTATATAGTTATTTAAAGTACCGGAAATATACCATACATTCATCTTTAAGTTAGAAGTTATCTAATATATACACGATTGGAAGTCAAATAAGTATTTATACTCTGTATCCCAATAAAAAGAAATATTCAGGGAACATTCAACGATGTTTGAAATATGTAGTCTTTATTCTTGATAACACAAACATAAACATTCCTTAGACTATGTCGATTTTAAATTATATTCGGTAGGAATATGATATATCAAGGGTTCCTGTGTATAATTAGTATTGCAAATTGTGTATGCAAGCTGCGCAAATAACAAGTCGACGTATTCCGAATCTTTTTAACATTTTATCTAAAGACAAATGTAGCATCTTTTTACAAATTGAATAACATCTACAAGAGAAGTTGATAGAAATTTCCACTAAAAATAATTCTTACTAAATCGTAACCGCAGTTTAAATTCAAATTAAGAGTAAGTTTATAAAAATAAATTCACCATTTATTGAAATTTTTAGGTGTATTATTCTCTTAACGCTAATTGATGCATATATGAGTATACTAGCACAGCTATACAACGATTGCTAGCTACGCGCGCTATTTTTAGAATGACACTACTGTTTCTGGAATGTGTTGAACTCGCGCGAATCAATGGGCTATATGGAACGGCAACTCTGTGAATGAGATTTATGAACGGAAACATTGCACAATTGCTATTAATAGAGTGTACCGCTCATATAAATGAAGGATAAACTAAATAGTTATTTCCTTACGTGAATGAATATAGCATTCTGTTTATGGCATACAATGAGAAAATACATTCACGATTAGCCTCAGTTCTAGAGTGTATGTCGATGACATGTTTATAACTTTATTTTAATTGCTTATGTAAACAATTATGTAAATTTTTTAATCCCCAAAAGTATAACAACAATACTAATTGATGGACATTAAACGCTTGTTGTAAGAGTGCATTACCTAAAATTTGAATATTTGCCCAATTCTATTGGCATTTAATTTTCCCGCTGCATAATTATCGCAAGAAATCTAGGTCAAAAGCGATCTTAGACAGCTACGCCGAATAAATCCCTCGAAATCTGGAAGGAGTTCTCTTGTGTGTCTGTGTGTGTCTATTTGTAGATAATTTACTTCGTATATCGGGAACCAGTCTAGAGAAAAATCATGGTTATCAATCGCATTAACGTATCGGCCTCGTCGGTGGGCGAGCTTTGATAGAATCTACAACAATTTACAAACATATCGTCACCTTAGTTCAATAACTCAATATCAGCAATGCACAATATAAGCACGTATTGATTTCTTGAAATAAGGTGACGATATTATCGAATAAAAATTATATATACAAAAGTTTATGCATGTAATTACTTTAAACTTATGACTGTTAATCGAATGTTTATAATGTTCATATAGTGTGTGTTTTTACTTTATGATCTTTACACTGTTTTTTTCAATCTGGAATAATATACTCGTATATGAAACACTACATCATTATGAATTCATGAAATTGTAGCAATGGAATGTTTGGTTTATAGTAAATTCATTAAAGTGTACAATCGTGAACATTTCACCCATTGCCGAGATCATTACTGCACGGTCTCGCTGTGTACATAAGTAGTACGCAATAAGGAAATTAAACATTTATCAGCTTTCGCGAGGTGTCTTATCAAACTGATATTAAAACTTCGAAACGCAAAAATGCAACATCTTCTATCAAGTAAAAAATCTTACCGTACCTTCATTGTTGTTTATACTCCAGCTACCAATTGACTTTGTTACACTGCGCACAATGTTTATATTTATGAAAAGTTGGTAGCGTGTTTTTTGAAAAACATGGTTGATACAGACGCGTAGTCAAGCTTTCATATCGGGCGGCATAACAGTTATATGTATGGTCAAACTGCTGCAGATGAACGAATACAATTTGACATTTATGATAACACGAATGACGTAATGGCATAATTCAGATAGTACAGAAGAAATGTCGTGAGCGGGCATTAAGAAGATATCGAATAAACATTATTACCAAACATGGTATGTTCCTATTTGTATACTATTCATTACTGTCTATGATTACAAACAAATGTATAGTTTGTTTGATATGTAATGTGTTGAACTTGTCTTTGGAACTATTTTAAAAATATAAAATATTAAAATATTAATACGCTTTTTGAAAGATTGTTTTAGTTATCAATTATAAACTTTTGGAAGATTGTTTTATAAAAGTATTACACATAACAGAAATAAAACACAATTGTTTAATACTGATATGACACCATAGGTGCCTATTAACATGAAATGTCAGTCATCAGTAATAATCCTAGATACAAATTAAACAATGATACAAACTATACCAGCTCAAAACATGTGTTGATCTCTAAAACTGCCTATATAATATTTATCTATATTTAGGCGTAAAATATATGCTTGTTTAAGGTTACCCGACCTACCCTAAAAAAATGCCCCGACCCTAGAACAATTCATTGGGTTTGTCAGATTTATTTTTGTTTTATTGACCTTTTTGAATAATTAAATGTGTTTTTGGATAAATAAGTGTTTTGTTTGATAGTATCCACTTATAAACAATGTTTAGGGATATTACTAATACGTGTTGAATATTTATTCAGTTTTAGAATCTTCAAGTTGACCATTTACCAAATAATAAAAATAATAAAACCAATCCCGATCTACCTACTATAATTGTTTGGGGCATGTAACTTGAAAAAACATATTTTTGTACGCCTAAGTTTGTAAATATATTCTATATTTGACTGTTACAGCTGAAAACATCAGTTACAATGGACAAATTATAGTCCTTATCTACCTACAATCAAACAGCGTTATTTACTTGCAACAAGAGTACATATCAGGAATGTATATACATTGGATGCATTGGGTTGAAAAGGAACATGTGTAACTTATGTAATTTAACATGTTTAACATATTTATATGATTGTCCAATTTTAATTAAACAGTCATTACAATGTACACTTACCACTTTGATAATATATCCCGTGATTTGTAGAAAACATTCTTACTGTGTATTTAATGTAGTTTAATGTTAAAAGTGCTATTGTTTATTAACCCTACTTCATGTTGACAGTCCTACTGTTTTCTTTTTCATACCAGCAATCACTGTTAACCATATTACTGAAACATTACTGTTACTAAAATATAACACTCCTTATTAATTTACCATACCTTGATGTCATGCTTAAAAAACAAAACATAACTTTAATTGTATGACTTTTATAAACAATTTATTTTGAATAGTTGCTCATATGCACTAAAAATGTATGTCTTACATTCTACTTTGAGACTAAATAATATTACCTGGTATAGTTATTATGAACGCAACATATATGTGTATAAATACATATGGGTGATCTTTCTGCTATATTTGAAATGCACAATTTGTGTACACATTTACGGTTCGTTTCATATCATCTATATAGTTTCAAACAGATTTTAACTGTGTTAATGAAGCGTTGTGTTCAATACTTGTGTATGTCAGTTATGCACTTCATGTACTGTCTGACTAAGCTGTTTGTTAATACTTGTGTAAGTCTATATTCTATTATGTAAATATGTAGGTTATGATTGTGTGACTTTTTCAATCTTTGCATAAATTAATAAACATCCTAATTTTTAATTGTGTGCCTTATGATTATGCTATATCTTCAATGATTGTGTAAATTAATAAACATGAGAACTTTAATTAAGGTGGCTTATTAATACTGGTGCGTGTCTGTAATTTACACTTGTTGAGAATGTATGAAGTAATATTTGTTCTGATGAGACGGTGTTTTTACTTTACTGATGTAAAGTGGTAATATACACTTTAAAAAGTTAATAATTATTTAAACATAGTTGAATTATTTTGAAGGCTTAAGTATGTCTGTAATAAGATTTTTGCAATAATAATTGAACTGTTGATACTTATTTGTTTTCTACAATGTCGTGTGTATCCCTTAAAGTAATAAGTATATTTGATGAAGCTTTCTTCAACACTATTTGTCTAGGTTAATAAGATATATTATTGGTAAAGCTTGAATATTAATGCGTGTTTTATTTGAAATACCGCGTAAAGCTTCCTTAATGTGTTTATTAATGTTATAGGCTTATAGCATACATAATTGTTTAACAGTTATAATATTGATGTTATATACAGTCTGTTTAATTATGCCATGTTCGTATCCATGGATTTGATTAGGCATAAAATCTCATTAATATATATATTGCTGTTTACAATATTACTTGTAACTTAATATAGCTAAAAGGTACCATATCTGTTGTAAAAGCATGTATTTTTATGTAAATATTATTCATTGATTATTGTTACCACAATCTATCAACATACCTTACATTTCTTTTCATATATGGTCTTTTTGTTTTATTTGTTGTTGTTTTTTCTGAATTGCTTGTATCAGGACTAGCAAAACTCTATATAAAATGCACACTTACTTAGAAATGTTGTACCCTGTATGTCAAAATATTTGTTGAACTGTTAAGCCACATGTCCCCTTATATCTGTATAAATGGATAATCTAAAAATTATTTCAGAGAACTGTCTGGGTCTCAATAACAGTAAGAAGTGTAGGGATGTCTTTGACTTTATAAAATCAAAACAAGCACATATTTACTGTCTGCAAGATTGTCTTTTTATTTAGGATATGGAAAGTAAAATTTATTCAAAATGGGATGGGGAATGTTATTTGACGTTCAAATTCAAGAGGTGCGTGTGTCATGTTTAATTTTGTTTTACCAATCTTAGTACATAAAATTGAAAGACAATCTTGGTAACTATTTATTACTAGATATGACATATATCACAAACAGATTTATTTTATGCACAGTACATAGTCCTGATAATGATATGCCCTCAATTTTTACGGACCTATTTCAAAAATTTGAAAATTTTGAAACTGATGAATTTGTCATTTGTAAAGACTTTAATCTTGTATTGGATGTTAACTTGGACCATTGGAATTATTAACCCTTTAATAACAATAGAAAGCCCAGAGAAGCATTACAATCCATAATTAGAGATAACTATATAATCAATACTTTTAGATATATATATGGTGATATACGACAATAAACATGGAGACGGTTAACACCATTACAGAAGGCTAGGCAAGATTTTTCCGTGAAATTGAATCGATTATATAAGTGATTAGAAAAAAGATGCATTCATTCACCATGCAACGTAAAATTTATATATCGATTAATTGCAAGCCATGTTATACTGTAAAGATGATGATCAGCGGAATTAGTTGGAACTACTTGTCCGGGGTTTGTACCGTTTGAGTACATTACAAAACGTCGGCTGACAACAGTCTGTACACGTAGATCACGTTCATACATTTCCAAAAACACACCTGACACCAATATGTTTAAGAACCCATTTTTAAAGGACTGGCCGCATGACCAGGAATATCATAGATTTCAAACTTAGTCTCCGCTTAAAGTATTGACCAATGAGAAAACCTGTTGCATTTGAGCGTTGATTTCCATTGGTCGACTGCTTAAGATGAAGACAATGATTGACATAAGACTGTTTGAAGTCATGAGGCCTGGTAACTTACTTAATATTATGTGTGTATAAGACGTGTATAAGAAAACAAAGTTCACACACGCGTCGCACTCGCCTTTGTTAGCCGTTAATTTTCACATGTTTGAATTTGGTTGATATTTGTCATTTTATGTTTCAGCACTAGGTAAAACGGTTCAACATTTTAAAATTGTGTGATTAATTGATTATACAATAAAAAGATTTAGTTGTAAGTCTTCAACCATTCGTTGATTCCAATGTACATTAAACAAATATACAGTAACCTATTCAGCATCTTATATCTTAGGCAATTAGTGTTTGCTCCTTACGAGTTCATTAGGTTGAACTTAATGGTTAGTTCATACGCCACACACAAATGCAATATTTTAAAATGTTATTGTCATACAGAGATCGAAATATAATCAGTATTCATAATTTGTGACATTTATGAATATCATTTCAAGTATATCCATTACATACTATCTGTAGTACGAATACTGTGAACATTTTGAAAGAGTAAATCAAAAAATGGCCACAGTCCAAACAAAGTAATGTCATAAAAAGATAACAATACATGCATATATGTTACGTTTAAAAGTAAGTACACATGAAACATATCAAATGGATATGTCTTTTTAGGCAATAAGGCAGCGTTCTAGTGCCACAGTCTATATTATGTTTGTATTCTATTATATTATAATTAGGAGATACTGAGTCATAATTAGGAGAAACTATTCGTATGTCCTAATTAGGACACAGTAAGTAATAAGGAGATACAAAGTCCGAATTACTAGATACTAAGTCCTAATTAGGAGAAAGTATATCATAGTTAGGAGATACTAAGTCCTAATTAGGATATACTAAGTCCTAATTATGAGACTTAGTATCTCCTTATTATGAGATAATTGAATATAAAAAAGACAATGGTTATAGGACGCTTCCATAAGGCGATAACAAAAGCATTTTTGTTATTGTTCTACTTATTGCAATTGTCCCAATGGTGGTCCCTAAAATAGATAGCACATATGTTTGTATATATAAATATATGCAAATAGGGTGTTGCATTTCTATATGCAACACTTATTAAGAAATTATTTATGCACTTAATTCTGGCATCGGGTTATTAAATCGAAACGAAACTTATTTAATGATGTTTTCATGGTTATCTTTGGGACAAATGTTCTGACCAAGTTCCGGGAAGATTGGGCAAATAATGTGACTTCTAAAGTGTTGACAAGCTCTTTCTTCAATTTGACCTAGTGACCTCACATGATCCAGATTAAAACTCGGCCGAGATATCATTAGGATAAATGTTCTGACCAAGCTTTATGAAAATTGGGCAAAGAAGTTGACTTCTAAAGTGTTAACAAACTTTTGTTTTAATATGACCATAAATGTGTGGCTAATAACACTGTATAATACATAAAATTTATTATTTTTACACTGCAATTTTGCTTTTATGTTTTTACTCTATAATGCTTATGTACATGGCCGCAAAAAGTAATATACAGATATGAGACAGTCTACGGGCACCTATTGTTAAAAAAGAATTAAGGTGACAATCACACTATTTGTAAGTTGCATTATACATGTTTGAGACATGACTGACTGATGACGTTTCAGATTATCCGTATTAGTTGTGGACAGAAACGAAACAGACAAAAGCCGGAATACGATAAAAAAGTTAAACCAACTTAAACAAATACGACTTATTTTCATATACAATATATACGAAATATCAAAACAACATAACAATGGTATATTCGATTATACGTAGACAATCACAACGATTTCATTTTCGTAAATTTCTTGTTTTGAAATGCAATATGTATTGTGAATAAAGTGTTTTTATTATATACCTGTTTAAAACCTAAACAAAATACATGTTTTATCAATCGGTGAAATACATGTCGACAGAAAAAAATCCCTTATTATTATACTCGCTTTTTCCAATCCCGTATTACCATATTACCTGGACTACTTTTTTAATGACGTCATCGTAGAGTTATGTAAACAAATATTATGTATGTCTTCAATGATTAGTCATTATTGTAGTTTTTAAACAAATTAAATAAGTTAAATGCACATTTAAAGTTTATCGTGGTATATAATAAAAGGAATATTACGCTAGTTAATTGTTCCATGAGTATGTATTAGTCTCGTGGCTAACGTTATTTCGTATCACCACGTGTGATACGTCATCACACAAGCCACTCGACTAATACGTACTCTTGGAACAATTGACTAGCGTAATATTCCGTATATATTGATACTTTAAACATATTAATACATAATTCAAATAACATTTTACCGTTCATTTAGAGCAGTACAAACACAAAGTGGACTAGTTTGAATAAGTGCTTTCTCACTAACAATATTACAGTTTGTAACATATAAACCAGGCCGGTACGTACATAAGCCTGTGCAAAAACTTATCGTACATTTATAGCGCGAAATTATTGATCTGACACTCATTAATCTTCATGACAAACCGTAAGTGCGTTCGGTTGTTTGCGGTGTTTTGGATGAGTTTTTGTTATTGGAATTTATGTTGATGTAGATTTAAATACGGGATAGCGATAGTGGTATAAAATGGTCGTGTGGTATAAGTGCTAGCGCCGCACGCTATCGAACCAAGTTGAATTCCGTCTGACAGCTACTTTTTGTAAAATGTTTTATTTTATTTTATTTATTTATGATTTATTCTTAAAATATGCCGATTATGTTACTATTATATTTTTAAATTTATTTTTATAGCACATTTACCAATGTTTCAATAACAATCATACACTCAATGGATAAATCGTGAAAAACGTGGGTACTTACTCGCAAACAAATGTGTAAAATAAAATGTTTATAAAATGTCGATGCCTAGACTCGAACTCGTATTGCAAGCGCGGCATATCTTCCACTACGCCATACCCGCTTTACGATACCTAAACTAATACGATATCAATGTACATTGTAGTATTGCCTATGCTACGCTCGATACGTGTCGTGATATCTATAAATAAATTCCGATTGCATACGGAATATTAATGAGTGTCAAGTTAATAATTTCGCACTATATTGCACAATAAAGTTGTTATATACAAACTTTTCACAATGGTCTCCCCTCTGATTCGCGGTATTCCAGCGAATCAGGGAGACCACTGTGTGGAGTGTGTGTTATATATCGTAGGAGTCGCGCCCGCTAATGATTTGAACGATAATCGAATGTGTTTGTTATGCGCCCCCCCCCCCCCCCCCATCGAAGATGTCGGGGATGATTGGTTTGCCAATATCGGTCGGCCAATCGGACGGTCGGTCGGTGGACCACTTTTTTGTTATTAAATTAAATAAACATGGTGTTACATTCTTTATGCTCCTTCACTTTCTTTATTGTTTGCTGCGTTGTTCAGAAAAATGTTTCCTTAATTGGATGGTAGATATTATATATTTATATACATATGATTTTTAACAAGGCAAGCGTTGCGCGTTTTAAGTTTAAATAGAATGTTATTTTAATCGCATGTCTTGATGTAAATGACAACACAAATAATTTTGAAAGTCTTAATACATATATATGTATTATTATTAATTATACGTTTATAATGCACAATGTTTAACATTGAAAGTCATGAAAGCAAATATAATAACCAAAAGATTACTGACTGAAGACCTCCATGTATTTACTTACCATTTCAAATGCACGGGTAACTTAAACAACAATACAGTTCACACAAACAATAAAAAAAAATTAACAAGAGGCTCACAAGTGCCTGTATCGCACTACTGGCTTATTAAGTAAAGAGTGTCAGAAGCAAAAGGACCCTGATATGCTTTATAAATACAAAAGGCCCTCCCTCTGGCACCAAGTTTTTGTATATAAAGAATACAAGTATTCTGGTAGAGAACCACCTAAGGAACTTTGATATGAAGTTATTTCTATTTCAAAGCAGTGCTTTCTAACATGAAGTTTTAAATATAGCCATATTAGAAAAAATTGCACCGTCTATTGGTCGCCATGCTGTTCAACGGAGTGGAACCATTTAAGTCCCCCTGGCGACCAAGTTTTTCGACGAAGCGAAATCACTTGAGAAAATTTGGTAGAGGACAACCCAAGGATTATTTGAAGATCTACCCTGGGATTTCGGAAGAAATGTTCTTTAAAGATTTAACTATTCATAGCTCTGGCGGCGATCTTGTGCAGCAGACCGGAACCATTGAGCAAATATGGTAGAGAACCACCCAAGGAATATTTCTGTAAATTTTCATCAAAATTGGTCAAACGGTTTCAGAGGAGGTATCCTTTAAAGGAAACGTTAACGCACGCACGCCGGACGAACCGCCATAGCATAGGCTCTCTGGCCTTCTGCCCGTGGAGCTAAACAGTAATATTACCGAAACTAAACTACAATATATAAATAGATTAATACACACATCTGTAAATTAATGATATACATTCATGATCTCTAGAGCAAATGTTACCTCTGGTGAAAAATTGTGACGATTATAATTCCAGAAATAACATAAAGCAGGGGCGTAGCCAGGGTTATACAATTTATACGCAAACGAGAACATTTATCATGGGGGAGGGTGTGAGAGGGGTATGTCCTTTCCGCTTTTCGGGATTTGGGGAAAACAATTAATAAGGGAGGAAATGGTGCATTCTGGAGATTTTGAAGAACATTTCTGGCGTTTTACGTAACTAGTTTCTCTAGTACTCTAGAAACTTATTTCCATCTTGTACCATACATGGATTTATTCGACAGAATCAAAAAGAATGAAATCTACGAAATGTAAAACGAAAATATAGAACCTATTATTATGAACAATAATACAACATGAACATTTATCACGACTGGTGTTCGCAGAGATATACACTTTACACCACCATTTGAAAGAATCGACGGTTGCCCCTGCAGTGGCATTTAAAAATGCCTTTTCGTGCGTTTTGTTTCTTTAATTTCATGCAGTACCTTACAAAAAAACTGTGCGTATTAAATTATGAAACCTCGGTGTTTATGAGATTAATTTTGAAACACCGTTGTGAAACATTATTCATTTTCCGACAAGATTTAATTTCAATGCTCAATTCGCGTCAAAGAAAATTCAATATTGGTGCAGAGTATTGCAATACGTTTATTGGTAGATTGGCTTAAATACGTTGCTGTGTAGAACAGATGTGAGATGTTACTAGACTACGCACATACATATATGTTCAATGTGCGACCGTGTTTAAATTACTACGATGAACTAGAAATTTGGGCTCAGTTAATAATAATGGTCTGGAACATATAGCTCGTAGCTTCAACTTTAAACTCATAAGTATGTTACTGACGGAGTCAAAAGGTAAATTTCATCGTTCATTATGAGTAATAAACAGGTTATTTATAAAAGAAAATAAATACATTCTCTCCTTTTAAGCAAATATTTCTTTTTTTACCCCCGCATTTTTTTTATTACGCACGTTTCCACATTTCGATAACCTGCTGAAAATGTGGCATTGATATAAATATCAAATCAATTATTCCTTATAAAATATGTTCTGTAATATAGATTTTGTTCTGTAGTACAGATTCGGTACCAACATTAAGTAGAACGGATCAACGATTTGTATGTTAGATAAACGCCCTTTCCCACTTTATGGAGACTTGAGACTCACATAAAGGCGCTCAACGACATACGTTAAAACTAATGTTTAATCGCATAGCCAAGCTGTTAAACGTTAACTCTGAAGTATGATAGTTTGGTTTTCAAAACGCTGACAAATACCGTAAATATTCCGATCACATTTTCAAAAATGGACTTAAGAAGTATGTCGATGTCTATCTGTCTAAAGCAATAAGTATTTGTTTTTCACTTTGAAGACTAAAGTATCATTAATTTGTAACATCCCTATGGTGTTGTCAGACGTATGCTATCTTGGACCGGCATTGTGCACGGAGAAAGTGTTATCGTTGCTTGAAAAATCAACATACTGCGGATTAGTAACCACCACAGACAGACCGTCATGAAGGTCAAGGTTGAAGACTGCTGTGATGGTGCTGAATGTTTGGTTCCAACCGCGCTGCGAAATTCTTCGTTCACTCACTATACGTCGAGTTCCATTCTTGTGTGGCCAGATGTAGATGAAGTGTGAAAATGTCCCATCGATGGTCGATTCATTGGCTTGAATGACAAGTCGGCTTGACACCGTGTACAAACCTGTCCTCCGGATGAAGATTTCACCCTCGTCCTGCAAGTGGGTTATGTGTTGAATGCTCGGTTGTGTCACAGTCTCTTACCATTCTGGTTCCAGAGCAGTAGATACAGGCCTAAAGTGGTATTTATACTAATGTATTTGGAAAATACAAAATGTCGCTCATACTAATATGTTCTGCGATTTTAGTAGATCTATTTAATACAATTATCATAAAATGAAACAAATCTCTGTATTATTCACAGTTAAGTCATGCAGAGAAATTATAAAATTATTCAGTAGAATGTAGAAACAGCGCAAAAGATTCATTAGCAAATTATAGTATAAAATCAAGATACGAGTGTATACCCGTAACACGTAACTATAAATCCAGCGCATATACTTCCCACCCACACCTTAAACTAGTTGTATCATACCTCCAATAGGTTTGGATCCTTGAATTCCGACAGCCTGAACGTAGGGTGTCTGATCAACGTATGAGTCACACATCTGATAGACAGCCTCTGTCACCACTGCATGAATATACATGCATATACATGTATTCCTTAGCTATTGTTTCATCTACACCGATCACAGTCAGAACTAAGTGAATTATGTAGATTAGAATATTGGAATGGTTCTGTCCGAATGGTGTGCATTGTTCAGTTTTTTGAAAAGTTTGACCATGGATAGCATGATTGCTAGTGCTTCGGTTTCTAACATTATTCTTTCATATTATAATAATGACTTCACAATCTTAAAGAGACATGTTACATTGATTGGTCGAATGTTCTAACTATAGCTTATAGGAAAATATATATTTATTACTCACTATATCGGATACGGATGAAGAACATATCCTTCGTTTCCTATCAAAATGGAAAATCATGCGATTGAAAATATTTAAGATTAAATAGTAAACACCCATCCAAATATAGCTATTTGATAAGCATTATGAACAAAAATCATTTAGAAGGCAATATTTATATACAATAGTCTTATAATACATTCAACGAATTGTCTTATCTACTTGAAAATGTCTTTTTATCAGGCATTAATGGTGGCGATACAGTTTTTTCACATTTGGCTGTAATTTTTGACAATATATTATATAGCAGTCATTATGTTAGCCGCAACTAGTGCTTGCCTTTTGAACTGCAAATCGAAGTATAGTTTCCATCTCTCCACAGCATTGCGAGTTGGATGATATCCTGAGCTTTTCAACTTCACTGGAAATGCCATTGTTGTCATACAACGGTACAAGGTCCTTACACTCCGTGCACAGTTTGGAAGCCTTAGGCTCATTATTGGCACTCCGTTTTCTTGACCAATTGATAGTGATGATCAAGAATGTAACAGACTGCACAACAGTGACCGCAACCAAGCAATAACTCGTGGTTTTGAAACTGAATATCTGCAACAAATAGTATCGGTGTTGAGACAAAACCAGCATGTTATTAAAACAAAATTTTAATAAAATACGAACTGTTTTTGTAAAATAGCAATAGCAAGGACTACATGAAATAACGTCACTTTACAATCTGGAACTTTGTATGCACCGGTCCTGTGATCATTACGTTGTGGCATTATTGAAATTAAACTACTTTCACATGAGTTTCTTGCCAGCGTAAGGGTTAAAGTCAAATGCGACAACAGCGTATAACCCGACAAAAGGAGTAAGCAATGCATAGTCTCAATACATTTAAATCTGGTCACTGTTGTCTAATGAAGTTCGTTGATCGTAAAATGTATATCAATCAATGATTATTAACTATTTTCGAATAATATAACGTATAACATCAAATAATATTTACTATTTTATAATACTGTTTTAAAGCGACTTATTCTCAGATGTTCGCATATTTTTATGTATGCCATTAAATGCCACTTGACAGATTTGATCATCGAAACTAAATAGCTCAGGTGTAATAACGAGAAAAAGTATTTAGAAAATCTATCGCCTTCACCACTAGGCCATTCCGACGTTTACTCTGCATTATTTACTTTATGTTATTGCTCCACGTGATGTCAACAGTTTCAACGAAAACACCAGAAACACTCCAAATTATTCCATCGTTTAGCGTTACAACGCTTTATAATATAATCAATTTCAATTGATGATTACTAATAAAACAAACGGTTTTTACACTATATTTCTAGGTCCCTTGTGTTATTTTGCTGACTTGTAAACACTGTTCTTTTATTTTCGGAATCGGTGACAAAAAGTTGAAAACTTGTCAATTCGTAAACTTGAGAACAGGTCCCTATAAACATATATCGCCACATACACTCATGACACATAGGTTTTCTGCATTTGATGGTGATACGATTACACAGCTATGTATAGAATGTTGTAATACGAAAATCGGGAAACCACCGTAAAGCAAAATCGTGTTCTGTTTATCAATCGCATTATTATATGGCCTCGACCCCTGACGAGCTTGGATACAAACTATGTGTTTACAAACATTGCAATAATTGGAATAGTCGGTTTAAATTTTGTTTATAATGATTTGATAAACCATTTTCTGAAAATGTGATTTTTCTATTACACCCTGCTATCATTTGTATTTATAACTCGTCCGAAGGAATTTAAGTTAACTGAAGGATAAACCGTTTAATGAAAATAGGGGGAAACTTGATATTGTTTACAAACACGCCGAATTCGTCTGTTTGTTTTTTTCACCTGTATCTATGTTTATGGCGATTCTTTCTTGCATTTGTACTGACTTACAAATTTGCTATATGCATAAAATAAACGTTCTGAAAATCGGATGGTGTAGTGTTTTATAGTGCGTGCGTATACGTGTGCGCCTGTGCGTGCGCATGCATCTGAGCGCGCGTGTGTGTGTGCGTGTGTGCATGCGTGCGATTGTGCGTGAGGATGCGTGAGTAAATATGTCAATATGGAACTTTACTGATCAAACAATGATTGAACATTTATGGAATTAAAGCAATTGCATGATTGGAAAAGTAGTGAATTTATTTACAATTGTGAAAATTGCCTCGATAGTTGCATTTGTTATTGCTTTTATTATGTTTACTAACATATATGTATACATACGAAATTAAGCATTTATTTCATTGCATTCCCTAGGTCTTCCATTAAACCAATATTTAAACAATAAAACGTAAAATAATTAATTAACAAACATCAAGGTAAATTCTAACCGTACCTTCATTGTTAACTCCCGTCTAGAAATGAACATTTTAAAAATGCGCAACGTGCTTGCCATAAATGCAAAGTAGGTTATTTATTTTTAGAAAACCTTGATATTGGATGAACTGTATATTGGCCTAATTTCATGATGAATGGTGCCTGTTTTATTATATTCTACTTTACTATTAAAACAAACACACATGCATAGTGAAAAACGAGCGTTATCAGTTTAATTACCGGGCACACTCTGTGGAAGACAAAAGGTAGTGATCTTTTTAATCGGTCGAATTTTTTTGAAGAAATACTTTGGACACAACTTTTATTAACCTTAAAAAAACTCAAGATGCTGAATATTTTTTAAATTAAAATTAACACAAATGCACAGTTTGATTATTTTGTAATCGAAATTTAAATATTATCATTATTATCGGGAACAAACTGAAGTTTCCGAAATTGTTTGCAAACTTTCTGAGAAATTATAAATTGTGATAAGAAATTAAGTACATATAAGCCACCAATACCCGCGCAAAAATTTGACTGGTTCCGAGCATAGCTCAAATCAAATTACAAACTCCTCGCAGCGGTTACCTCCCCTATCGGTTAACGGTAACCACTGAAATCACAAGTGAAATCCTTCCAGATCTAGAAGGAATTACGTATTTGTAACTTTTGCTTATTTAATGCAACTCAGTGCAATTTTCTACATAATTTGACTTTTTATATATTGTTTGCAATCAATAATGAAAACAGAAAAAGAAAATAACTAATTAAAACCATAAATAATATCTAGAAGATTTAAATCGATCATCATCACTTGGTTTGTTATGACGGCAGGGATTTGATTAGAGCTATGCTCGGAAGCAGTCAAATCTCTGCGCGGAAGTTGATCAATTACGGTTAACCGCTAGGGGAGGTAACTGCTGCGAGGAGATTGATAAGCCACGAATCGATTTTCTACCAACCTCCGCGTAGGTTTAGAAACTTATCGACTATCTGTGCTGCGTAAATTGCGTCTTCCATTTTGTTCGTTGTTATTCATGGTCGAATGAAAAGTTAAACATTTTTAATATGCACAAAAAGCTTAAACATGCATCGACAATAAGCGAAATGAATAGGTTAGGATTAGAATGTCCTTGATTCTACTAAATGTGTTGCGATCATAGCGATTGAGACCATCGACTTTCAAAAACTAAAATGTTTTATATATTCTCATAATTCAGTGTCCTCAAGCATGTTTAAGAAAACCACGGTCGTTGTTCGAATCAAGAGAAAGATTAATGATGTGCCAGGTCAAGACTTACGTTCAATTTAGTACATGTAGATCTATTCGGTATGGTGGCATACTTCTGTGTAAAGCACCGGTCACACTGTCACGATTCTGGCTACGATTGCCCACGATTTACAAAATCTTGGTGAAGCGTGGTTAAGCATGAACACATACGTACTGGCATCTGTGTAAATCTTGAAGAATCTTGGGGGATCCTTATCGATCGAGAAGCGCTACGACAGTTTTGAACATGTTCAAAACATTACATGGCCTATCGTAGCGCCGCCACGATTTTTCCTAAACGAAGGACAATCCTAGTGCCATCGTATCTCAATCTGGTTTATTCTTACAGCCATCATAGAGGCATTCTTGGCCTGTGGTGTTTATTCGTCATTAATCATGACTGATCTTATGACGTATATATTACAAGACTGTACTACGTTATCGTACGTTTTTCTACGTGTATGGTACGGATTTCTACGCTTTCCCTACGGTTCAGTTGCGATTCCAGTAGGATCTTTAACGACAACTATCATGACTACTCACGAATATACACGATTGACCACGACAACGCGACGATTGGGTTTATCTCGATGTTACTACGCATTCACTATGTTTGCCTACAATGGTTTCACGATTATTCACGAGGCGTCGTAATGTCCAAATCGCCTAGACGCGTAGTGAAGCGTGATAATTATTGGCCGCTCGTCGTTCATCGTGATCAATCGTCTTTAATCTTACTACTATCTTAGGAGAAACGTTAACAATCGTCTGTAATCGTCTGTTACCGTAGCGTATACCTGACGCTAGCGTATTTCAATCGTAACTGATCGTATCAAACCGGGGTGAATCGGCTGCGGAAACCTACCTAAGTGTCGTTAATATTCGTAGTCTCGTCCTTCAACAACCCTAGGTGTACGTAGGAAGATACAATAGTGGCACTGTGCATCCCGACTCATCACGATTAACACGTCCACGATCAATCGTGGGCTATCTTACAGGATTTGACAGTGTGACCGGGGCTTAAGATAACCAGATAGTTGTGATGAAAGTTTAACAAATGTACACAAAAACTTGAAAAAATATCCTGAAAACTTAAAGAACTTTTACGAAACAAGTTGACTTTTTAGTGAAAATATTAACTAATTTTAAAGAAAAAAAGTAAAAATTGTGCCCACTACTGCATACGATAATCTTATTTCTTAAGCAAAATATTGTAAGATATCGTGAAAAAAGATTTTCATGAAAAGCTAAGCTATTTGAGCAAGATAATTATTATCAAATATCATAAATGTCCAAACTTTCAAGATAATACTAGAAGTTGATTTTTAAAAACAACATATTTTGCCCGACACGCACCGTCATAACTCCGCCCCATATTCACCTAATATGACGTGCCGAAGATATGCACAACCACACTTGGTAGTACTGATCAATCCTGTGAAATTCCAGCACGTGGTTTAAGAATTAACTATTATGACTCTGCCCCAAATCTGCAGATGGTGAATTTCTGACGATATGCACAGCTAGACTTGGTAGTGATGAATCGTATGAAGTTTAATCCAAATCCGGCCAGGGGTTACAGAGAACAAGCGAAGACCAGGTATGTTATGTGCAAAACTACAAAGGGTCACAACTCCACCCAAATTCACCCGACCACGACATGCTGACATTACGTATGGACAACTGCACTTGGTACTAATCAATCTTGTGAAGTTACGTCAAATTCCAGCCAGTGGTTATGGAAAGCAAAGTCTGTTATGTGAAAAACTTCAAAAATCCATAATCCGCCCCAAACCCGCCGAGGACATGCAGAACCAAAGCAAGTACTGACCAATCATGTGAATGTTCATCCAAATCCGGCCAGGGGTTACGGAGAACAAGCAAAGAAAATGTCTTCTAACCGAAATCCGCCGACCTCGACATGCCGAAGATATAGCCAACTAGACTACGTGTTACAGAGAACAAGCGCAGGCAAGTTAGTTTATATGAAAAACTTCAAAGGGCCGTAACTCCGCCCGAAATCCGCCGTGAACGACATGCCGACGATATACACAACTAGACTTGGTACTGATCAATCCTGCGAAGTTTCGTAAAAGTCTGACCAGGGATTACGAAGAACAAGCACAGACAGACTTTTTTTTAACCCGGATTGACAGCCATTCATCATCCATCCATTCATCCATCTAGACAGACAGACAGACAGATAGGCAGACAGACTGACATATAGACAGACAAAATATATGTATCCCTACTCACTACGTGCCTTTCGCGAAAATATTAAATAGTTATCGTATGCAGTTAAATGCACTATCTGGAAATGTTCTGTTTTATATGGTGACCGTAAATAAAGTGGACACAAAATGTATATTTTAATGAAAATTAAAAAAAAACAAATTTCACGAAAAGTATCTAGTTGTCTTATGCAGAAGTATCCAACCATGATCCGGCCTTATCTACAAGCCCTGTACATTGTAGTCCGTAAATTTCTCATCAAACCGATATTGAAATTATTACGAACTAGAAAACATTAGAATACATTAAATTTAGTTTAAATAAAAACCTAACCATATCTGGATTGTTGAGGCAAGTCAACCAGTGAATATTACAACAGCACACCATTGCACGCGTATAAGCATATTTATATGATGTTATTAGATGCGTGGGCTTTCCATGTGCGAATTTAGAATGAGCGTACGCCTCCTCTTTAAGTGGCCAACATTGGAATTACAAACCTCACCATGTCTTAAAACTAGTGATCGGAATGAGTCCTAAAAATATTCGTTGATTAATCAGAGCCAGAAGTGACTGATTAATCAAATACTCATGACTTAATATGTGGATTTTTATTGTTCAACGGAAGTATTTCATCCAATCATGTTTTTACCATTTTAAATGTTTGTCAATCTATTTTGTTTTACTTGGTTTTAGTTTACTAATTAACAAAATTGGATTACATTTGCAGATTTCCTGTTGCTAAAACAAAAAAAGTAAATAATGGAATTTTAACTACTTTACTTAATTAGATTACGAAAGTCAATCATTTATTAATATTAATATTATCGACAAAAGCATTTTATAGAGAACAGAACAGAACAGAACAGAACAGAAATGTTATTTTTCACTTAAACAATACATGTTCATCGTGATATAAAAAATTAATATACATAATTTAAGTATTAAAAAAAAGGTTTTGCATGTTTGTCAATTTATAATAGATAAATATGGATGGACGTAATGATTAACAACGATGCACAAGTATATTGTATTTAAATATACCTATCATGGAACAGATTTAAAGAACCGTTATTTGGAGCATGCTTATCGATGTTTAGTACATAAACCTATATTAATATAAATAATAGTAAAGAATTATAGAGAATATGTAGTGTACAACGCCCAACACCCATGCCCCTTGACATTGTAGTGATTTGTCGGTTACAGATGTAATGTGAAGGACATAACATGTCGACACTAAACTAAGTGCAAGCTCTTTATAAGGAAGTACATGTACATATGAGAAGAATACATATTTTACGATTTTAAAACCACAGACAAGCATTTACTTGCACAATATATATTACATAAATTATCAATAATAATTCACCAATCCGTGGACACACTGACTACCTACAAAGAAATGTTTAATAGCAATGTCCATGTATATTGGATTTGATGTACAATGTATTTTATTTATAATTCTAGGTATATTTAGGAGTTTAGAACCTCAAAACACTAGTTTTTGCTACATAATACATAACAAATAGTACCAGTGACATGTGCACATTTCGTTGATTAATTTTTCCCATCGTCATCGTCACGTCATGGCTCTGTTCGTCATGATTATTTGACGAAATGATTAATCAGCCCATCACTACTTAAAACGTGCACTTTGTTGCCAATGACGTGTTCTTCAATCATTTTGTTTTAAATAATCAAATGTATTCTTTGGTATTTTCCTTTTTGTCGATATCGCAACTTTCCGATATCTATCCAAATATCTACGAGGGCTGTCCGGAAAGTTAACAGGATCTGATAATATTATAAACATGAACTAATTTTGATGTAATCTGTGAGACATGTACTTATTCAGAATATTATGCAATTAAAACTATGTCCTTTAAGGAAATGTTAATTACATCACCATGGAAACAGAAAGTTGTCAAGTACGGAGCACTTTGATGTTTTTAATTAGTCCTTGTTATATGCAGTTGAGTCTTACCAAGAAATTTTACAGAATTAATTTGACACTTTCAGCAATAATACATTGAAGTTTTATCATAAATGTGGAATTTAGTAAAAAATGATGGCATTTGTTCGAAAGATGATTAAAGTTACATAGACTTTTTTTTGGTTTAGTAGTTCATACATGTATCAACAAACAACATAATATATGAGTGGATACTTTCTTTTTTGTTGTGTGTATATGCATGCATTTGGGACTTACAGATCGTACACTCACCGACATATGTTAACTCTTGTATTAATATATATTTGAAAAAGGTGATCATATCTTTAAATATTTTCATTTAACGTATGCCCTCAAGATTAAAGCATTGTGAAATCTGCCGCTGACAGACGCGCATCGTATGGTTGAATATTGTGTAAAGAGACGAAAAGTGATTTTATAAAAATTGTCTGCCAATTGTATATTTACAAGACCATTAAATGAAAGTACACAGTTTCATCAAGCATTTTCGTCTTTGGCACATTATAATGTTTAGATTGTATTACGTATCTTAGATATGTGGTGTTCGTAGACGCGTTGCCCTGGGCGGGCAAGGTGTGCGGAGAAGATGTTGTCATTGCTGGAAAAATCGACTTGGTGCGGGTTTGTAACAATCATGGACAACTGGTCATAACGGTCAAGGTTTAAAATGGCGTTAATGGTACTGAACGTTTGGTGCCGACCATAATAGACATTCTACGTTCCGTTAGCATGCGCTGTGTACCATACACGTGTGACAAGATGTAAATTAAGTGGAAAAATTTCCCTGTATCTTCTAGAGTCGACATATTGGTCTTGATTACAAGTCGACTTGACACATTGTGCAAACCAGCTTGCCGAATGAAGATCTCGCCGTCCTCGTATATGTCTTGAATGCCTGGATGTGTCACTGATTTGTCATTTTCATTCCAAACAAGAGATGTTTGTAAAACATGCATGCCGCCCGACTTGCAGCCAAGTTGTGAAAATGTGCAATTGTTAAGATTTTTTTTTAATATGCAAGCCCACGCGAGGTCTCGATATATGGTATCTATGTACGAAGTTTCATTAAAATATATCGATGCGTTCTCAAGTTATTGAGCGGAAACCGTTTTTCTATATTTAGTAATGGTGACCTTGACCTTGACCCCACCCACCCCATATGAAATCCCAGAGAGGTCTCAATATAAGGTATCTTTGTATCAAGTTTTATTAAAATATCTTGATGCGTTCTAAAGTTATTGAGCGGAAATATGTTTTTCTATTTTTAGCAACGGTGACCTTGACCCCACCCACCCCATATGCAATCCCAAGCGAGGTCTCGATATAAGGTATATGTGTATGAGGTCTCATTAAAATATCTCTATGCGTTCTCAAGTTGTTGTGCTGAAACCGTTTTTTCTAGTTTTAGTAACGGTCACCTTGACCTTGATCCCACGAACTCCATATGCAATCCCAAGCGAGGTCTGAATATAAGGTATCTATGTACGAACTTTCATTAAAATATCTCGATGCGTTCTCAAGTTATTGAGCGGAGACCGTTTTTCTATTTTTAGTAATGGTGACCTTGACCTTGACCCCACCAATTCCATATGCAATCCCAAGTGAGGTCTCAATATAAGGTATCTATGTTTGTAGTTTCATTAAAATATCTCGATGCGTTCTCAAGTTATTGAGCGGAAACCGTTTTTTCTATTTTTAGTAATGGTGACCTTGACCCACCCACCCCATATGCAATCCCAAGCGAGGCTTCGATGTAAGGTATCTATGTATAAAGTTTGATTAAAATATCTCAATGCGTTCTCAAGTTATCGAGCGGAAACCGTTTTTCTAAATTTAGTAACGGTGACCTTGACCTTGACCCCACCCACCCCATATGCAATCCCAAGCGAGGTCTCAATATAAGGTATATATGTGTGAAGATTCATTAAAATATCTCGATGCATTCTCAAGTTATTGAGGGGAAACCGTTTTTCTATTTTTAGCAACGGTGACATTGACCTTTGACCTGTTGACCTCAACATTTATAGGGTTCTTTCCTCCCAAGTAACCATCTTTCATGATCGTAGGTCAAAGCGTTTTAAAGATATCGTGCGGAAACAAAATGGTCTACCGTTTATCTATAAAATGGTCTACCGTAAGGTATCTATGTATAAAGTTTCATTAAAATATCTCAATGCGTTCTCAAGTTATCGAGCGGAAACCGTTTATCTATTTTTAGTAACGGTGACCTTGACCTTGACCCCACCCACACCATATGCAATCCCCAGAGATGTCTCGATGTAAGGTATCTATGTATAAAGTTTTATTAAAATATCTCAATGCGTTCTCAAGTTATTGAGGGGAACCGTTTTTCTATTTTTAGCAACGGTGACCTTGACCTGTAGACCTCAAAATTAATAGGGTTCTTCCTTTCCTCCCAAGTAATCAGCGTACCAACTTTCATGATCGTAGGTCAAAGCGTTCTCAAGATATCGTGCGGAAACGAAATGGTCTACGGACAGACCTACCGACCGACCGACCTACCGACCGACGGACGGACAGTTGTAAAGCAAGATACCCCCACTTCTTCGAAGGGGGGCATAATAATGCTTATCTAGACAAATAGGATCAGACAAGAGTTGTCATTTTGTTCGATTTTTCAGTAAACGAGTTAATAAATTTTGTTAATAAGCGAGCCTTTAGCGAGCTTACATACGAACTTCCTGGACGAGTTTAATAAAATATGGTAAGAACTGACAACGAGTGTCAGGTCTTTTTTATCACATGCTTTCAAACAAAATGAAACCCTTCTAACTTTACCAAAATGAGTTGGTAAATCCTCAAAGTTGTGTACTGACGTGACGTCATTTCATCTTCACGACGTCATTTCACCAAAATAACGTCATGCGACTGGTCAGTCATAGAATATGTAGCCAATGAAAACGCTCAAAATGTTATCTCACACATATGTAAGATAAAATATTCGTAATGGGTATATTACATGGAAAACAAGGTATAGCATGTGATAAAAACATATATTTACAACACTATAAACTGCAATATATTCCAAGTTATGACTTTATATTATAGCTAGTTAGGTTTGGTGCTTTTTTACAATAAACGCTGTGTGTGATATGTAACATTGCAAAACTATTGTTGAGTTCATGGAATTTGAATAATTTACGTGTATGTATGTGAATATTGCATTACAAGACATTTGTGTCATTGGCAATTTTGTTTTGAAATGGGAATGATGTATATGTGCAAATCGTGGTTTCATTTATTTGATGTAAGGAAATTAGGCTATTTGATATGTGGTTAAATTATGTTGAAACTGTAAATTTCCAATAATCCTTCTTTGCCTATGGCATCCGCATTTTCCAATATTAACTATATTGTCCTCAGTTTGGTCCGCGTTTTAGGGCGATCCGTTGATTCGTAGTTTGCGACGATGTTAGGTTGTTTACCCTCGGGACTTCGGTTATAAACCATTGCCCGAGCACACTGCTTAACATAGTATCACAGTTATTATAACTATTCCACTATGGGAATTCACAACGTATATAAAGATTGCAGTGTGGATACGGTGCCATAATTTTAAAAATGTATGTGGGCATAAAAATCACAGTATATATAATACAAAAAAGTGTTAATAACCCGCCGTTTAAGTATTATATTTATGACACAACGATATATGTTAACATTATTGTGTATGTTACTTTGTAGAATATTCACTATTTATTATGATTACTAAATTCTACGTGTTGAACAAGTATGTATATAAGAATACAAAGTAGCAATACAACAGCTGAGTTTCTGTGCTAAAAAACGTTAAAAACGGATTGACCTATTTAGAGAGGCAAGGGAAAATCGGTCGGCCAATCGAAATTGGGGGTGTGCGCATGACGTCACAGTCAAGGTATTGCTATCGTGTTAACGTTTATCAAAACTTTAATGATTTTGTGTGTTAAAATTAAAGTTATTTGATAACTTTTTTACTTCGAATTGTAATTATCATATGCCACAGGGGCCATACTATAGCATATTAAAACATGAATGAGTTTGGAGAGTGATAGGATGTTAACTTTATGTGGTAAAATCATTGAGAATTGAAAACCGGTCGCGCGGTGACTTTTTTGCAAAAAGTGTCCAAGTTTGGGCTTTAATAATTATTATAATATAGCGTATTTTGGTGAACCAACACCTTGTATAGGTAGTAAATACCTAAAATAATTAAGTTGGGAGGATTCAAGGTACTAGGAATATGCTAGACGATGGAAATCGACGAGTGGGGTTATTTACCCTCGGGACTTCGGTTAAAAACCATTGCCCGAGCACACTGCTTAACATTTAAAACTCTGCGTTCACTAAAAACTATAATACCACCCTTCTTTAAAGGGTGTGACACATAAAATCTTTGCAGTGTGGGTGCGGTGCTTTATATAAAAAATCTATTCGCAAAAATATGCTTAACTGTTAAAACTGAATAGATAACCAGAAGTACATAAAAATACTGTAGTTAGATAAATCTTTGTAAATAGGGAAAGAAACGGTAATAAATGCTATAGTAAGAACTTTTCTCAATATGTTGCACTACGTGAACTTTAAGAGGAATGTTGTGCGTGGGAAACTAATTTGCATACTGAGCTAGACGCTCAAAACGGATAGTAAATGAACAAATCAAAATTCTCGTATCTAATCCGTCTGACCAATCAGCGTGAAGCTTATATAATAACGTTAGGGTTGGACGAGTATGCACTATTATGAACAACTGCAAAGAAAGATTGAATAGATCTGCTAGATGGAAATATGCAGATTTTAGGATTAAAATGTTTGTAAAATTGGGGAGAACTAATTCTCTATGAAAGTGGCACAGTTATTTATGCTTTAATAAAGTATAAAGACATTTTGTTGAGTAATTTGTGTTTATTTATTGTTTTCTTTGCAGTTTAATACTTAGATAGAAAAGAAGAGAGAAGATAGCCCAACATAATAAGATTTAATGATGGAAAACATATAATTTTACATGTGTCATCATTTTTCTAGACCCATTTTCCAGCATATGCTGTAATGGGGTTGTTGGAGTCTTATTAACTTAAAGATCTGGTAGAAATATATGATTTAATAACCATATACTGATAAAGAAGTTTGGAAACAATGCAGGTACAGTAGTACCGGTTGTTTATTTAAGATAAAATAGTGAATATTTTAATGTTTTACCAGATCTCTAAGTGGTTCAACATTGTTTTAGAGAATAGTTATGATATTAGCATGTCTATGCTACACTTTAATGCTGCCGGTATATGAAAAGGCAGAAAATTACTGATAAATTACTTAGCAATGCTGTCATAATAATAGTTATACCCTGAATAAAGTGGGTATTTCAATGTAATGCAATATATAGATGACATTTAGGGTTCTAGCCCTTTTTTCTAAATGTGGAATAAGAACGATGGAAATAGCAGTTTAAAGTCGCAATATACGACAAATTTACCTAAAACGGATTGACCTACTTCAATTGGGCGTTAGTGACTGTTGACCAATCAGAAACAGGCATGTTTCTGAAGGTCACAGCACATGTATAATGTGTTATTTACTATAGAAATGGGTGTGGTTCACCAAAAATTCATAAAAAATACACTTTTACATGGAAATATTAATTTTTTAAAATTATTTCTATAATTTATAATGATTGTTTGCTGCCTAGAGGAATAAATAACTTAATACGTGGCCTGCATAGGGGTAGTGTATGCAGGGTTCTTCATCAAGTTATTAAACCCTATGAATCTATTGAAAATTCATAGAGTTTGTTGGAGTCTTTATACATAGGTATCTGGAACAATGCCTTAAATAGTGGTATAAGGCTATTTTAATTATCTAGAAGGGTGTGTTAGAAAAATTCAGCCACTGGGTCAAAGTGGTATTTAATAAAATAAATGTATAGTGTTTCATATACAAAACTAAGGTTCTGATACCTATGCGGTGAACAATGTCCAGAGAGAATAGGTCTTTGAATTGTCAAATTTTGTTCCATGTAGTGTGTATGGAACTTATAGAAGTAATCTTATGCCTATGAGATAGGCTACAGAACACTAAGAAACACATTTCCATATTACATGATGTAGATGTAGGTTTTATTGAAATGGTGCACGTAAAGACATATATATGAATGTCATGAGTAGAGAATTTATTATTCTCTGATTAAAAAAGCAAATAATAGTTAAAACTTGGATATGTTGCAATAGATACTACATGAATAATACTAATATGTACTGCACAATATTGGCGTTATGCAATAACAGAGGAGAAAATTAAAAGATTTTGACATTTGTTCACACATGCCGACAGGGAATATAGCCTTCAATGCTCCAACTTGAGACCCTGTCGGTTGAAGTATGCATAAAAGAAAGTTCTAGGCAGCTTTTACTAACAATATCCAATGAGATTTTTAAGATTTCTGGTTCCCCACCTCGGTGGCTGTTAAACATAACAGTAGTAAAAGGTATTATGCGCTACGGACACCTTTTTAGAGCCACAATAAAAGGTATGAAACTGTTAAAAAATAACAAAACAACATATTTACACCATAAATATGTACAAAGTATTTATACTGACATAATAAAAGATGTACTTAGCCACCGGGTGGGGTAAAACAACTTAAATGGCAGATAAGAATATAGGATGGCAGGCGGATTTGAAGAGTGTGGAGGGACGCAAGCTGGCACGGCGGCTGTAGAGACCAGGGTTTTGAGGGGATGCCATAGTGATAAAAGGGAGAATGGAAAACAACAACGTAATTAATACAGTAAAAACTGAGATAAAATAAAAAACCAGGTCTGGGTGTAGTAGTGGTTCTATGGGATAAGGTCCACACTAATTGAGTGCAGTATAATCAAGGCACATTAGTAATTAAGAATAAAATATTGTGTCAAATACACAATATATGTATGTAGCTATTAAGAAACAAGATTTGTACATTTAAAACTGTTCTGCTCACAAACAGATTATATTATAGTTAAAACAGTGAATTGGCCCGTCCTTTCATATACTTTAAAAACTGCTTTAAGACCGGGTTTAATTAAAACTCTGAAAAGTTGTATAAGTACACTAATGTGTTTATTGGAAAAAAAAATTCAAACTAAGGTAACCAAAGTCAACCAGGTTGGCTTTTGGTCGGAAAGGCCGGGGCATTTCACCGCATGGATTAAAGGAGAGGAGCAATACATAGGAGTGATGGCATCCCCCCCCCCCCAACCATCGCGGCTCAGTGGATGTAGACTATGGGCAGCCTGTGTGTCCTAGATAGGGGACATATGGTGTTTGCTGTACTAGTCTCCCGTCGATGGTATAGGGGATAAATGGAATATTGACATGCATATAAAATGTACAAGGGCAGGAGTGGTCTCCCTTGTACTATAAAAGAGTTGTTTTAAGCAAAAGCAGGTAAATTAAACCTTTTAGGGTTATTTCCATTTAACTGCAAATTTAGTAGTAAATTTAATATTATCCCTAATTTCAAGTTAAAAAGGTATTTTAGGGTAAAACTGATGTTATTTACCTAGTTTAACAAATTGCACGTTGAATAAACGTGCAGATGGAATAAATAGGGCAAAATACTGCCAAAATGTTAATTAAATTTCAATGTATATGCAACAAAGTACAAATTGGGGTAACACAACAGGCTGCCCATAGACAAATAAATTTTGTCAGTGATCTGACAGTCCAAGAGATAGGTGGCAAGGGCTCTGTAATAGAGACCCCTGTTTGGCCCACCAGGGTTCAAAATAGTGTTTAAGTTGAAAGGACCAGCATTTTCAGTAAAATGCTGTTTAAACGTTGCTCTTGGACTGTCAAACTGGGGACATTCCAGCAGCAGATGACCAGCAGTGAAGGGTTTCCGGCACTGGGTGCAATTGGGATCAAGTCCCAAAACATACTTGCCGAAATTACCCGGCAAGAGTGTTGCACCCATTCTCAGGCGTGTTATGCACCTATCCAGTACAATACTGGTGGAATAGACATCTGGGCGCCTGAGAACCTTCGAGGATCTATCAAATGTATGGCCATACGAAGATGCACTGGGTGTCAGCTTGTGCCAGTCCCTAAGTACAAATGCTCTGGCTAGTGAATAGACCTCCGAGGGTGCTAGTGGTACTCCCACATCCACCACCGGTCTATTGAGGCCCCCCTTTGCCTCCCTGTCCGCCATATCATTACCGGCAATGTCGACATGTGCTGGACACCAAGCTAAAGTGACATCTAATGACTTTTCTAGGCACTGTGAATGTAGAGCCAAAATTTCTTGTAAAAGATCAGGACTAGATCTGCTATTCCCTAATTTCAAAGACTCAAGAGATGATAATGAGTCGGAGAGAATAGCAGTTTTAGCTGGTTATTAACCAAGATCCAGCATAAAGAGTACTTAATTGCCAAACGTTCGGCCGAATAGATTGATAAATTGTTGCTGAGCCTATGTACTCTTTTGATGTTTTTAGAAGGAATAACAAATGCGGAGGCTACTTTTCCAGAGTTAGGGTCTTTTGAGCCGTCCGTGTAAATTTTTAGATGCTCAGCAATCTTTGTGTTAATAAAAAAATCCGTTGCTGCCCTCACGAGGTGCGGAGGGTCAGCTTTCGTTAGCTTGTTAGATAATGAAGTGTCGACACTGACCGGATGAAGGGTCCAGGGGGGCGTCAGAGATGGCCTCAAATCTGCCACTGAGACCTTGTCGAGGCCGGCATATTTTGACAAAAATAATGTCATGTTGAAAACGTGCTAGCTGATCTATAGTGGAACGCCCTTTCCTAAAGCCAGACTGGAAGGGGTTCAAAATATATTTTGACTCCAAAAGTGTTCTAATCTGTTTTTAACCATTACTTCTAGTAATTTGCCTGCATGGGATGTTAAACTTATTGGACGATAAGAATTTGGATCGTTTTGGTCCTTATTTGGTTTTAGAATTGGTATCACGGTGGCCTGCTTCCATTCCGGTGGTATGGTCCCCGCGCTGTAAACCATATTAAACAATTTTAGCCAGACGTTTAGTGCAATGTCTGGCATATGTGTAAACAGTGCATAGCTTAATGAGTCGGGTCCAGTGGCGGAGTCCTTGCTGGTGCCAATTGCTTTTTTAAGTTCCGAAAGTGTGAATGGAATGTTTAATGGAGTACTATTATCCCCAGGCTCGTTAAAAATGTGTTTGTTATGTGACTCTTAAATTTCTGAGGGTAAATTTGAGTCACTAGAATTGGAAGCATAGTGTTTAACCCAAAATTGAGCCTTGTCTCTGGGGTTAGTTGCAATTTCGCCTTGATGTTTAAGGAGCGGTACAGGTTTTCTTGAAATTCCTTTCAGTCTGTGAATTTTTTGCCAAAAGTCCCTAGTGTTATGTTTATTTACTACTGTTGTTTCACAGAACTGTTTCCAATTTTCTCTTTTAGCTGCCAAAATAACCTGCTTTGCTTTATTTTCAAGAGACCTATAGTTTTGAATAGTGTGCTCGGCAGGGTTTTTCCTTAGTTGTTTTAGTGCTTTTTTCCTTTCCTGTACCGCTTTAGCACATTCGGGACTCCACCAGGGTACCGACTTCTTTGTTTTATGCTTACCAGACGACACAGGGATGCTAAGCTCCGCCATGGATAGAGTAGCCACTATTAGATTATGACAAAACTGTTGAGCGTCCAGGGAGTGGACATCTGCAAGGGAGAGGTCTGAGCACAACTTCCAAAACCGGTCCCAATCAGCCTCCTTGAGAAAAAATTTGATCTCATGGGAGGTGTGGGTGCCGGCCTCCTGCGTAACAGTGTCACAGAGGGTGACCAATTGCGGGAAGTGGTCAGACCCCAAGTTATCATTGACAGTTTCCCATACAGAAGTACTGGCCAAGGAGGGGCTGGCTACGGTAAGGTCTAAACATGAAGTAACCCCGGTAGAGTGAAACCTGGTTGGCGAACCGTCATTAAGCAAAACAAGGTCTTGCTCTTCCAACCAGTCAATCACAGCTTGACCTTCCGTGGTGGTATGTGTGGAGCCCCATGCGGGGTGGTGTGCGTTAAAGTCCCCTGTGTAAATAATATCATACGGTCCTTTAACGGTCCTAAGTTGTTGACTGATGCTATTAAGGTACTGAAGTGAACACCCTCTTCAGTAAATGTTGACCAATATTAGTGGACGGTTCTTATTATGGTAAACTTTAATTGCCAGCACCTCAATGGCCGTACTACCATCAACCTTTAAAGGGTTATCCACTCCCATTAGCTCATAGTTTATATTGTCCTTAATAAAACAAGCTAATCCTCCGGCAATATTAGAGTCAAGATTAGTATGGTTTTTGAATTATGTTCTGTAGCCGGGGATTTTCTTAACATTATTATCAGAAAATTTCGTTTCCTGGATAGCCAGAATGCTAATAAAATTATTTAGGTCAAGAAAATGTTTAATTTCAACAAATTTGTGGCTAGATAAGCCACCTATATTATGAGAAATGATATTCAACTGTCTATCCATGATGGGGCTTACAACCTGCACTTAATGGATGATATTTGGGGAGACGGGATGAGCATGGGGTTTTAGCATGCAGTTTCCGGCACGACCTGGGTGTTTTTAGCCGGCCGGTTGAGTGCAATGGCCGACTGGGCCGGGACCGGGAACCGCACGCTGCGCCGGCTCCCCCGACGCCAGAGGTACCCCCGGGCTGGGGCACGGGAGGAGGAGTGGCTGCCTTCGAATGGCTTTCTTCTTGGGGTTCAGGGGCTGTGGCCATGACTTTGGGAGGGGGGGGTCAGGTGTCTTCTTAAACCTGTCCTCCACCTTTTTAATTAGGTAGGGCTTTACATGACACCCAGTTGGACGTCGGCGATCTTTGATCACCTCCGCCATAAGATCCGCCAATTCACTGACGTGAATGGGGCGCAGCTGGAAACCTTTGTGTGGCGGATCCGTAACGTGGAGTAATGGGTCCCCTTTAGATCTTATGGTTTTCATGGTTTTCATGTAGGGGGAGGCCATTGGGGAGGTCTGGGTGTCAACTATTCTCGGGAACTTAGTGGGGGCACTAACAACCGACTCCTCCTTTATGCCACAGACACCGGAGATGGACATGGTAGTATAAATGCTATCATGGACGGACACAATGGAGTCGTGCCCGGTGACATTGAATTCAGACCTGTCCGAGACGGTGGTCAGGCTTTCCGAGCTCGCTGACACCGGGGTTATTTCCCCATATCCCCGAGACAGACAGACCCTGGGGCTGGGTGTCCTATTCTCCGAAATAGGAGAAATAGGGTGGTCGGGACTTACCTCAATGAAGCTGACTGGCTTGTGGTAACTAGGGGTGGGGGGCGTTGACTGGAGCCAACCTAAGATATCCAGGGAGTCAACGATTAAACAACTAGGGCTACCTTCGGGGGCCGATACCTGTTTGGTAGCCCTAGCGGGGGATGACCTTGTACCAGTGTCTGCTTCTGAGGGGGGTTCTCTGCCACGGGTTTCTGTGACCGTGCTAGTATCCGCTTCTCAGCTTCAAACCAGGTTATCCCCTCCGTATTGACTAAAGTGGCCACCATTTGGGCCCGTAGGTAAGAGGGGCGTCCCTGGTAGGCTGCTGAGTGCAGATTACCGCAGTTTGCACAACAGCGGTAGATTTTGCGGCATTCTCTGGCCCCGTGGGAACCAGCACACCGACTACACCGTTGTTTATTTTTACAGCCACCGCGACCAGCTATATGTCCAAAGGACTGACAATGAAAACAACGTTGGGGGGGGAGGGGGGTAACTGGCATGGGCCTGACTCCAATGACTATGTTTGTATCTGCTACTGCAAGGAATTTGGGTATCGAACCGGCAGTAGCCAAGGTAACACGGACAAGACGTGGAAAGCCTTTAGGAGGGGGTCTAGGGGGGTTAAGTCTATCAAGAGTTAACATTTCACAATTAAAATGGGGATCAAAAACAATGGAGTTACGAAGTTGAGCAAGGTCTTCATTTTCTGGTATGCCTGCCAAGGTGGCATAAACAGTCCTTAGATTATTGGGAAGAGTGGCACGGACGGATACATTACCAAGTTTAAAGAGGTTTTTACTAAGTAAAGATTGAAGACCTTGAGCAGATTTGAGTTGGAGCAGGATACTCCCCGATGCCAGTGGAATGGTCTTCTGGACCAGGCCGGGCAGGGCCTTAGCCAGGTGTGACGCTAACTGAAAAATGGTGAACAGGGAGGCTAGTTTCCCTGCCTGGCCGAATGACTGTAGGAGGCACTTGAATTGCATAGTGTTATGCGCTACATGGTGCTGATCCTGCATGCTCAAAGCCTCCCCCAGTAAGGGTGATAGGTTTTCACTACCGCCCTGGGTATGGGTATCACGTTTGCCACCTACCATCCTTGAGTAATAAGGGAAAAAATAAAATTTTAAGATTGGAAAGACTGGCAATAAGCCTAAACAACTATAAAGCGGGTAAAAGACTGCAAAAGAAGGCAAAGGTTATAGAAAAAAAAGTTCTACAAAACAGGTGGTGGACACAATATAAATTAATAGAATCACACGGCTTGTATTTGCACAGAAACTAGCTTGAGATGTAGCTAAAAAAATACACATGTAAAAAGAGTGGGTGGGGTAAGGGTTTGGCACCGTACCTGTAAACAACCTGACTACCGTAAATATTGCCTATGGCATAAACTACTGCTATTTGGTGTAAACTATTACTAAGGCCTAAAGGTAAACACGTGGTTCATATATGATCTTTAGAAACCAATATGTCCATATATGATCTTTAGAAACCAAATAGCGGCCTAAAACGTTCAAATATAATTAGAGTATTAATACGGACGAAATGGTCCGGACGCAACATTTTGAACTGGACGGGGATGTGGGGGGGTGTGGGGGTGTGTGTGTGGGGGGGGGAAATACCGCTGGAATTACGTCTGTAATGGCTGGCGATGGTCGCTGGTGGCTTCGTCGATCAAGACGCACTGGTTTTGTTTATAATGTCTTTGGAATAATGTCACTGCAATATATATTCAATGTTTATTTTTGTTTGTTTATTTTTTTCAACCGGATTCGGCGGTAGCGCATGCGCATCCTGATCGTAGTTTGCGTGTTCCAGCACAGTTTAAAAGCCAGCGCAATTTCAATCACATGCATTGATCTTTCATTATTAATAGGGATGGGACCGAATACTGAAATCAATATTCGAAGGTATTCGAATATATTCGAATATTCGTTTTGTAAATACTACTATATACTACTATATACGGCACTCTGTCCGAATATTTACCTAGCCGAAATATGTATACTACGTGTACGTAGTTGTTTTACCTTATTTCAGTGGTAAATGGGCGATATAACTTAGTGAGTGTTAGGCAAAAATAAAGAAATGTAAGATATTGTTAGATGTATTGTTAATTAATTTGTTAATAGTTCTTTTTTTCAGAGCCACGAAGCTTGTATCTGCTGTGCAGATTACACGTTGCCTGGGTTTTGTCTAATGACCGCGTAAAGTACTTCCAAGCACGTCTTGGTGGCATTGTTTATTAATAAAGACTATTGTGTAATATACGGTGTTGATATAATGGAGAATAATTTACAAGTGACGTATTTTAAGATTGACCAGATCATGCTAATTTTGTTGAAGTAATTGATTGGCTGATAATGGATTCATTTTGATTGGTTTACTTAGAGAGTAACTGTAATTTACTGTAAACAAGTTAACCGTATAGATGTCACTTAAGGATAATAAACAACAATGTACGCCTTGTGCAAACTGTGAAACCGTTATCACAACATTTGTGGATACAATGTGTCATATTCGCGCCTCCTACAAACCGTTAAATCGCGGCCCTTGAAAAGACGTGGCGCCCTGCCTTTCTATTGTCGTTAATTGGACATGTTTGGCATGTGCTGTAAAAACGTTACACTGCCTCCTCCCACTTGCTAGGCAGGAAATACGACTGGAATTCATGTTAACTTTGCAATCAAACTGGAAAAAAACATTATTTTTTAAAGAAATTTTGTTCTTTAAATAAATTTGAAATTCAAATATTCGTATTCGTTTTTTTGTATTCGAATATTATCTGATATTCGAATATTCGAGTGTTCGGTCCTATCCCTAATTATTAATGATATTTAAAGTATTTATTAAATGAATGTCAATTACGTATGTTTATTAATGTTGCTACCTTATATTTAATGTAAAGACTTTCTTATATAACAGGGTCCGGTAAAAGGACAACAAATGCTTAATTTTAATGTGTATGCCCTGAAATTAGATTAAAACCTTTTATCATATTCACATGAATTACATATGGTTACACAGACACGGCTTTACCCCCACCCCCAAGATGACCATAAAACTTATGTATTGTATATATAAATAAAATATATTTTAATAGGTAAAATCATATTGTGCACATATGTAGTGCCCCTAAAGTAATCATTATCACTAATCCAAGACAACGCCTGATGCACAGATTCAATGGGCTGGGGATGATTCATGAAGGACAGTTCTTGTCCTGCTCTATTGTAGCACAATTAAATAATAATCATCCATTTCATGTAACTTTCTGCGTTTGCTGAAGACCAAAATGGTGTATCATATAACTTGATAACAACATTAACTTATATTCCATTAATTTTCATTACAATCTCCACACATACACTGCATAAGCCACATATAAACAAGCATTATATATATATATATATATATATTATATATATGCCGCCGAACTGTTGAAAGTGTCAAGAGCATGTATAAGAATCTGAAGACAAGACGTAATTATTAAACTTGACAGTTTACCTGAACATGAACTGGTCAGTTTTGTTGTAAAAGAATAATCATTTAAATACAAAAATAAATAACAATGGTGATATTAGTTAATATCTAAACAGTTAAATTTCGTTGAATTATTACATTTATTTCAAATTTTAACCCACAGCAAGGGATAAAGATGACGGAAAGAATCGCACAGGCAGTGGTCCAATGTCTTTGGCAGAAGACTTAGTGTTAGAAAAGATTCGGGACAAGCCTCAAATGAAATGAAATTACTTTCTAGTTCAATAGACAACTAAGATAACATGTAAATAAAGAAATTGATTTTTAATTAATCCGTTTGACTATTTTCGGCATGCAATGTATGAATTGATAGTTAATTATTAATCAGTAAGATTGCTAAATGATATAAAGGGCATTCATTGTATTTATAGCTGCCTACTAAAAGTATCATTTAACTATTTAGATAGCCTTCAATATGCCAACAATGTGCCGGCTGTGGTAGACACATTGAAGATCACAACAGTATGTCCAGTTATGTCATGTATCTTGTATCAAACACATATAATTAATAATTTAAAGGACTTGTGCACAGATTATATACTTTGAAAACTGTCAATAAATGTCATAACTGCAAATCCCCTCAGCCATTCTGACTTATAAATTTTGCATTTTTCTTTAAATGATACACATGTTTTCCAATATACCAAAGAAAAGCGTTACAATTTTTAAATTTTATCCATTTTGACTGTTGATTTATTTCCAATGTATTTATTTGTCATTAGTATTATTTCACGTGTTTATCTGTTATGTATTTTTCTTTACATTATATATGACAAACATTCTCAAAACTGTCAATTTGCCAATCAGTGAACAGGTCCCTTGAAAGCATAAAACACGTGTGACACCCATACACACAATTCCATAAATGAATATCATTTGTTAGTAAATATTTAAATGTTACTGCACTGGAATAATGAATTTTGTATGTCAATTTTTCTACCTTTACCTTATCAAAACAGAAGAACATTGTATTAATTTGCAACTCAAATTTTCAGAAGTATCAACTGAGAATATCCAACAGACTAGTTCATGTTCAGGTACGTATATTCCACATGATGAACATTACCGGTAGATAAGTTTCTTCATATTATAAAGGAAATATTTATACTCAATATATAACATGCACGATACACTAAATGTGTACAGTTTAACATATTTACATGTATTGAAAAAATATAGTTATTTTTAAATTTTCATTCACAGACGACAGACCTAAAGAAGTTATCAAAGCTCGTCATCCAAAAACAAAACAGGGTAAACTTTTTTTCATCTGTTTGAAAATTTAAATTGATTAATTCTAACAGTAAACAAGCAATTTTACCATTGAATTTTTTTTCTATTATTGCTGTAAAAATCCGATTGTTTGATTTTGTTAAATACGTCAATTTATATCAGCCACATTTCAATATTTTTACATGTTATTAACAAAAAACAAGTGTACAAACAATACCCTTAGTTACATCATAATTAATTTCATATTAATTTCACTGTGCTGGTATATATAACTATGTACATGTATAACGTGCCATAGATGCGTTTACCACTGAAGACACCAGTAAATGTAAAATCTTGTTTACAAATATAGTAGTTCTTTTATAACTAACAATAATGTTTAAACTTACAAAAAATTTTGATAATAAATGACTTTTACAAAGGCAAATAACATAACGCATTTAAACTTAATAATTATTCAATAAAATGTTTACTCACAATCAGCCAAAAATACCACATAAACTTTGAATCATTCGTGCACAATTTCATAACAATTAACTTTAATTATAAATGCAACAGTAATAATACATAATACATATATTAATAGTAGTTACCATTTATTCAGCGTCTAGAAAACGGGATTAAAAAAAACGAGTCTGATGAGTTGTACGATCTCGAGGTAGAAAGAGAGGAGGAGATTATGCTGATGAAGCAAAGGAGGATTCATGAGATGGAGATGCACATGATGACCAAGCAACACCAGTTGGAGAAGAGAAACGAGGAAAAAGAACAAAATGCAATAAGGAAGCCGGTTTTGGAACAAAATTTAACAAATGTATACGGCAACGTCTTCTTTAATATTGAAACCTAATGCAAATTGTTCGTGTTTAGCCAATAACGTTAGTCAATAACGTTTAAAAACTCCTCCATATCTGTTGTTTTAATTACAATGCGTACTTTACTTGTATTTTACAGTTTCATAAATTCTTTTTTCAAGCCGTTTATTGGCAATTTAAAAATAGATTTTTGTCTTCTTTTTATATAACAAAATCTGCACATATGTTAGAATTATGTAATACACTATAAAGTGTCCATAAAAAGGTACCAGCTTCTTTATGTTATCATATTGTGCATGTAAATATATATGCATCAAAGAACAATAAAAACAGTTCAAGTGACCTATTAATGTACAGATTTGTCAAATCTCAACAATTTATATAAAGCAATAAATTAATATGTTAAATTTATGTAGTAATATTCGAAATTGGCTAAACTTATCAATATTATGTTATTTGAAACAATTCAAAAATAATGCATACATGTGTTCAATTTTACGATATCCAGTTTAAATTTAAGCATAAGAATATACTGTAGCTCTATGTCTTCAAATTAAAAAAACACTAAAAACATTGTGCATGAGTATATGACTTTATTGTTGTATAAAAATCAAGTTACCAATGTGACGTACAAAAGCAGACATTGATCAGCATCAGTTGATATGTTTATATGTTTGCCATGTGTTTACTATAAAAGTTACATTTAGTACCAATTGTCAAATACAAATATTTACCTAACAATATATGTTTCATTTTAATTCTGTAATCCTACACAAGTGAACTAGAAAAATGAATTGCACAAATTGTCTCTGTACGAAGAACCCATGATTGGCCCATTGTAAACCTGTACATCGGGCTGTTTGGCATCAGTGTCACATTGTCTGCCAAAAATGTCACTTCTGTCCATACCGATATTGTGCAGAGCTACACAAGTGGCAATTATTTGTGAACAGTGTTCAGGCTGTGTGCGGAGTCCATAGCTTCAACAAGGAAATCTCCATTCAGAACTCCAAAAGTTTGCTCGATCACAACGCGTGTGCGGCACAATGAAGCATTGAATCTCTCCTACAAATACAATTAGTATTCAAACACACACATATATGAAATTAAATAAAGAAAAAGAGCATAACATTATTAAGAGATTGTCTTTTACTATATTTTTCACAGATATGTTGGCCATAATTTTTTATACAGATTTACATGCATAAAAGTAGATGGAAACAGCAGAGCTGAATTTGCTACTAATGTAATTAATGTATTATGCACTCAACATGTTCAGAAAAAAACCCAGACTGATAAATCTTTAAATAAACAGCGCTTGACTATTCAACCACTTTGTCAGAGTTATGGGCCTTTTGACCTTGACCCCACCCACCCCATACGTAATCCCAAGCTAGGATTCATTATAAGGTATCTATGTATGAAGTTTCATTAAAATATCTCAATGCTTTCTAAAGGTTACGAGATGAAACCTTTTTTCTATTTTTAGCAACATTGACCTTGACTTTGACAAACCCATATATGCAATAACAACTGAGGTCTCAATATAAGGTATCTAAAGACTTACGATTAATTAAAATATATAAATGCGTTCTCAAGTTATTGAGCGGAAAGTGTTTTTCTATTTTTAGTAACAGTGACATTGACCTTGACCCCACCCACCCAATATGCAATCCCAAATGAGGCCTCGCTATATGGTATCTATGTATGTTGTTTCATTACAACAGCTCAATACTTTCTTGAGTTATAGACATATGGAGTTGTTACACGCAAACCTTAACCTGACTTTTTCAAGTGTCAATAAAATATTTGTAGCAGTTACAGAGATATGGTCTTGTTACACGCTAACCTTAGAGCATTAAGGTCCAGACATTATAACCAGAGCATTATGTCGACGCCAATGAACGGGTGAGTAGTACATTTTGAACTATTCGGTGAATAGTCGCGCTAAAAATGCTGACATCCTAGCTTATTTTCGAACAATTTTACTTTCAAACAATAATCTGTGTGTGATAAACACACATGCCACCAGTTGGTGCTGGATAGCCCATTTCTTATTCCAAATAAGGTCAAGGTCAAAGTGAGGTTGGGTGATATGGATGGATTGGGAAATGTCATAAGTAACAACTATCTAAATATCCAAGTACTGTAGTAAACGGTGTTGGTGCTAGATGAAATGGTAAAATCTTGTTAACCAAGAAATGGCACTTTTGAATTATTATAAGTCCATATTATGTAAAGGTCAAGGTCAAATTGAGATTGGATGATATGGGTTGATTGAAGATGGTCATAAGCATAAACTGTGTAAGTATCCAAGTGTTGTAGCAAGCGGTGTTGGTGCTAGACGAAACAGTAAAATCTAGCTAACCAAGAAAAGTCATTTTGAATTATTCTAAGTGCACATTAGGTCAAGGTCAGAGTGAGGTGGGTTGATAGGAAATGGTCATACGCAACAACTGTGTAAGTATCCAAGTGTTGTAGTAAGCAGTGTTGGTGCTAGACAAAACGGTAAAATCTACTTAACTTTGTCACGGACGAACGGAAGGACAGACTGAAGGACAGGACAATCACTATATGCTTCCCGCATCAAGATGCCGTGGGAATAAAATAAATAAATAAATCAATGATATTATTATTCATCCGACAATTGTGCACAATATTTTACATACACATACCTGAGCTGGTGTTTGAGGTGTTGGGTATGGGGTCATCAGATATGTATTATAAGGATAGCCTGAATCCCCTAACAACAGTCCGTTAATCTCCCCTGAAAAATAAATATGAATGCCATAAATTAGAACATCAGTGAAATTAAGTACAACGCATAATATGTTAGATCTGCAAAGTTTTCAAATATATCTTAATTTAACATGCATTAATATTAATATAAATAAATAATAAATACCGGTTATTTCCAACAATTGAATTAAATTGGTTCAAAAGAAAAAAGGAATAAAAAAATTGCAAATCATTTTAATAATTGTCAATTAAACACAAAACTTAGCACACACGTTAAGAAATCTCTCTCTCGAAACGTTGTGCGATTGCGCTCTCTCGGAATACACGTGCATCATAGACACTTCCAGACCATTTAACGTCAATGTCAGTGATTTTGAAGCGAAGAAACGACAAATATAATTTAACACTGTACAATACAATGTATGTTGGACAATATTCAGAAGTACTTTATTTATGCACATTTTAAAGCGCCATTACAGAAATATTTTAATAAGAAAAACATTCGCATACATTGTTTCTAATGGAAATTACCAATCTAAATGCAAATGAAGACATTGAAATCGGTGCGATAATAAATTTTTTGTAACTTTTTCTAATCTATTTTCTGTATGGGATATATGGTGATGCCTCTTGAGTACATCAGCATGTACATTATTGCATATTCCGTTTGTACCAAGTGTTTTCAAACGTATAAAATGCATTTTGTACACAATGAACAGTTTTCAGACGAATAAACATTATTAACGTTCGTAATTAAATTATATTAGATGGACAGCAGTTCTAATAGGTTGATTAAAAGGTTATGATACAGTCAATGAATCGTGCCAAACACAACAACATAAATATACACAGTTTCAATTAACTGATACTTACACAACTGTTCATTACACCGGGGAAACTTTAGTTAATACGTGAAAGAAATGATAATTTCAAGGCTTCTAACAACATCATTACAACTGAAAATGCATGCAAAATATTATGATTTTATCAAACAGACTGACGACTTTTAAAGTGGCTATAAATCTTGAATATTCAACAGTGATTCAGAACGTTACAATAAACATGTACATGATTACCTGACAATTTATCGGATGATATCCTTTTCTGTTAACGTAATCTTCCTCGTTAACACGCGGGCCTCTTATCCTAATCTGGGTGCCATCAACAGTGCCAACCACGTTTGGAAAACCTGTAGTGAGCATAACATGCATAAGTTATTGACACATTATATACAATAATAATACATGTATTGTGCAAATTTAAACAATGATTTTGAAATATGTACAAAATTAAATGTGAATATAAATGTACAATATAAACATGCACAACATATAAACCACGAAGGTAAACGCACACAGCGTGCATCATTCATAACTATGTACATTGTTTTAGAGATGAAACAGGCATTTGGCAGAAAGCGATTTTAGATTCACCCAATGACAGAAGTATCAAGACTGACTTTTTATTTACATAGTACAGCCTTATCAGTATGACATGTGAGAATCCATTCAGATTTTTGAAGCAATGTATTGACCCAAAATTCATCATTAAATCCGATATTGTCACAGGTTTCGTTTGCAAAATAATGTCCAGAAAAGATGTATCCGAAATTAACGCTTGTCCGTAAATGGTGCGTTGCAAAACACAACAATTTAGTCCGAATGCACACACATAATCCATCTGAATCGAGGTCAGCTTATAATAATTATGCTTTCTTAAACCATTTAAACCTTTTTTTTTTAAATTTATCCACTTCCATACACAAACAAAGCGTTAGAAAAATGTTGTTGTTGTTGTTGAATCTAAGTTTGGCGTCGTTGTCGCCTATGGTCTCGATGTGCTTTTACGACTTATGTCGTCGTTTTCGTCTCTTGCTAAATTTCTCTCGGTACTTATACACTTGATACTTTATATTTGATTCATAAATATTTACAGTCTATGTGTTTCTACTATAAATTTGCTGAAGGAATTGACAAGTTCCTCTTTTGCATACGTAGTTATGTCCGGTATGTCTCTAATTAATACTCCCAATGATACATCTGCACAGTCTATATTGTTTATATGTAGTATTTCTTCAGTTCTGTATTGTAGTCGTGGTCTTTCTTTTGTGTATTTTGAACAGTGGAATATAAAGTGTTCCACAGTCTCTGGTTCCTTGCATACATCACATGCATTGTCTTCGCTGTCTGTGATCTTCGACCAGTGAGCTTCAAACGGGTATGTCCACTTAACAGTTGATTAATCACACTGAATATTTTTGTATTTCTTTCCCCTATACAATTTCTGAGTCCTGGCCCTGAAAAGATTTCTTGAATTTGTGTTGTTTTCTCTGAGTGCAAGTATTGTACCTCCCATTTTTGTAATGATTTTCTTTTCATGAGATTTATTACTTCTTTTGCATCTGTTCTGTCAGTATAATCATCTTCAGCTTTTGAAGTAACTATCTCCGCTGCTGCCAGTTTAGCCTGTTGGTCTGCTAATTCAATGCCTTGTATGTTTTTATGGCCTGGTATCCAGTGTATTTCAACTTTATTTCCATTTCTTTTAACTTCTTTTAGTTTTTGCTTTATATTCAATATTGTTTCTATATTTCTTTTTGGTATTTCACTTGAAAAAGCTGATATTATCTGACAATGAGTAAAGATGTGTATTTTTTTGTTTTTCATATCATCCAGCTCAGTAATAAATGTTAATCCTAGATCTATCCCCACTAACTCACCAGTGTAGTTATTGGACATTTTCGATACGCCTTTCCGAAGTAGTACAGGACTACACATGTATCCTTCAAGGTAAATTACTGCCCCTGCTCCAGTTGGGCCTGGGTTGCTTTGAGTGGATCCATCAGTGAAAAGTAGAATTTCACTGTCTGAGCAATTTTCCAAGATTTCATGAATGTTTTCCATTTGTTGCTCTTTATCGAGTATAAAGTCCTCCGAGTAAACCTTTTCAGTGGTTCTAGATAGTCCCGTATACTCTTTCGGGTATTCAAACTCTTTTTCAATACTTTCAAACTTTACATTTAACTTGTGCTCAATGAGTCTGCTCATAAGCAAGGCATATTAGTTAGGTTTGCCTCTGTTTTGTATTGGATTTGCAAGCCATCTATTAAAATCTTCTCTCAAAGGGTCTTCTCTTTTTGATGCAATTCTGACTGCCTCTTCTGCCTGTCTTAATTTAAAATGGATATTTAAAGGAATTGTATTTGTTAATGTTTCTAAAGTTTCTGTACCTGTGCTGGCTAAACAGCCACTTGCTTTCAGCATTGCACTTCTTTGAATGGAGTTGAATTCTTTAGTTGCTTTGTCTGTTGCTGTGACTAATACTGAGGCACCGAAATCCATTATAGGGAGTACTAAAGCTTTAAACAGTTTCATGTAAGTTGTTTGATTACAGCCATGATTATTATCTATAAATTTATCTAAGCTGTGTAGTGCGCTGAATCCTTTTGCAGTTTTTTCTTTTATATGCTATTCAAAATTAAGGGAATTGTCTATCATAAATCCAAAGATGTTTGTGTGTTGTACTATTTTCAGTTCATTTGAATTGAAACTTAGTTTCTCTGTGGCTTGTGTTTCTTTATCTACAAATAACGCTGTTGTTTTTTCTGGGGCTATGGACATGTTCCACTTTTTGCACCATTGGTGTACATTCTGAAGATCTTTATTCATTGCTTCTATTGCTTCATTAATATTTGTATTACTAGTCCAGATACATGCATCATCTGCAAATTCTATATGTTGGCTCTGAACATCAGCCATGCTGTCACTTGTATATAGATTGCAGAGAGTAGGACTGAGTACAGAGCCTTGCGGAATGCCTATTTTATATGTCATAACTGGCGATATGTAGTCATTAATCTTTATGTAAAATTTCCTGTCAGTCACGAACTCATTCAAATAAACCAACAATCTTCCTTTTATGTTGTTGTCATATGCTTTTTTCAATAGACCAGCCCTCCATACTCGTTCAAAACATGACTCATTGTCCATGGTAACTAAGACAGTATTCTCACTTCGTTCCATGTTTTCCTGTACATTATTCACCATTCTGAGAACTGCTTGTGTACACGACTTATTTTTTCTATATGCATTTTGTGTTTTTGATAACGTATTTTCAGCCTCTAGCTTCCAGGTCAACATCGATTTGATAATGTTTTCCATCAGCTTTCCTAATACACCACCGAATGTAATTGGCCTATATGATTTAGATTCATTATAGTTTTCCTTGTTTGGTTTAGGAAGCATTACTTCTGGGTCCAGTTTAAAACCATACGGAAGTTTACCTACTTCTCAACATCTTTGAAATAAAAAAATTGAAGTCCTGTGTTTAGTTGTTTACCTCCCTTTGTTATCATTGTTCCCAAAATGTGTTCATCTGGACTAGGAGCACTCTGCACATTCATATCCTTAATCGAATCTTCTACTTCTTTAAGTGTTATATTGCTTTCTTCAATTTCAGTTGGTGTTTCTTTTAAATTTTGCCTTTCAGATTCCTCAGTTTGTTTAATTTCCTTCTCCACTTTTTCATACCAATCTGGAAAATGACTGATATATTTTCTTGTCCATATATAATTTTCATATCTCTAAAAATGTCTTCATCTGTTACTGCTCGTGAGTGATCAGTCCTTATTATTGGTTGAATCACAGGTTTTGCATAATTGTTTCTGGTTTTGTTTACAAGAGACCAAAACTTGTTAGGTTGCCTAGGATCTAATTCTTTTGAAAGATTTTCTAAATACAGATGTGTGGAATTTTCAACTGCTTTGACAAATTGCTTTCTACATTGAGTTATTTTCAACTGATTACTGGGATCTGATCTTTCTCAAAATTCCTCTTACACTTTTTAAATTTACTTCTTAAGGCTGTAAGAAAAATGTTGTTGTTGTTGTTGAATCTAATTTTTGCGTCGTTGTCGCCTATGGTCTCAATGTGGTTTTATAACTTATAGAAAAATGAATGCCGTTATGCTGTTGTTGTTATTAGAATAAACAACGAAAGAGGAACAATGACGGAAAAGACACAAATATACCTGCAATTCCGTTAAAATCTTTATGAACTGCGGCGAGTGCGTTATTCTCTGGTAATGTACAAAGTTCCTTAAAATGGCACACATTGCATTTGTGAACTGACTAATTGCACGAGACTCGCTTGCACGGGATACCGCAATGCCGCTGTCACAATGTGATGTGCATTTGTGGCAAAGAAATGCAACGCCGTCAATGTGGTGATCAGCGGTGGCAGAGATGAGGATCGTTCAGTTGGTCTTCGTAGATCAACCCAGTCCACAAATGTACACAATGCTTTCCGGATATAAACTATATCTTTTTCGGATCTTGCTTCCCGTGAACATTTTTAATGGATTTAAACGATCGCGAAAAACTCGCCTATCAAATGGCTCAACATTTTTAACAAACTGGATCCGTCTATTCCGTCTGACATAGTCGGCCACATGTGATGTAAATTCTATGGGTTGCTTCAAAATAGTAGCATGATCAAGATCAGTTTGAGCGTCATTTTTAAGCTTAACGGAGCGTCATTTGCTTTGTGAACATCAACGTTGAGCCTGATCGTGAAAATTAGGATCAGGCTAAACTTAAACCTGAAAATCAGGCTCAACTTGTTTTGTGAACAGGGACCCAGTTGTGCATTAAATATGCGCACTACGCATTAAAAGCACATCGACGCTAATTCGCATGCATATTTAACATATTAAAACAAGACAGTTTCCTATTTATCTTGGACATATTTTTTAATTATTAACAATTATATTGATGTAATCGTTAAGAAAAAGGTATATACAAAGACAATAAAAAAGAGAAACATGGTTCCAGTAGGATTCGAACTCACGCCTACACAATCGCGCTCTTCAATGAACACTCCCACGCTATGCAAAGTTTATCAATGGTACGCATGCGCGTCATGGTACCTCATGTAAGATTTTACTTCTACTACTACAAATGTTCGCGCGCCCGCGAAAGTGTCAACGGTGACAATTGTTTATATAATAAAATAATATATGTTTGCCAAATGATTATACAAACATTGAATTTAACTCTAATTAACTTTAATTAATTCTCTATAAATGAACTTCATTTTTGCAAATGTTATTGTCGACCTACCGTCGATACGCCCCTTTAATTATTACTCGTATTAGTAACATGCATTAGCTACCAGGGACGTAGCTTGGGTTAACAAATGTATAGGCACAATAGGCGGAGTGTACAAAATGACGCTGCTAGCGAAAATTTGGGCCAGGAGTGTTTATATTCGTATGTGGCTACTTCTTCAGCTAAACCCCGATTGTACAAAATAATTGTAAAATAAGCGTGTGTTCCGTGAAATTTATTCCATATTGACGTAATCAACTCGTTAAACAATGAAGTATCAACACAGCCAAGAATGATCCCCTCACTCCCATCCTCCCCCCTCTTGTTTTTATTGCATTTTTGGCATATTAAAAATTTTCATCTCTGGAAAAAATGTATAGGCACGTGCCTATAGTGCCTAAAGGTAGCTACGCCCCTGGCTACGAGTTACAGATGCATCAACTACCCGGTTTGTGAATCACCTATTACTCTACCTAATCAAACTGATATTGAAATTACTTATAATAATTTAAAGTAGTCAAAACCTACCTTCGTTGCTGAAGCATATCTGCAAGTTGATATTTACATGACCGTGCAAACGGTTATATGGTGGTCTAGTTTATCTTTTTTGGAAACATGCCAAGATCTGGCAGCATTGACCTTTTGGAAACATGCCAAGATCTGGCAGCATTGACTTTTATTCGGTAAACTTCAGTAAACTCGATAGTTCCCGAAGTATATCGAGTGGTTTAGCTGTGTGTTTTATTACACGTAACTATTTAAATGCCCATTACGACAGCAGGATAAACGGGCTGAACGCAGTTTGTCTAAACTCCGAAATTTTGTAAATGTCCAGTTTTGTGTTTTGTGGTTAGTGTAGGCATGAAAAGTGTTTAATTAAATGCATTGATACCTTTTATGATGTAACGATGTGTTTCGCGTGCAATTTAACCAGATTGTAACGGTGTCATCTACATTTCATAGCAAATAACATTATTTCAATATAGTTTAATTTTCTACAGACATACAATATCCATAACTTATGTTTTCTTTTATATATTCAATGTAACCAACATGTATCTATAATTTTGTTTAATACAAATAATGCAGAACTGCGCAAAGCTTTAATTCATCCAGTTTGGCCAGCATTATAGCGACCTATTTAGCCTGCAGTTAAGTGCTTCCCTTTATTACATTTGATAGGGAAAATGATTGAAATGTTCTTGAAGCATCCAAATCCGCATTGGGCAGAAACTATTTTGATTTGAACTACGTAAACAATTGAATAAAACGCTTACTAGATTTAACAGCGATTTCTTAATTCGAAAACATTATTGTCAGCCATGCAAACATATTATCAACACATAGTTTGTTTACACAAATCGTTTTTTTAAGCCGTGCTGAACTCCCGAAAAAAAGAAAATAGGTAGTAGTAGTAAAATCAATATGAATGAAATGCACACGATGTACCGTCACGCGCATGCGTACCATACTCGTTACATATTGTTGGGATTAGGTTGTTTGAAATACGCGATTTTTGTAGGCATGTGTGAGTTCGAATCCTACTGGAACCGTTTCTTTATCGTTGCTACTCGAAAACTTCCCTCAAAAGTGTCATCGATGAGGGATGTTTATATATTAATAAAAGATATATGTTGTCAAATGTATATCGAAACAAGGCCATTGTATTTAACAAGGTTTCAATATTTATTCTCTGTAAACGAACTTTATTTTTGCAAATGTATTTTTTTCGACCTACCGTCGATAAGCCCATTAAAAAAATCTAACTGGAATGAAGCATATGGTGTGATTATTTCATTAATTCATTTAACATTTAATGTTTTCAAATCGCAAAAGAGCTCGATGGGTGATAATGTAAATAATGTTGTGAATAATGTACTTGAAATGTATAATACGTGTACATCAGCGGAAAGGATTTAGACTTGTTAAAACACCATCGCCAAATGTAAATGTAAATCAGCCATGGTGGGACCGCGAATGTAATATATTCTAAAACAGCAGAACAACAATTTTAAGCACACATAAACAAGCAGGTGTATTATAACAACCACGATGTAATTTTGTAAGAGACAGAAATAACCTAAAGAGTTTTTGCAACGTTTGAAAGTCCTGATCCGCGAGTGCAGATATCAAAGCTACCTTTTCAGTAATCAAATTCAAAGCTGGATGTAGATGTTAGATCTCACAGTCAACTTCACAGACATACAAAAATCACAGTGAAATATCAAATTAAAAATAAATTGCTAATCGAATACAGGCGTATGGCTAGAGTACTTTGAATTGTAGTTATTGGTGACGAACGACCAACCGATACTTTCTGATTTATAATGTGACTTGAAAATGAGGAATATCACCCTCTAAATGCTGCTTTGAAGTATAAACAAACATATATAAATTAAATATAGGAACATCGCAGGGAACCGATAGTATAGGGATCGACTGCTATGAATGTTCTGCAAAAACCTAACACCCTTTTTATTGTTGTTTATTTTATAAGAAAATTATTATATTACAATTACGTGACCGGATGGATAATGTATTATTATTATCGTGCCAGTATATAAATCTGGCCTAAAAAGTGTCCCTTTAATCACTTATTAATGATATGGATAGAATGTGAGAAATGATACACTTTGTAAAATGGCAGAAGAATTTAATAAATAAGATGAGTCGCTTTCAGGACTTCGTCGAGGTTATTTGATTGTAATGTAATATTGTTACTTTGTAAACTATTGTTCAAATATACAGTCAAAACTCGTTATTTCGAAGTCATCGGGACCGGAGAAAATACTTCGAAATAACGATTATTCGAATTAAACATTTCTATATTTTCTTGAGAAAAAAAAGTTGTTGTAAAAATCGCGTAGTTATATAGTAGAGATGCGGTTACACTACACACTTTGATTGAACTTATAAGAAACGAATAAATACGATAACTTGATGTACGTGAGTTTATTTTATAAAATTCCTCAGCGATCGTTTTCTTTGACTTTACACCACGCTCCACTTCCATGATGGCACCATACTTTTCTTGGTAGGTTTTCGATGTACGGCGTCGTTTAACGCCCTTCCCTGCTGCCAATCCGGATATCCTCCCGGATTGGTTACCGGGCCCTTCTCCAGATTGCTTGGCAATAGATTGATATTTTCTGTATTTATTACTGCTTCTGACATCGTGAATATTAGCGCAAGTAAATACGAACTGATGATCTGACAAATGCAAGTCTAACTTAAATACAGAAACCTAATAATTGCTCAAAAGTTTGACATATTAAATTCAGTCTTGTTGAAGCAATAGCTTGCCACGCTTTAATTATACAAACACAACAGCTTGGTTTAATCGATTATAAACTCCGGAAAGGTGTGAAAATCAAGCAGAGAGCAAAATGCTGTCACAGCTGATACAGTCAGTGGAGGTCAAGGTGTGAAAATTATTTCCATCTCTATTATTAACACTTCGAATTAACAATTGATAAATGCACTGAAAAACAATTGTTGGGACCGGATTAATGGGTTCGAAATAGCGATAATTCGAAATAACGGACTTCGAATTAAACATAAAAATTCTAAATTAAAATAAGAACGAAAAAATCGGGACCGAAAAAAAACTTCGAAATAACTAGGAATTCGGATTAACGGTGTTCGAAATAACGGTGATCTACTGTACACGTATATTACTAAACAAAGGAAGAGATTTAATGCTTTGTACGTTGATTTTAAAAAGGCATTTGACGGACATTTAAATTTAAATATTTTCAAAAGTCTGCTTACGAGGGGAGGGGGTTTAACGAAAATTATTTAATGTTATGCATGTTAATGTTTATGGGATATGTTGTTAACTCCACCAACGATAGAATCTAAAAACGGATGAATTGTATCGTCAGGACTAGACAATGGGACATGCGTAGTACGATCATTTTTTGCTGTGTACATTAAGAAGTTATCTCCCTTCCTTCTATTGAAGACATACGGAGGAATCTATATGCCCCATGATAATATGCATTTTCTTTGCAGACGATGTAGCAAACTGTGTGGAAACTGATACTCAAATGCAAGAAAATGATGTATCTGGTCTTTGCGCTAAAAATAAAACAAACAACATTCTGTCTCGGAATGGTATTGCATTACGCTCGTATGAAAATGGACTAACACATTGTATCCGGTCACTGTAACATTTCAATATAAACCTATTAGCATTCTTGTTGCATTCAAACCATCAGTGTAAAGGCACAAAAATAAGCGGAATAAACCACAAAGTCCATGTTTCCGATTAAGTCGTGCCAAAAAGCATTTGTCAATTTTACTCACACTATTCGCGTCAGATATTAGAATAACTGTAATCCCAGTCACGCGCCAGGTCAGAGAAATCATATAAATTGCTACTGAAATTGAAAGCATTTTGAAATGGAAGAATAATTGTAAATAGGTACATTTAGGACGAAAACGTGCACTAAAAATACATGCATTCACACTTGTAGATTCGCGAGTAGACGTCAGACGGGGTAACAGGATTTTGAGCTAGAGGAGCCGTAAATGTTCAGTAACTGCTGACACACTGCTATTTGTCTCTAGTAAATGTTAGGGTATATATCAGAACGATGCAGTATCGTCAAAAAGTAGCAAATAAACTTCAATACCACAGAACGGGTTTGATAATTGCAATAAATCCAATAAATCGAAGAACACGTCATTGGCAACCAATGGCATATGTTTAAGTTACTGTAAGGTTTAACATATTGTGGCAGTTTTGAATGTAGGGCTGTGTATGTTGACATATTTGTAGTATACACTTGACTTATGTAAAAGAGGGGGCTAGGAAAGATGCAGCAGTGCATTTATTAAGATTATTAGTAAGCTTAATGATGATATAGCAGCCAGTACATAGATTTGCTCTCCACACTGTTCCTTTCCATGTTTAATTTAAGGATTATGCATCTTGCACTCAGTGACCAAAGCTACTTGAGAGACCCAAAATGTTGCATAACATACCCAACAAATATGTGTTAATGGTACTTGAATGACCCAAAATGTTACATAACATACTCAAGAAATATGTTAAAGCTACTTGAGAGACCCAAAATGTTGCATAACATACCCAAGAAAACTGTTAAGTAAACCCAAACTTTTGGAACAAATTGATTTTGGGTCAGTACTTCAGATTTTGTGTGACTTATGCAACTGGTAGTATATAATAGGGCATCAAAATTGACTCAGGGGGAATTAGACTTACTAAAATTGTACTAGACTTAATTGTTTTGAATAAAATCTTTTGGACATTTAATTATAATTTGGTCACTGAAATACTAAAAGTATTTAAGAAGTAAAATTAATCATGAATTCTAAATTAGTGGTTTATATGGTGTTAATAAACTTTTAAAAGAACGATTGATTTACAATATGTTTCCCAAGCAATTGGGTGGTGGCAGCGATAAAAGTTAATAAAGTAAGAGGGAGACAAAAATGTGTTACACTGGTGACCAGCGGTGGGATTTTCGAATGTTGGAGTATGAGACATTCGAATTCACGAACTTCAACACGAATCCAAGAGATAATATAATACTCATCTGGATAGTAAATAGTTTAAGAACGTGAAACTAGGAGAGGCAGAAAGTAGTCGCTTATCGTGGCAATCTACTAAACTGGGATTTGATCTTAATAAGGTTTATCATAGTTTGGAGTTTGTTCAAAGGAATAATTTGTAGCTATGAAGAGCTCGATGGGACAGGCCTGCTGAGAAAGTACCCAATGAACCAGTTGATGTTCAGTGCAGATCCTAAGCCCTTCCACATCCTGAACCCCAAGCAGATGGTACGCCAGAGCCTGGAAGCAGTGATCACAAACAAGCGACAGCTTCCACACCATGGAGTCTATGAGCATTTGGAACAAGTGACATTTCGGTTTGATAAAAAGAAGCACAAGTTCAAATTAAAGAGAAGTTATGGGCTGTTTTCTGCTTGTATACAAAACAATCATTTCCAAGATGAGAATTTACATAGAGATATAGTTACAAAGGCTGTTCATCCAGTCCTTTTCCACTAGAGCAGCACCTCTAAATGAACTGCTGGGAGCCGGTCAGTTATTTAGGTGGAGACCAGAACACGATGCAGCATTTATAGATTTAAAATCTGCTTTAATGGGCAACACAGTTATAGCATATCCAAACAGCAATGGATTGTTCATTTTGGATGTAGACGACAGTGATACAGGAATAGGAGGATGCTTGTCACAGATGCAATGGTGTGAAAAATCTTACAGTGTTTGCTAGCAAGTCAAAGACCCAGAGATGTTATTGTGTTACAAGAAGTGAATTACTTTACATGGTTACATTCATGCATACGTTTAGACATTATCTCCTGGGAAAACAGTTTTTAGTGAGAACTCACCATTCAAGTCTTCGATGGACAATGTCATTTAAATCACCAACTGATCAGATGTCTAGAGATTCTGTCTCAATTTGACTTTAAATTGAACACAGAAAAAAGCAAAACATTTAAACAGTGACAGTCTTAATCGGATTCCGTGTGATCCAGTGAGATGTGACTGTTATGATTTTGGTACAATCCTTACAAACTTACCATGTGGAGGATGCAAGACATGCCAAAAACGGCACCTTGAGTGGTCGGAATTTACAAAAGTTGATGATGTTTTCCATTGTTTGAAAGAAACGCTTCTGTTTCTATAGTTCATGTAAATGACGGCAAGGACAACAGTTGAGAGTTCTTATGCTCTTATGGCAACTTTTGACGACCATACTTTCTACTGTCACCAACTTTGGATTTAGAGTTGTAGGATCAGTACGACGTCTGACACTACATGGGAAGTCTCAGCATGAGAACAGTGAGAACAGTGCTGCTGAAGGGAAGGTCTTAGAAGATAGTAATAAAACTGAAATTGATGTTGGCATTTTACCAAAAGAATGTCATGGCTTAACGGCAATAAATGGAAGTTTTAAAACAAGTTTGGAAGTGCGGTACCTTCCCAAAGATTTAGCAACACTTCAGAGGCGAAACCCTAACATTGGGTCTATTATTAAGATTATAGAGAGCAATGATAAGCCTGGCCGGGATGAAATTGCAGGTGAATCAGTAGAATTTCGGAATCTGTGGTGTAATGGGATACACTAAGTTTTGTTGACGAAGTCCTATTTGAAGTGTAAAATTAGATAATGTAAATGTTACTAAACATTTGGTGGTGCCTTTATTAAATAAAAAGGAGTTAATAAAATCTGTTCATTGCTCTAAGCTATCTGCTCATCTTGGAGTTGATAAAACTGTGTCAAAACTTATGCAATCCTTTTACTGGTATAAAATGAAAGATCATGTAAAGGAATTTATCAGAAATTGCACAACTTGTTCAGCTAGGAAACGACCACTTCATCCAGGACGTTCACGTATGAAGGAATATACTGTTTCATTCCCAATGGATCGTATTTGTACATATTTGGTTGGCCCACTTCGTGTGTCAAATCAAAATTCCAGGTATATCCTAGTCGTTATGGACCACTTCACTAAATTTGTGGAATGTTGTGCACTTCCAGATCAAAAAGTAGAGACAGTCGCCAAGAAGATAGTGTATGAATTTCTTAGCAGATATGGCATGTGCTTGGCCATTCATAGTGACCAAGGCACCAATAACCAATCACACATGTTCGGGAAATGTGTCGCATTCTGGAAATAAACAAAACAAGGACATCAAGTTTTCACCCGTCTGGAAACAGTATGGTGGAACGGTTTAATCAGAGTTTGGATAATATGATAACTACTTACATTGATGAAAATCGAACAAATTGGGATGAGGATTTACCACTAATCACTTCTGCATATAGAGCCTGTGTGCACAGTTCTACAGGATACCCTCCAAACAAGCTTATGTTGGGGAGAGAAGTGGTGCTACCGGTACAGTTGGAATATGGTTGTTTTCCTAGACATGACACCCAAAGTACTTGCCAGTATGTGGATGATTTAAACAACAAGATGGTTAAAATCTATGAAATGGCCAGACATTTCACAAAGTCAGCTACAAAACGCCAAAAACGGGACTATGACACAAGGGTTCATACAAACACTTTTGAGACAAGAGAATCAGTGTATTGCTTAGACAAAACAAGGAAAGTTGGACGATCCAAGAAAATTAAACCAATTTTGTGGAGAGGACCTTTTGGCATCACTAAAATAATAATGACCTTTTATTTGAAATTAAAACAAAATCCTCAAAGCCGAAAATAGTACATCATGATAAGCTTAACAAGCATCACTGTAATGTTGTTCCAACATTGGTGTATTCCCTTAAAGATAACACAACAACAAGGTTAAAGAGCCCTTTAAAGAAGAATTATGAGAATACCTTAAAGTAAAGGGACTATGTCAACGAAAAGGGCCTCAATGGGATAAAAATGTGAAACAAGTTGGGCTAAGACGTGGTTCCAGAATGAGGAAGCAAACCTTATTCTATGAATCTTATTCCCACACTTCAAAAAAGCTGTTAATGTGACACTAATACTGTAAGTACATTGACATGTAAAGAAGATTCTTGTGCAGATGACAGTGAAGTACTCTAGAGTGTCACAATATGGCACATTTGTGCAATTGATTATGGTACTGTATATAAAGTCACAAAACTGTTTCTTTCCATATATTTGGATATAAAAGTTCAGTGAATAAACGTTAAAGAGAACTTGGATTACTATTTCTTTGGATCTATCGATGTTTTAGTGTAAACTTCGCAACAAATTCTTCAGGACTACTAAAAAATGTTTGGCAATTTATTTGCGGACATTGTGAAACAAACTGAAATACAGAACTTAAATAAAAAAAAAGAAGAATTTTGAAAATAATGTTATTTAAGGGGTAAAGCGACGCCGCGAATATAGTAAGCCGCCATGACGAGGGCCATGGCGCCGATAGTGTTGTAAGCCGTTGCTCCGTAAGAAGATGACAGACGCCTCGAAAACTGTAAGCCGTCACGAAGTCAGTGACGCCAATAGCGTTGTAAGCCGTCTGTATCGCGCGTTTCATAAAATAATAAACATTTAAAAATTTAGATTATTAAGTACTTAAAATATTATATGACAGTTTCATTTCATATATAACTTGGTTAACTTTCCTTGTGTGGATTGATTATCGCGAAAATGGATTTAAAGTGTTTCTTCTCTTTCATTACTGGATTTACATGTGCCAAATTAGTGTGTTCACAGTGTGGAATTGAATGTGCGCTCAGTATTGTGACAAAATGGAATTTAATGTGCGCTCAGTATTGTGACAATTTGGAATACACATAAAACGGATTATTTCAGATAGACAGTGACTTTCATTCTGGTGTTCTTCTGTAATGATGTTGTCACACATTGTTGTATTTGTGCATGCTCTTATATTACGAGTGTTCTTTTATTGTAGTTGTTTGTGTGTGTGTGTGTGTTTGTGCATACTATTTGCATATTATTGCTTTTACAACAAGATACGTGTATGTTAATCAGACTGTAGTGTTTGTTGGAACATTTGTTATAAAAGTTCTGACTATAGAAAATAGTTTGTTTATAATTAAATCCTGTCATACTGTTATTATTTTACATCAATGATAAGTTTACAGAGTGAAGTTCTAACAACACTAGATAAATGTAACGGTTCCATATTTACCAAAAGAAAACAATATTTGCGGTACAATTGTTTATTGACACCATCAAGATTGATGTCAGTTCACATAACTTTAAAATTCAGTTTATTTTGTAAATCACACGAAAAGAAAAGAACAAATATGGTTGCAGTTTGTTTTTACTTTTGAAATTGAGTTATCTTGTAATTTTGATTTGCTGTGTGTACTGACATAAATAGTATTAATGCTGTGAAGTCTATTTATGCTAATAATCTTTTGTTTGGTAACCCACTTTGTATGTAAATAAGGTCGGTATAAAGTTGAAATATTGCTGATAATGAGGGAATTTACCATTTACTAAAAATAATGGGAAATGGTGATGTTCTGTTTACAAACACGCCGCAGTCTCTGTATTTATAAATCATTTGCATTACCTGTATTGATTCGTCCATGTTTATAACGGTTCTCTTTTAAATGTTTACCGACTGTACATATTTTATGTCTTCTATTATGTTGTAATCACTTTACAATAGATATAAATTGTGGTGGTGATCTAGATATACTGGTCAAAAGTATTAGTTGTCTTTATGTTTATTAGGTTAACTATTTTTATGTTGTTGACATACTATTTTCTGTAATGCATAATCAATACTGGTTTAAATAAAATTTCAGACCGTTTTCAAAAACATTAAAATTTTAGCTATGTTACTGTATGTTTTTAGTGTGTATCTTATTATTATAATAATACCATGCATGTAACTGGTATCAATGTAGTTACTGATAATTAACTGTTTGACACCAGGAGGTGTCAAGAACTGGGGAGGGGATAGTGTGGCAGTTTTGAATGTAGGGTGTGTATGTTTACATATTTGTAGTATACAATTGACTTATGTAAAAGAGGGGGCTAGGAATGATACAGCAGTGCATTTTATAAGATTATTAGTAAACTTAATGATGATACAGCAGCCAGTACATAGATTCACTCTCCACACTGTTCCTTTCCATATTTACTTTAAGGATTATCCATCTTTCACTAAGTGACCAAAGCTACTTGAGAGACCCAAAATGTTGCATAACATACCCAATAAATATGTGTTAATGGTACTTGAGTGACCCAAAATGTTACATAACATACCCAAGAAATATGTTAAAGTTACTTGAGAAACCCAAAATGTTGCATAACATACCCAAGAAATATGTTAAGGTAATTGAGAGACCCAAAATATTTCATAACCTACCCAAGAAAAATGTTAAGTAGACCCAATCTTTTGGAACTAATTAATTTTGGGTCAGTACTTCAGGTTTTGTGTGACTTATGCAACTTGTAGTGTATAATAGGGCAGCAAAATTGACTCAGGGGGAATTAGACTTACTAAAATTGTACTAGACTTAATTTTCTTGAATAAAATCTTTTGGGCATTTAATTATAATTTGGTCACTGAAATACTAAAAGTATTTATGAAGTAAAATTAATCATGAACTCTAAATTAGTGGTTTATATGGTGTTAATAAACGTTTTAAAGAACGATTGATTTACGTTATGTTTCCCAAGCAATTGGGTGGTGGCAGCGATAAAAGTTAATAAAGTAAGAGAGAGACAAAAAAATTTTACAATATCGAGTATTGGAAGTTTTTAGAGTGGGGGGGGGGGAGGTACGCTGTACAATTAATGCATATACTATTATAATATATATGAACATTTACGTTTTATAATAATGACATGTCGTAATGTATTCAGCTTTAATTTTTATTCACACAGTTTTATCGATGCAAATGTAGCTTACATAGAATATTAGTGTTCTTCCTATAACACATGTTGAGTATTAAATAACTGGAATTAAATGTAACAAAAGGGTTTTCTTCTTAAACAATATGCTAACTTTTGAAACTCACAATCTTCAACGGAGTTAGAAATCGTCTATTCTGTGCTGTAAGATACAATAATTAGCATAAGTAGTGATAAAGTTCTTAAAATGCATATGCAATGCATAACTCTTGCATGACGTGCACAACTAGCTAAGATTGGAATGTCTATTTACAAGAATATGATAATTTGAATGTAAAAGAATGATTGTAATTCAAACTTATAGTGTATATTATAAAAAGCGGACGAGATTGTAAGCTCATATTTACATGTAAAATAACGTTTATTGATATGTGAATATTAACACCTATTCCAAACTAGCTAACGCTTACAACCACAACAAACACTTTATACTTTAATAACACACCTTTTGTATTTAAACTTTGAATTTGACGACCACCTATTCACATCATTGTGAGACTTATGATTTTATGTTAGATTTTTTGCATGTAGTATCTCGGTTGTCATACAACGCTATGAGATCCGCACATTCCATGAACAGTTTGGGAGCCTTTGCTCATTGTTTGCGTCCTGTATTCTTGACCATGTTATGGTGTCATGGACGTCATGGACTGTAGGCCTCTCACAATACCAATATATGTAAATGTACATGGTTAAACTTAAAATAACAAGACACAATGACTTAGAGTGCATGAGCAGATGGTCTCTAGTTTGGTCGTTTCTCCTTTTACATTCCTTCTCAATCTATTAATTTCTTGCAAATACCCGAACATAACTAGGTGATAATACCGTTGATGTATATGTATCGATGTTTGATGTTTTTTGTTCAGGTATGTCCTGAATCTGAGAAATCTGATCCTTATCAAATTCTGTAAATATGACCCGCGATGTAGCAAGACGGGTGTGCTAACAATAAAGATCAAAGACACTGCATTTGTTCGCTATTGCGTAACATTCGGCACAACTCACTATATTGAAATGTTAATAGCAGCACACGTTTAAATTATGCAGAACAGATTCGACAGGTTTGTTGAGATTGTGTCTGAACGAAAATCTGTCTACAGTTTTGAATATAAGAAATCGAGAATAAAATGTAATGACTGTTATAACATTCGTTTGTACTAGTAGTTATTGAATATGTTAGTGCACTGTTCAATATCATAGTGTCCGATGGATCTTATCGACTCGTCCAAATAACTTAGTACAATAAGAACTTAAGACCCGTTCTGGTGTTATTTGCATTATGTTTTGCAAATATATTGAAAATGCAATAATATTACAATTGTATATTGGAACCAGTAAATCAAATAAAATTGTATGAAGTCACCTAAATGACCATATAATAACTTCTCGATGAAAACCCCGACGCGTTATCATGGGCAATCTGTACAATTAGAGAGGTTTGCCATATTATATGTCACCTTAAATACAGTGGTTATAAACTTATAAATGTTTTATTGGTAAAATATGATAGTAGCGCTATAGCTCGTTCAGTTTTCTTATGTGAAGGAAATAAAAATCACTGAATTTATAGTCTGGTTGAGAAGCCAGAACCAGCAAACACGACGTGTTATACATGGTAATATGTTCTTTCAAAAAGTCAAAATTTAACGGAAATATTCGTAAAACTTCATTTAGTTGAATCCTTCATTCCGTGTTTTACTATAATATTTGTGTCAACATTATAAATATAACTTTAACAGAGACATTGCTTGGCGATTAATAATGTTCAAAATGCGACGTTGAAATGAGATTATTAAATATATATCGCCATTGTGTAGTTAGGTTAGTTTTTGTCTCTCCATAATGCCGTTTTGAATTGTATCTGTTGTCAAATGTGCAGCTGATGAATTGAGGTCCATTGTAAAACGTATGCCACTAATTAAAACGTGTGAAAACTAGACAGCCGCTTACAGCAGCTAACAACACTATATATGAGTCCTATCAAAACAACTTTCAATTGAAAATGAAAAATATTGTCAGGCAAAAAACCTGATGAGCCAAATTCTTTGTCCGGTGTACAATATCACGGTCTTTCTTTGGGTTACAAACATAGTTATCTTATTTTAAATGGCTTTCCGACATTCTGTCATTACATTTTCATAACCAACACATTATCCGAATGTACCTATCGGGATATATAGTGAAAAATGATGATTATCAGTTTTAATACAGGGCAATCTCCGTTGAAGACGGTATATTAATTTGTCGAATAGAAATAACTATGGGTTAAAAAAACTTAATTTAAAGCTTTAAAGCAAACATTGTGCAAACTATTAAAAATAATTAACATTATTATGAATGCAACGACAGTGTTACAAGCTGTTCAACCGTATTAGCAAAGGTGTTGTGCGATAATGTTTGGTAATGTTTTAAATACTTACAGAAAGTTTACTCACATAATATTATATTTTAGAAATGACTTCTTTTTAAATTAATAAAGCATCTGGTGTAGCAAACCTTTATATTCTGTAATATTTACGTCGTAAAATTCAATAATTGCTCGTTGGGGTCCCATTTAAATAGAAGCTTTTTATACGTTACACATTGTAATTTACTTTCTCCTTAAAAACCAATGACTCAAGGCATTGGTTCACCGGCGGAATGAAAGGTCGTCAGAACTTGTACTTCTGATGGTTGTCCTCAGATCCTAACGCGTAGAGTAGTTTAGTAAATTATTTTAAATAGATTGTTTTAGTCTGATCTGTTCTTGTATTCTCTATACATTTGATTTCAAATGTTCATTATCTTTATGCGTATGTAATATGTAACAATATTTTAACAAATGCGTTAACTTTTGATAACAGAAACATTTAATTACATAGTGTAACGTTTTATTTCTGAAAAAAACTAGGATATATTCAAATACCTTATTTTTAAGTGACGTACACATGTATACTATATTGTCTCAGAGATTTAAAGTTTTCTAAATGGTAATGCTTTATGTATTCCTTTGTACCATATGAAGATGTTTTGTAATGTGCATTACAGTCAAAACCAATACTATGAATATTGACAGTTTTGTAAATTTGATCGTAATATCACAGGCAAAATATGAAAAATAGTTCATGCTAAAACTTGCAAAAGTTGCCAAAACACTTAATACACACTTAAACGACATTCATGCTGGGCTGTTTTTATGAGTTGTGATATACACTCTTCAAACTTGTATGCCTGGCAACCATTAATTATTTACATGGTTATTATTTTCTAAATCATTTACTGTTGTGAAAGAAACTTAATGAGACCGACGCTGTCATCGTCAGACTGCTGAATTTATATTTTTATTATATATTTTTATTTATATATAATACATACTAATATAGGTATGCATTTATTATAATTTAAACTCATAGAAGTGGTACAAGATAAACAGCTATTACTTACATGACACCTCTAATCATACTTTACTACAAAATAGTTGAGTGAAACCATGAACGCTTGGTTATGTGTCTTAATGACACTTATATCGCAAAGCAAGGCCAATCGTTACTTTTTAGGGGTAATAACCTTTTTCTTTTAAAGACCGACCTTCTATCCTCTTTTACACACTAGAAAATATAGTTATTTCACAGGCGTTTTGGGAACAGTTAAGACCGTTTTTACAAGTTGGCAGGGATGATTTTGGAACTGTTGCACGTGGCCGATAGGCCAACACTTACAAATATTAGCTCTTACACCGAGGGGCAACGCCTGTGGAATAATTGTTTTATTACCTAACTTCTTTTTATTTTCTAGGTCATTCATATTCTACTTTAAAAAATATCGTAGCGTGCAATTACATTCGGAACAACTACTTTTTCACCATTGCTGTTATTTTTAACGCGAATGTTAGTATATACATAGTAAATATATTAATTTAACAGATTTACGTGACACCAATACTAGAATTTAACTTATTCCAGGATTTGTTTTGTTACGAATGTAGGCGCGACAGTGACATCAACTCAAAAGAGTGCAATTTACAACAATTTGGTGCGTGTACTCACGTATTTGCATAAGTTAGTATCAAGGTCCCAAATATGTAGGTTATTGACATAGGTATGCTAGCGGCGTTGGTATGCCTTTTGAACAATAGCATTTAAAATTGTTGAGATCGATTAACATTTTAACTGAAAGCTACTATCTGAATGAAGGTCAAAGTCATATACAAGCGAAAAACGACTCTGATATACATGTACATTTAACATCTGGATTTACCATCTATTAAAATTGAAAATGTGTTAAGATATTATCAGTTACTCGCAGTGTTTCTTAAAGTTAATTGACACTTAATACACACTCACATTATCAAGGACATACACGTATTGCGCAGTGTGTATTTTCCCTCCAAATCGTTATCTGCAATCTGGGCGTTTTAAATATCAACAAGATATAAACACGTGCCAAATATTATTCTTGGTCGCAATTTCAAAACTGAAGATAGTTAAGAGAAATTCCGTTCAGCTATTCTGCCGTTGCAGGTCTAGTTTCATAACTTACGTGGAGACAGATTAATCAGAACGATGTCAGCGTAGAAAGACTGTTGGCGACAAAAGAAACTAAAAGCAAATGAATGATGAGAGTATTTTTATCATAAGGAACATGTACAGAAGTAAGTCAACTGTCTGCTATATAATTTCTCCAAAAACAAATCTCGAAACTCATGACTATACAATCTACTTAAAATAAATAGGTATAAGCTGGTATTTGACCTAATTAAAGATGGATATCCAGGCAACTGTTTTTGCAGATTAAAACTAACTCGTACAGCGCGCGTCTAATTCAATGCTATTTATCTACGACATTCTCATCATTATTTTTTTGTAATTCGTGGAAGGCAAATATGTTTGTGCAAACTATTTTAAAACAGAGTTACATGCATACAAGTCAATCTACAACGGGTAAAAATAGTCGATAAACCGTAAAAAGTAGTTCCCTCAAGACCGATTTCTGAATACACCTACTAGATCCTGTTGGCTTGCGCCTACAATCTAAAATGTCGAACCAAAAATCATTTTAAAAATCCGTCCATAAACTGCGCTATGAGTTATAAATCGGGAAACCAGAAAAGGGTTCAAACATAAGTGGATATTCAGTGTCAATAAATGTAATCTAAGCATGTGTGCTTGTGCAAATGCATTTGCTTGCAAGTAGAAGAATCAAAACACGTATTTGTTATTATAAATTACTGACTACATTTGAAAATGTGTCGCCGTAAAAAAATGTAAACCCGGTGGATAATGCTGCATTTAACAAAGTTGAACTGATGTGATCCACGAAATATATTTCATTTGATAGCATTTATAGGTTAAAAGGCCAATGTAGCAGCATGTTGATCCGATATGTTGGTTAATAACTTTTTAAACACAAACAACTGTTTTTAAGTCCTTTAAAACCGCCTAGGAAACATAAATCAGTGGATTTGTAACACAATGAGATTATCGAAAATCGCAAATTCTCCAATCACAATTTTGAAAACACCCAATTCAGCGCTTTCTGACGTTTAAGAACACAGGAGCTCGGTGGCAATATGACATTAACATTTATTTATTGAACTATAGCTTAATACAGTAGATGATCCGAAATGACATGTGTAATGATATTTTTAGTACGTAAAATGTTAGACATGCTTGCCGCTCATTTTCATACATTTTCTCTTATTTTAAGAACAAAACTGAATATTATGCATTGTTTAATCTTCTGTCGATGCTGCTTTTTATATTTTATTTAAAATTTACAACACTGTAGGGTTAGAAATAGCTTATAACATTTATCCAAACCTTTTTAGATGCTGTTAAATCGAGGTAGATCTATGTGAACAGGCGTTTATCTACATACTGTAAATATCGATTATTCATCTAAGTAATCTTCGTTTGATAAAATTTGTTATACACAATCCATTTTACTTAACTATGTACTATTTTTTGTTGTGTCATTTATGTATATACAAGTGCCACAGTCGTGAACAATAACACAGAACACATAACATCATAAAATACCAATTGTTTGATGCGAAACCGTGTCATTTTTGTGGCAATTCCAGTATCAGATGCTAAGTTGAAGAATTATATTAGAAGTATACATTGTGCTTTGTGTTGTTTTTTTTAAGCATGCTACTGCATAAAATATGATGCAGTACATGCAATTCACGTCTGCAGTCTAATTGTACAGTGAAAATAATACATACTGAACTGTCATTAATAAAAGTTTATTGATTATTTTTAAACTGTAGAACAGCATTTAAGTCTTAATACTCGGTTATTTATTACCATTGTATTACACGTATTTGAAGGCTTTTTTTCAAGAAAGACATGTAGCTCGTCTTTGCACAATAAACAACATAAAAACCCTCAAACAACCAATTTGTATGCTTCAAAGGGTTACATAGATGGTTTATAATTGTTTGTGTGTGATCAAACATGGGAGTATATTATTTAACTGTATTAATAATGAACAGAAAATAATACAATATAATGGTATATCGTTAATAATATTTTAAACAGACCTATATATGGCTTACAAAAAGACTACTGCAAACATTTTTTCTTGCCTAAATCGGATAACTTTGCACACTACTTTACCTGTAAAATAAATTAGTAAAGACAGACAAAGGAAGCACAAACAATATAGAAAACAAACTGAAAGTGAAGTGATTTCTATTGAAATGAGAATTTTCATAAAATAATCAACGCTTTGTTTGTTATTATGGATTCTGTGAAAATGTATATTACAGTATAATTATAGAAGCTTTGTTGGTAATAAGTTTCTCTTAAACGAAATATCACTGATTATAAACTGAATATACACAACTATTCAACAAGAATTATATTAAATACTTGTGCATAGACGGTTGCAATAACATTCAGTGCAGAGTAAAATTGTAATGTTTTAAAAATGGAGTTTTAATATACATATAACAGTACATAGACTATCAAACTAGTGGTATTAACTAAATATACCATAAACATGTAACACATACAAAGACAATACAGACCTGTTTCTTTTCCTAAAGGCTACAAACCAAACGTATTTACACTGATATATACGTTAATGTTCGTAATAATGCGCATAAGCAAACAATTAAATAGTGAATTGCCCGCCGTCGTGCATGCAGAACAATTTCAAAGTTTATACTCGTACCACGTGATGGCGTCCTCTCTCAGTTGCTGAGGCTTGAGAAACGCTTAAGAGTGGTACTTACGACGATAGTTTCACACAGATGTATTTGTTTATACAAGAATTTTAGTTCGAATATTCGAAGCTTTCCTAACAACTTTGTTAAAGTTTATATTGTAACTTCAATACTACATAAGTTATTCACTTGAAACTTGGAATAATACTTTGTAATTCTTTGTATGACCACTTTTCACATAGATTTTGGGATTTAAGGCTTTGTTCCAAAGTCTTATAATTGCGGAACAACATAAGGTATTGACTTGAAACTTGGAATGAATTAATAAAATAATTGCCATAACTCAGCTTTGTAATTCAACAAATGTATTTCCCTTTATGTTTAAACTAAAATATATGTGCTTTGAATTGTCAAACGCGCTGTCCTTTGACAGCTCTTGTTAGAGTAGCTTTTGTCATTCTGACTTTAGAATGTCACACCTTGTTGGCCGTTGTGCAGTTATGCTTTTAGGTCACTTGGTTCAAATTGTGATCGATGGCTCTTGGTCATGACGGACTTACACATGAAAATTGCAGCCAATTGAATTTGAGATGTCATGTGTAAGACCGTCATGACCTTAACACAACTTTTCGCGATATTTGAGTCTCTTACATTTGACGTATGAAATAACAACAAACCACTACTATAAATCTATTAAGAGAAATGTTTAAGTCGTATACCCCGACGTTTATAAACACGACTAACTATATATTCAAAGATGTATGCACATCCGACATCCTAAAGCTAAAAAGGCTCCTTAAGCCATGCAGGTTGACTTAGGATAGACTTAAGATATCCTTTTAGCTTAATAACAACATGTGAGTAATACATTTTCAATTAGAGAAGTACGAGACAATAGACAGATGTAAACAATAACAGCATTGGAGGCATCAAGAAGTTTTACATTTTACCCATCAACATCTTTCAAGACAAAAGGAGCCATTCCATAGTTCAACTTTGACCCATTTTTTAAGTTTACATGTAAGTGAACTTGCATGTAAATTTCTAAAGTGGATACACCCTAGAATTTATATAAAGATATATCGTCGCACGAACCACTTTAAGAGCGTGGTAGGCCGGCAGAGTAAACAGAGAATACATTGTCATCGATGGTATTTGTGTTCGTTATGGCTACAGAGAGTCCGTCAAGTTGGTCAAGGTAGAAGACTGCATAGACGGTGCTGAATGTTTGGTTCCAACCGAACAGCGAAATTGTTCGTTCAGTAAATATACGACGTGTCACGTATTTGTGTGACAAGACGTAAATGAAGTGTGAAAATGTCCCGTCGACGTTCGATGCATTGGTCTGAATGACAAGTCGGCTTGACACCGTATACAGACCAGCTCTCCGAATGAAGATTTCACCCTCGTCCTGCAAGTGGGTTATCTGTCGAATGCTCGGTTGAGTCACTGTCTTACCATTCTGGTTCCAGAACAGTTGATACAGGGCTAAAGTATACAAATGTATATGTCAATAGGTCGAGTGTTTCTTATATTACTGTTTGTTTAGATTTTGTAGCACACATGTGCTCTTTAGAAACGAATGATTTTCATTCACTGCACTCATGCTAAAGTACATATTCACTAATTTAATCAGTAGATAACCTTATTAACTCAGGACAAATTATTTCATAACTATATATCGACAACAACAAAATACGAATATAAAATGTAATACAATAAATACAGTCACAAACGAATGCACTTCTTACTCGTACCTTATACTTGTTGAATCTTACCTCCAACAGGTTTGTATCCTCATATTCCCACTGCCTTAACGTAGGGTGTCTGATCTACGTACGAGTCACACATATGATAGACAGCCTCCGTCTCCTCTGCAGGGATATACAAGAATATACTTGTATGCAACCAAATGCCGTATCTGTTATTACATGTACATCGAACATAGTTGAAAGGTAAAACACAGACATAATTATAATTTTGTAAACGCACGTATTACATCCACGCACTTGAAACTCATATGTTGATGAATATTTTATAATATTGTATAATATTAATATTGTTGTCTGACAACATGCTGTTGTAATATTTTTTGTTTATTTAATCGTTTAATGAAATATAACATGGCTACAATTTGTTTGGCGATACAATAATTTGATTGTAAGAATTGCTTTTCAAATATGTGCAAAAGTTTTCGCTCAGCAATGTTTAATTGACATAATTGAGCATGTAAAACTTGTATCCATTTGGACCTCTACTAATTACGTATCAATAATTACTTACTATATTGGATACGACTGTAGAAATTATCCTCTGTAGCCTTAAAAAATGAAAACACAAATACTGTAATACAGTATTTAAAATTTAAATAGTACTAAAAATTTTCATCAAAATATAGTTACATTGTGAAAGTTACATGCCGAAAACGATGCAGTTAACTATATACACATGTATGTGCATAAAAACAAGACTATTATATTGAACATATCGAAGCTGTCACGCTTGCAAAAGTTTTTTTCTAGTTAAACACTATATGTGATAGTCATATGTATTCGTTATCTTTATTGTTCACTTGTGCAGCCCTACTTTTAACAAAATGTACTATATGCAATTATATTCTATAACAATCATTTTGTCAGCCCTAACTATTGCTGACCTTTTCAGCTGCAAGACTGAGATTCTTTTCCGTCTCTCCACAACATTGCGAGCCGGGAGACGCTCGGAGCTTTGCAACTTGGCTGTAAATGTTGTCCTTGTCATACAGCGGTATGAGGTCCGCACAATCCGTGCACGGTTTGGATGTCTTAGGCTCATTGTTGGCTCTCCGTATTCTAGATCACGTGATGGCGCTGGTCGGGAATGCCAGGGACTGCATACCCGTGATAGTAAAAAGGCAATAAATCGTGGTTTTGAAACTGAATATCTGAGAACGTAAAACGGGAATCGCGGCAAAAACAAGCATACCATTAAAAACAAAATTCAGCTGTAATAAAATACGAAATGTCATTAATACTTCAGCAAAACTACTATTTCATTGTTTCGTGTAACAATGCTTATAAAGAATAACGTTAATTAGCTATTTTGAAATGAATTCCTTATCTTTTCGTTGAGACCGGGTTGTAATACACATTGTGTAAACATCGGTGATGTGATGATAACATTGACCTTTGGACTTTTGCTGACAGCATCCGAGAATTTAAGCTACTTTCAAATTGGTTGCCTGCCGTTGTAAGGGATAGCGGAAAATAAGTTTACAGTGTATATACCTACACCAGGTGACGTTCGTTAATGAAATAAGGTGACTTCCAAAGGATGGTTGTTTATTTTGCTGAAATTTTCAGAACCACATTTTGACCATAGACCGCCGAGTATGTTGATAGAATGTTTGTACCTGATAAATATCCGTCTTAGGACAGAGGCATATTACGATATTATAGATTGGGAACTATCAATAAACCAAAAAACGCATTTCTCAATCGATCGCATTTATATATAGAAATCCACCAGTTGTACACAACGGTCATGTTGTCACAATATTCAACTATGAACGTTTGCGCAAGGTATTCTGGGAATTAATCTACTTTCAGATTGGTTTCACACTAACGTAAGACTTTATAGGTTTCCTGCCTACGTAAGGTATAACGGTTAATATAATAACAACGAATATAACAAGAGCAAATAACTGCATCGCATATCTATCTTTTTAATAGGATTCGCTCGCTTGATGAAGAATTTAAATCCTAAAAGTATATTTATTTAATTTGTTTCGGAACTATATTTCGCCATTTTGACACCGCGTATGAAGAGAAAAGGCAAACACTATATGAGCTTATGACGCGGCCGCTATTTATAGAACGCGGAATCCCAGTCAGTCGATATAATTTTAAATCAACGCTATAATTAGAATTATACATACACTAAACATTGTTAAAAGTTTATGCATACAATGAATTTTTGATGGTAAATCCAATGTTTACGTTGTTAATGATCGTAAAATTTATTTGAAGCACGAGTTGGATCTCTTTCTGCACCTTAACACGAATTATTATTCCTTTATGGAATAAAAGCAATCAGAGGATTATGTTCATACCAAAGTATCTCATCAAACCGATATTTAAACAACAAATCATGAAGTATGCACCAATTTAGATCAGTAAAAAAGTGTAACCGCACCTTCATTGTGTACGTCCACCTACCCATGGATCATTCTTACAGTGAGAAGGCGATTCTGTACAGTCCGTTGTTTTCGTAACCGTCAAAACATGAATAATTTCACGGTGGTTGAATGCGTGATTTTTAGAATGTGACTTTCATCGCAGTTCTCTGTCGTATTTAAGGGTATTGATTAGCCGTTTATGATATATAAAATACAAGATAAATAACATGAGCAACTTTGCACTGACCATCAGTCGGAATGGCAATTTTATTATTTAACGCAAGAGTTGTATCATTGTACATTAATTTAATTAGTTAATGATATTAAAAAATCCACAGCGACGGATACGGCAGACGAAGGCGAAGAAGCGCTAATCTGATTTTGGTTTTAATTTGTTCTGTTATCAATTATTTATATAATGAACATTAAAACAAAAAAAAAACCGTAAAGATATAAAAAATAGAAAACACAAGACATAATAACAAATATCTGTAAATATAAAATATAATGTTTTAAAAAATTCAATTTAACATTTACAACATTACCTTTTTGCTCAAAATATTTTTTAAATGACGGGACTCGAACCAGCAAAAGCTAGGTTGACGTGACAAGCATTATACCATTAAGCTATTTCCTCTCCAATATTTTATAGATAGAAATGACTGCTTGATTTTAAACCCTGCTTTACTATCGCATGTAGTATTTTCTACCCGAAACCCGAAGCACGCTATCGGAAAATCACAACTGCTGGCCGAGGATATAAATAACGCATTCAACGACCATGAAATTATTAATGTTTTGACAGTTCAGAAAAAACGGACTATACATGCTGGTTATATAAACTTATCTGCTACAATACGCCGTTATTTGCAGCCATCGTGTTCTAGTTTGTCTGGGAAGTAAACAAACTGTTAAACAGCAGTAAGGCTAAAAACATTAATGAATTGTTTCTCAGGCACTTTTTCCCAAAAATCAGGAGGGAGGGGAATTTTTTTTGTAAGGAATTTTTTTAAAAATTCTTTTTCTCCTACTTTTTTCTATTGGCACTATGTAATGGCTTTCTAAAACAAGTAAATAAGTACAGATTAAAGACAATTTTAAGTTTTAATAACAACATAAGCATCCCTTACTATAAAATTCTAAATAAAGATTTATTAATCACAAACGGTCATTTATGCAAGCTGACGTAAATAGGCAATCAATTTGAATGTTCATAATTACGATAAATGCCTTCAAATTGATATACCATCAGCATTAATGTACTCCTATTCATAGAATTTAACTTTTCGTTATTCATATTTTTATAACTGTCAAAAATAGGAATTATTTTTGCAATAAATCACCAATAATTTTTGGAAAGGAAAATCAACACTTGTCAATGCAGCTGTCATTTTCGTTTGTTTCCATAGGACTTATATTCACAAACATTTTCTTAAAAAAAATATCATTTTTATGGAATGCTAAATATTGAACAAGCAAAAGCATCTACGAAACCAAAGTTTCAGTCAACAAATAGACGATATTTATAAAGATTCCCAATCGAATATGACATTTCGTTTTCAAAATGTACACAGTTTTTCACAATTTGTGTATATCCGATTTATATAATTAAATCAGACTGGAAGAAAGTTACTGGAATACCGAAATCTCTACCGGGTAACTCTTCTTCCGCTATGTTAAAATGCGTATTCGTTTGATTTTAAGCCGCTGTCCATGCGATCCAATTCAATACATCGTAATTTTAGTAATAGTTCTTATGAACGTTTATGTTGTTTATTCGTCCGAAATCTGTTTCTTATTTACGAAAGGCATTGTTCAAAAGCACTTAGAAATATACTGTAATGTACATGCTGGTTTACTCCAGAGTCATCACCAGTTATCGCATACAGAAAATAGACGATAGCAAGTTACCAATATGTTAATAATTCACAGATTTCAGATGTGTTTTGCTCTGTAACATGCCCATTAGAAACACTTTCTGCAAAGTATCATTTGTATTAACATAGTTCTGGACTGCTCCTTTAAAACACGGGCGCGATCGTCAAAAAAAAGTAAATAAAATTTTTATTGGCATTAAATCAAATTCGTGGCGGGCCATTAGAAAACGTTGCGGCGCTAACTGGAAACAAATCATTATTTTTTTAGCCTAACGTTACCAGTTTAATGAATAAATGGAGATAAGCGGCATCATATGTATTTGATTTATTAAAATAATAATATTACATCTAATTTAACAAAGCTTTAAATTAAGCGTCATATGTTAACACAGATCTGAATTTAAAATGGAAAATGATTTTTTGAAAGAAACCCACGTACCAAACTGCAATACATGACTACACTGTTAAAGATTCTTATGCTTCCATGTTTATTTCATACATTTGTATTCGCAAACGGTGATGATCATGCATAGTGTATATCGACGGTTTTTCATAGATATTTAGACAAATATTAAAAGAAAATACTTTCATATTTATATAAAAATATTTTCGAATAGCGACAATTTATTAATTGAATATTCCAGAAAAAAGGTAAAACTAAATCCTTGTAAAATGCTTGTGGATACACGGTTGATTTTTGACTCAAATTAACGTCTGCAAAACCGGGTTCTTAACAATAAATATTGCGCTGCGTTACACAACGATTATTATTTTCGTGCATACGTGTAACAAAAAAACCTGTAAGTGTCATTGATATCGTTTTTCAAAATACTACTTTTATACTTTCCACGGTGCCTTTTATATACAATAATATTTTATTCATTGGAAGTTTTTCTGTATATAAACCACCGTATTAAACTATTTTTTCTTTTCAAATGAACTTTATGTTTGCAAATGTGATTGTCAACCCTCATTCAATATACTTATACCCTTTAGACGTCAACATATTAGGATACATTTCATTCAAAACAAGATTAACAACATTCTCAGTACTGATTTTAAACAGTAAGATGCACATTTAAATACTCTTGCATTGATTTAATTGGGTAACATTACAGAAGTAATATATTCTTCGTAACGGGTTTTGTAATATATCCATGCATCAATTTCAAATTTAAACAAACTGTCTAACTGTGGTAACTTAACCCGTTTAAAGAATGCATTGACCTACATTGTTTTATTTAACGTGTCTGTCTCAATACACTGCGTCATTTTTATAAGCTCGACTTTTCGAAGAAAACAAGGTTGAGCTCTGTCGTCTGCGTCTGTGTCAGCGTCTGCGTTAGTTTTTTGTTTATGTTTTTTGGTTAAGTGTTTTGGTTACGTTTTTTGTCAGAGTCCATTTCTCAAACACTATCAAAGGTATCCATTTGCAACTTTCAATACTTGTTCACTATCAAAAGGGTAATCCATTACAACAAGGCAGGTAACCATGTCATGTGTATTTCCAGAGTTTGGACTTGTTTGGACTAACAACTTAGCATATTTTTACAATTTTATAGCAAATATACAATTTCTTAATAATTATCAAAACATTAAATTGAAACTCAAGGTACTTGTTAATGGTGCTGACCCAATGCTGCAGACAAAAGGAGGTAACTCTTTCAAAGATTTTGTTGGAGTTATTATCCTTTCTCAAATTACATTTTTGCTGTAGGTCAAAATTCTCAATATATATAAGAGGTATTGACTTGAAATTCAATGTACTTTATCACAGTGATAAACTTGTTCTATAAACACAAGGCAAGAGTACTAACAAATACGAGAAAGTCTAGCGTCCAGCGAACGTAGGCGGTGCTCATCTTGTATTTGATATTAAAATAATGTCACATCTGATTTCACAAAGCTTTAAATTAAGCGTCATGTATTCAGCCGTTCAAATCAGGATTACTGTTTAATACAGAGTGTTATGAGTATTTGATACTGTACTGATATGTAAAAATATTTGCCACTGCATTATTTAGATGATGCATATTACTAGGTTATTGACTTTAAAGACAAGTACAATGACATGACAATGTATACATATTATTCTATATAGCAAAAGCACTATTTTGACATTATATTTGAAATCCTTTCCAACTTTGTTAGTGGATGTTCGTTAACAAAGTAACCCATGTACCAAATTGAAATAGATAATTATACAAGTAAAGATTCTCACACTTCCATGAGTATTAAATAATTATGAAAGGTGCATATCGTCGGTATTTTACAGATATTCAGTCGCATTTTAAAAACAAGATACTTTCCGATGTATATAAAATTTATTTTTCAAATAAGGAAAATATATTGATGTAATATTTTAGGAAATTATGTAAAACAAAATCCATTTAAAAATGCTTTAAGATACATGATTGATTTTAAACCCGAGCTCACGTCAACAAAACCGGTCACTTCTCGCTATTACATGTCATACTCAAAAGACTGATGTTTAGATGATTAATAATACAAATTAGGAGTAAAGTATATAAAGCAAATTTGGAACTATTGTATAAGAGGCAGCGGTGCATATATATTGTTTTTGTATTTTGAAAGAGGAAATAAAAAAATGTCTGTAATGACAAATATCAGATGGATACATGTTTTAGGCAATAACCAAACATGTGTTCTTTTTCTACTCATTGAACTATACCATTTTTAATCCCTAAAATAGTACTTATGTTACTTTATACAAACAGAGTATTACATATACATATGTGTAGCAAATATCAATAATTTATTGTATACATTTAATTATGGCAAAGAAAAACATTAAAAATCGAAAATAATTTTGAAATTTATTTAATGATGTTTTAAGTTAATGTACTCAGATTAATGAGAGTATGTTAAAATCACCGATGATTAAATTAAAAATATTAATTGTATCGTCAGGACTAGACATGAGGCATAAGTAGTACCATCATTTTTAATTTGTGCATTGAGGAGTAATCTCCCTTCTTTTGATTAAAGGATACATTTTTCATACAGAGGGATATTTATAACCGATGTGATTCATTATATGATATGCATTAATTTTTTTGCAGACTATGTAGCAAACAGTGCAGAAACAGGTATTGAAAGACAAATGCAACTAAATTATGTAACTGAATTTTGCCCAAAGACTTGCAAGGCTAGCAAACAAAAGACATATTTATATTTCAAAAAAGTTGCCAGTTACGTTCGTGTAAAAATGGACTAACGATGGGGATCTGGTCACTGTAACATGACTATATCAGAATATTGACTTTTGATGCCCAAACTGTCAATTATAGGAAGCAACAGCAAAATTTGCGACGTAATCCGGAACGTTTTTTTTTTCGTAAATATAGTCTTTTGTAATTTTACTCATGGTAGCATTTGAAACTATTTAAATATATGATTAAGTCATCCCAGACAGACTCAGCTAATTTTAGTTTATTAATTTAGTTAGTTAATTTTACTCATTGTGAATATTTAAAACTATTTGACTGTATGATTAAGTCGATACGTGCAAACATTTTTTGTTCGTCTGCAATTATTTTGTCCTCTTTTTGTCCTGAACACTAATAAATATGCATGTATAGAATGATCTGTCATTAATGTATTTGTCATCGTTATAACTGCATGAATATGTGCGCTTATTGTAATACTAATTGTATCTTAGCAATCATATATGTCTAATGGTTATTTAATGTTAAAGCTATATTTCTCTGACCTAAATATTGTTCTCGTTATAATTGGAAGCCGGTATGTATACATCAGAACTCCTTTTATAATAAATGGCTTTACTATTTTTGGTAAATAGACAATAGCTTAAATAACAATAACGATGCTACATTGTCTTTAGTTTGAGGATGCAAACTCATGAAAACGGGTTTAAGTAATAAAAACAAAACAGCTGATTCATCGCGATTTTCAGTTGAATTATTGTGGATTACACATGAAAAACTATCTACTTTCCACGTAAAACTTGATGATGACGAAATTTCGCTGTATATTCAAGACCAGGAAAATAAGCGGCAACACACACTTTATTTCGCATCTTCGTACAGAAGTCTGAACGATAGGTTTCGCAATTGTCTGAAATGTCCATGGAATTTAATCGTTAACAGTTTTTGTTTACGGGTATTTCACGGTTCTGTTTATTCTATATATTTATATATCATCGCCGCCTAAACTCTGACTGTCTAGGACAAAGTCGATAATTGATTAGAACAATCTGTTTGTATGAAAAGCAAATGATATATCAAAACAGGTCGTTGCAATTTAAACAAGGCTTTGATAGTATTGCAAGCAATACAGGAATCCCCTACCGGTGAAAACTGCTACTAAGTAAACATTGTGCAATACCGTCAAATCGCCCTTTATCTGTAGATGTACAAAGTTTCATATTCAATCCCATTTGTCACTGCAGTATTAAGTTGTTGTTTTCTCTATTTTAGTAACATTGACCAGGCATTCGAGTTACTTTTTGAGTTATTGCAGTACTAAAATGACAGAGGGCAATCATGTAGTCTATTCTGTGTACCAAGTATCATGAATATATGCTATGTTCTTTTCGAATTATTACAGTATTAAGTTTATTTCTGTTTTAAGTAACAGTCACGTGACCTTGGACCTCTGGTGAAAAATAAAGGGTCGTGTACAATCCTCACCTTGCTCTTTCTATGTATACAAAATTTCATCGAAGTATCTTCAGTACTTTTTGAGTTATCGCAGGATCCAGGTTTTGGGGACGGGAAAGACAGACAGAATGAGACCGACGGACGAGCAGACAGGCAGACGCACACAGACGGAGGGCAAACCCATAGTCCAATCTGTGTACCAAGATTCATGAAGTTTCATGATCATATCTTATGGACTTTTCAAAATATTACAGTATTTAGTTTATTTCTATTTTTAGCAACAGTCACATGACCTTTGACCTCTGGTGAAAAATATATGGTCGTGCACGATTCTCACATTGCTGTTGCTATGTATACAAAACTTCATCAAAGCGTCTTCAGTACTTTCCGAGTAATCAAAGGATCCAGGTTTTGGGGACTGACGGACAGACAGACATACGGACGAAGAGACAGAACGACACACAGACAGATGGCAAACCTATAGTTCAATCTATATACCAAGTTTCATGTCCATTTTGAATTATTACAGTTTTTAGTTTATTGCTATTTTTAGTAACAGTCACGCGACCTTTGACCTCTGGTGAAAAAAGGTCGTGTATAATCCTCATATTGCCACATTGTCGTTTATATGTATACCCAGTTTCATCGAAATAAGTACAGTACTTTTTTAGTTATTGCAGGAACCAGGTTTTGGGAAAAGACAGACAGACGTACGGACAAACATACAGACGAACAGATAGAGAGGCACACAGACGGATGGCAAACCTATAGTTCAATCTTTGTACCAAGTTTCATGGTCATATCTTATGACTTTTCGAATTATAACAGTATTTATTTTATTTTTATTTTTAGTAAAAGTCACGTGACCTTTTGACATCTGGTGAAAAATAAAAGGTCCTGCATAATCCTCACATTGCCGTTTATATGATATGTATACCAAGTTTCATCGAAATATCTTCAGTACTTTTTGAGTTATCGCGGGATCCAGTTTCTTTTAGTTAATTTCTATTTTTAGTAACAGTCACCTGACCTTTGACCTCTGGTAAAAAAAATAAAAGGTCGTGCATAATACTCACATTGCCATTTATATGTACACCAAGTTTCATCGAAGTATCTTCAGTACGGTTTGAGTTATTGCAGGAACAATATTTTGCGGACGGAAGGACTGACGGACGGACGGACGGACGGACAGACGGACGGACGGACAGAGGGCAAACATATAGTCCCTCCGGTGAAACACCGGTAGGGGACTAAAAACCGTAGCAGCGCTGATTTTCAACGTTTTCTTTTACTTTACGTACTAAACTTAACATTTGCCGTATCTAATCGTCAGTCGAATTTATATTTAATTTAATAAAATGTTAGGGCTGAAAAACATGTCGTAAGATTTCTCAATAACTTTGTTTTGTTAGACGTGTTTGAACGTGCATTTATTCGCCTACTATATACGTGGATTATTCATGTAAGCAATCGTCTATTGACACAATGTGTTACCAATATTCCATTCCACTGAACTATGTATCTTCTTTCTAGTCAGTTCTGTATAGCGATACAAGTACCGAAGTCGTATTATATATAAACACATCACACATCGCGTTACCAAATTACATAACCGTCACTTATTTGATCCTAAGTGTCGCAATTGTAATGACAGATGTTGAGCTCAAGAATTAGATTTGTATTCTAAATGGTCCTTTTATAGGAACGTATTAGGGAACGCCCAAGCGGGCGGGCTAGTTGGCGGGCCGGCTGGCTGGCAGGTTTTTTGTGCTGGCGGGCGGTCTGGCAGGTGGGCGGGTGTTCTGGAAGGTAGGCGGACGGACTGGCTGGCAGGAAGGCAGCGGGAGATCTTTGTCCGGAGCATAACTTTGTCAAGCATGAATGGATTTTCAAGTTAAGTGGCAGAAGTGATAAGCCTGATGAGACAGAGTGTCGCGCGCAAGAACCAGGTCGCTTGGTCTACGGTCAAGGTCACAATTTAAAGTCAAAGATCAAATATAGGAAATCAATCCTTAACACTTTGTTCGGAGCATAATATTATATTTGCCCAGCATGGATGGATTTTTTCTCTTAAGTCGTTGAATCTGTACTGCTTAATGCTAGGTTCCAGCTATTGTGCGATCCGTCATTGGCCACTCGTAGCCGATCGTGGTATTTCTCCGAGATTTCAGGCTTGGATACGATGGGATGTTAGTCCATACGTTTTGATACGATGTTTTGCGCTCTGATGCGATCTGGTCACGATTTGTCAAATTACAAGTCACTATCTGTAACGGTCTGATCTCCAGTTCAGATACGACTACATACATGTACGTTCCGTTGGAATTGTTTCGACTGAGTCCACGATTTGTTCTTCGATCTGACACGATCATTATGATCGTGTTCCCCGAATTAGGGCGTTCTAGTACGTACAGATAAGAACCGATACGCTTAACATGAATACATGCGTTCCGTTACGATAGGATACGATTGTGTTCGCGATATGTTTCAAGATCATGATCGATGGAGATCACGATTTGAGCTACGACTGGGCCCAAATGATATAAATACAGCCCTAGTAACCCTATTGACTTCATTGTTTCTTGAGATCGCAACACATCTTAACAGAGCGTGGTGTTTTTTCTTGTCTACGATCGATCCCGATCACCACAATTTTGATGCACGATTTGATACAATTTCTTTTGTTACGATGCAATAAGATCTGATACGATGATCCCGAAGGAGAATTGATCGCAGTTGATGGTGTTAATCGTGGACAATTTTTGAACCGTCCAAATTTTTTTTACGATTAACACCATTGCCACGACTGATCTCAATATCTAATAATATCTGATAAGATCTGATAGGAACACCACGATTGCTCCACGATTAAGACCACGATGTAAATCTTGACGCAAATCGTGATAGTGGGAACCTAGCATAAAATGCTCCTTTGACGGGCGTATCTTTGTGACAATGGCACTCTTGTTTTGATTATTGTGTGTCACACATAATACTGTATAAAACATAATACATGTACAGTAAATTTGATAAAAGATTACAATCTAAGTTTATAGTGAAAATGAACACTAACGTCACTTAAACTCGTGTATCATACCAAAATAAAATTCAAGACATTGTATACCTGATCACAAAAATAATAGTTTATTGGCCAATCTCCTACAATGTATCTGTAATCTAGTAAACCACGTTTTACGCTGGGATATTGTTGTTTATGTTCATTAAATAGGTATATATCCTCCATACTCGCCTTTTGAAAGCAGTATATTGTAAATGCTTTTCGCTCTGTTTAACATGACACAATTGAGACATTGGCATGATCGATGGGTGAAAAAAAAAAAAAAAAAAAAAGACTTGAGTATATGACGTTTTCTTCGTAATGAAGACTTTATTCAATATGAAATGTATCGATGTCAATCGGCGACATATAATATAATAACACAATAACAATGACTTAACACAGTTGATTATAAAAAACACACAAAGGAATTGAATAACGTAATCAAGGACATAGTTGATTGACATATGTATCAATGAATATATAATGTTAATGTGACATATGTATCAATGAATATATAATGTTAATGTGACATATGCATCAATGAATATATAATGTTAATATGACATATGTATCAATGAATATATAATGTTAATGTTTTATAATGACTTTAAGACTTTAAATATGCATACGAGCGTATAATTTTACATAATACTGCATAACCAGTTGAATTAGTAAAACAAAAGAATATTACAAAACAACATGTAGTATACCCGAGTACAATACTATTTGCAAAACAGTTTGTTTCACATTCAACACCTCATATGACTCAATATTTGTCGTTCGCATACATGCTTAACATTCACCAGAACATAAATGAGTAAACGTCGTAATGCATACAGTGCACATATGTTGATATGCATTTTCTAATATAATAAGGCTGTTGTGTTAAGGCCGACATTAATTTTTGAATTTTTGAATTTAGTACCACATAACTTTTGCAATGACGCCCTCTCCCACTTGCCGAGGCTTGTGACTCTCTCAAAGGTGGTAAGAAAGAATACATTTTCGTCACCCATTTACTCTCTGTCCCATTTGAATGACATCACACGCGTACCACCTTTAAGGCGTGGTTGGACGCCGGCAAAGTGGACAGAAAACACATTATTATTACTATGAGTATCGATGTTTTCTGGGTTCGTTATGACAACAGAGAGTCGGTCATGTAGGTCAAGGTTGAAGACTGCATTGATCGTGCTGAATGTTTGGTTCCGATCCAGCAGAGACATTCTACGTTCACCCAGCATACGTATTGACCCGTATTTGTGTGACCTGACGTGAAAAAAGTGGGAAAATACCCCACCGATGTTCGATGCGTTTGCTTGAATGACAAGTTGGCTTGACACCGTATACAAACCAGCCCACCGAATGAAGATTTCACCCTCGTCAAGCAAGTGGGTTATGTGTTGAATGCTCGGTTGTGTCACAGTCTTACCATTCTGGTTCAGGGCAGTAGATACAGGCCTAAAGTGGTTATTTATATAATTGTGTATGGACACCACAAAATGTCGTACATTCTTATATGTTCAGATATTTTAGTAGATCTATTCTATATATCCGATAGAAAAATCACAAACATAGTAAACCCATGTATAATCAAGGTCCTGCAAAAAGTTATGTCATTGGGTTTGAATTTCGCTTCAGTTCATCAAACTTATTTCATTACAAACCAAGTATTCCTTCTTTACTGAAACACGTTTTGTTACCCTTTTACCCAGTCGTGAAATGCAAATAAATAGCTTTTGGTATCTGTTGGAGGCACTGATAAATGACGCTGCCAAGAGAACTTCTGAACATATTTCTTCCGAGAAAGCAATTGTCTTAAGCCTTACAAATAAAAGGGACTCAGGCCAGGTAAAAAAGGCGGATGGTTGATAACTTCCACCTTATCAGAAGCCAATACAATACTTAACAACGTCGCATTTGTCAGAGGAGCCTTTGTTGTGTATAACATGTAGTTCTGACCATCATTTGCTCCGACGTTTCTTATTGTACAACTGTGTAAATTAAAGTGCACAGTTCTTGTAGAATCGTCAGAATTGATTGCACACCGCCTTATGATATACCATTACAACTAGCTATACTTTTCACCAAAATGGCGCATCATGTTACAGAATAAAACAGCGATGTTTGCCTTGGGGACACAGGTTTTAGGCGTATCAGAACGGGTTGTATCTTCGACATATAATTTTCCAGATGTAAAAGCTTTAATCCGCCTTAAAACTGTGCGCATTAAAATGGCCTGATGATCATATATACCACACAGTTCGTTGAATATCTGCTTTGAATCAATAACAAGCCTTGTGTGGCATTTAATATCGCTACGATTTTTGTCCATTTTACACTGCGACAAGAAAGTTTTTGAAATAATTTGAAATAACTCGGTCATTTGAAAGCAATTTGCATGATAAAAACGGATATCTTTAGCATTTGAACACACCAAGTGCAGTGCAGCGTTTTAAAAAATACCCGGGATAAAACTTCAGACGTCCATCAGTTACATAACTTTTTGCAGGACCCTTGTATTCACCGTAATGTCATACTAAGAAAAATTATATATATTTATCTGTAGAAAGTAGAAACATAGAAACATACGGCGAAATCTTTTATTAGCATAATATGACAAAATCAGCATACGAATATATGCACATAATAATACATAAAGCGCTTAGACTCACACACGCTCTATCGACGCCTGATACATGTTTAACTTACCTCCAACAGGTTTGGATCCTCGAATTCCTACCGCCTGAACGTATGGTGTCTGATATATGTACGAGTCACACATCTGATAGACAGCCTCTGTCACCACTGCAGAAATATACAACACTTTATTTGTGTCCAACAAAATGCCTATTATTATATGCATTGCTACATGTACATGGAATATATCATGTCAGGTACAATACACGACAATTACAAAACCTTGCATTGAAATAGATGGGGAGAAATATGTGGATGACAATGTTTGGAACAGTTTTGTCATAATATTAACGCGCAATATTTTCTTTTTATAAACATGTTTTACAAATTATATCGTGTTTATAATTTATTTGTCTGTAAGTAATTTTATTGTAAAAAGTCTAGACAAATCGTATTGTTTTGTTTCCGCTGATAATTGAGAGAAGGATATGGCATTGTTATCGTTTTGACAACAGCAAATTACAAATTAGCAATTACTCACTATATCGTATTCGACTGTAGAAAATATCCTTTGTTTCCTTAAATAAACGAAACAAATGCCACATAGTTTTACTGTAAATAGCATAACATCAAAATATTGTTCAAGTTTGTAACGTTCCTAATGTTACGTGCACAAAATTTACAGCTGATGAAATAAAAACATAGTGTAGTGGCAAAACATATGCAATGAGTAGTAAAATAAACTTACCTCTTTGTCAATGGGTTTGTACAAAAAAAAAAATGCACTGGTGCTCTTAAATTAAAACAATTACATTGAACATTATGGTTAGTGATTTCTAGGTAAACATTGTCTATAGCTGTGATAAGTATTAATAAAATTATCTTTGTTGCTCATGTTTCCTTCCCTAGTTTCAACAAATGTTATTTTGGTAAATATATTATAGTACATGCATAATTATTATGTCAGCCGTAACTATGGATTACCTTTTGAACTGCAAGTCTAAGAATATCTTCCGTCTTTGCACAGCATTGCGAGCTGGGAGATATTCGGAACTTTCCAACTTGTGCCGAAATGTCCTCGTTGTCATACAGCGGTATGACGTCCGCACAATTTGTGCACAGTTCTGATGTCTTGGGATCGTTGTTAGCACTGCGTATTCTTGACCAAGTGGTGGTGATGACCAAAAATGCCACAGACTGCACAACAGCGACGGTAACCAAGCAATAACTCGTGGTTTTGGAATTGAAAATCTGTAACAAATAACATTGGTGATGCGACATATCAAGCATCTCATTAAAAAAAAAATTATTGAAATTAAATTACGTGTAATCGGAACAGCACCATAATATTACTTGATTGGTTTGTTAGTGTATAACTGATTACATAGAGAATAACAGGTTATTGCCTGGTCTTGTGTAATATATCAGTTGAGGCTTAGAATAATATAACGCGAGGCTTGCCGAGCCATTAGTTTATTCGTCCCGAACCTGATATACTACACAAGACCAGGCAGTAACCTTTTCTATTTATCATATCACGTTTTTCTTAAAATTACACCAAACGGGCTGATTTTTACAAATTTAAAAACTAAGAGCCGCTCTGATTTTATTAAGCCGGCTTTTACACGTTCACGTACATGTAGTTATGGATTTCTAACAGTTGACTGGATAATACCTTATTATTAACATTTCGTAAAGATAAATGAGCTGTTTTCACTACGAATACATAGATTACACACACGTCTATTCGTATAATATTGGAAACGCAAACTGAAATGGATTGCAACGGTCAATTTCATCGGAGAACACACATCGACGAATTGTTTTGAGACGCCATTTTCATGATTTTGGAGTTGTATATTGAAATGGATATTTTGAAGATCGTTTCAATAATAATTATACCGTGTTCAATTTTTGATAAAAACATGTTTGAGACTCAACAGA